>JAGFMF010011914.1:611062-656334 GCA_019455555.1 Galemys pyrenaicus | reverse complement strand
GTATTCTTTTGAATCAGAGTTTTTGTGTCTTTTGGGTATATTCCTAGGAGTGGGATTGCTGGACCATATGGAAGTTCCATTCTTAGTAGATTGAGGAACTGCCATACTGCTTTCCATAATGGTTGGACCAGCTTGCATTCCCATAAGGTGACTTTTGTTAAGTCTTCAAGGACAACAGAGAACCTTGTTTAATGCCTCTGAGACTAGTTGAGACAGAAAGACGGCTGCTCTAACATTATCAATTTTAAGTAGGGAGAATCAAAATTTTAGAGGTAAAGTAGGAAAGGGGCACACTGAACCCCATCATAGTAAAAAGGAAAACTGAGTTTTGCAGTAGCAGTATTTGGGTAAAGAGAGATTTTTGTGGGCTGGATAGTCACTAGTAATTGATATTAATCATTAACATTGCTTGGGCTCTCTCTATTTTTATTTTCTCCCACAGAATTTTAACAGCAGGAATATATCAAATAAACCTCCAGTTTATGGGTGGGGAAACTGAGGCTGTGAGAGGGCACGGAGTAGGCCTGGTAGAACTAGGCCTGGTCTGTGGAAGCCAGATTCCTGAGCTCTGGCCTCCATAGTCCCCATGGTCTGCTCAGCCTCAGATCTGCTGCTTCCTGACAATGTGACCTTGACTCAGTCACTTCCTTTCCTCACCTTAGCCCTACAAAGCCTCCACCAGCTCTAGCTTTCTGATTTTCTCACAAGCACTAGAGGAGGAAAAAATAGCAGGAGACTTGCTAGCTCTGTGGGACATGCTCTGAAGTATTTCAATGACTTGGAATGTATTTAACTCAAGGGCAAAGTGAAGGACAGGCTGAGTTTTGGTATACTGGGATAGATAAAGAGTAAATTTAAAGCATGTGACAATTTCTAGGAATGCAAAGAGAACAATAAAAATCAGATTTTGCAGTAGGGAAAAGAAACCTCCCATTCCATCTGGGCCAGATTTACACCCAGGGAGTAGTTTTGACAAGGGGAGAACTTTGGTTGGTTAAATATTAAACAAAAATATTAATAACCTGGTTCATTCTTTATGTCTCAGGGGGTCCAGTAACCCTTAATTCACTTTGGCTCTTCATTGATATTTGATTCTAGGAGAATTTGTTTTACAGCAAGTGGTAGGCTAACAAATGCTTACCAAAAGGTGGGTTCAGCAGAACTTGTCTTTGACTCACGAGAATTCCTTTCTTTGACAAGGAAGGAGCTGGGGTCAGAGAAAGATATTTTTCTTGACCCCAAGAATAAATAATAATCTGCAACCCTTCTCTTCCAAGGCACTGGTCTTCCCCCACCAAAAGGGAACATACTTGCAAAAGACACACAAGTGCATCAGATTCAAAAGCATAACTGTAGATATCAGGTCCAATGGTTTAGGACTGGCTCTTTAGAGGGAGAAGAAAATGGCTCCATTACCTTCAAGTCCTATAAGATCAAAGTGATGGAGTGAAGGAGGTAATGGGAAGTGTCAGAATGTGCCCGGAGAAACACAGGGATAGGAAATATCATTAGGACAGATATGAAAGTGAATGAAGTTTAGTTTGAATTATGGCACAAGAGTGTGGCGAAAGTTTCTGAAAGCATGAGATTAGGGCATTATAAATAATATATAAAGATATTAGTGCCTGTCTTACTTAGTTCCCATCCATATTTAAAATATGCCAACTGCCACTGCTATTTCACTCAGCCATTTACACACTGGGCAGAACACAGAGTTCTATGCCCCCTGATGTAATTTTACTAAATTAGCAACCATGTTTTGTTTTCTATTTCTTATAGAAATGCTTGAAAAATATCCTAAACAATGAAATACTTAACTGACGTTTTAAAACACAAACTGCCTGCCAAATAAAATAGCAGGATGTTAAGAGCCCTTTAATAAATGCATACACTTTAGAAGCCCAAATGTACACACTCATTTCAAGTATATTTTATAAAATAATTTGCTCTCAGTCTGTTTTGAATAATTGTGCAAAAATAGTTCATAAGTATAATAAATCTTTAACATACCCTCTTCTGGCATGCTGTTTCTGAAAGTCGCAATTTGAAGATTATACTTAATGGAATTGTCTGTCAATTCCAGTCATTATCATCTGGGGCAGATGGCTCTTTGATTGTGCACTGAATATGCAGAAAAATCCTGTGCCTTTTCTGCTTTTGAGTGAGTTAGTCTCCTGATAACTTACGGTATAAGAAGTTACTCTCCTCTGATAGCCTTGTTTCCCTTCATCACTTGCCCTCGTATTTTATTACAAATAGATATACTCAAATGATATTTTTCATCTTTCATTGGCCCACCCGCATATCAGCTTTTGAAATGGTGCTCAGTTGAGGTTTCTGACATAGATACCAGATATGAGAGAAATTTGTGTGATAGTTTTACCCAAGAAGCCAGAACCACAAAGGCAGTAAATGATTTTGGCAGCAAGATTCGTCCAAGGAGGAACAAATGCCGAGTTTGAGAAGTCACTTCATTTCTCTTGCTTTGCTCTTGAGAAACTGGATCTCTCTGGGAAGCCAGATCCTCCATGGGTCAGAGTCTGGGTTAGGGTTAGGGTTAGGATTAGGGCTCATGTGGACTGGGATTTTCTTCTGGAATTCTGCTGTACCATTTTCATTTTTATCCAGCCTGCCTCTGGGCTGGACACAGTGACTGTCGGGCTTCCTGCTTTTCTGTCTTTTTCAGAGAGGGGATTTATAAAAAATGCTCTTGCCTTCCTAATGAAAATTTAGCCTTTCAAATCTTATTAACTATAATGGGAAAAAAAGATACTTCAATCTCTTTTTCTGTTCTGCCTCCAGAGGCTTGAAAACATGGGATAAAGATGCTCGTGTATGAGGGACATTGGACCAGAGGGAAGACTTCGATTGTGATATTTGTGGCTACCATTTTCATATGATCTGAGCATCTGCTAATGCAGTCCTAACAGCAATTATCAGGATACAGAAACTGAATGTATAATATCCTTTGCAAATCTTTTGTCACAGTGTGAAATAGTAGCAAAAACATAGGTTTGGGGATCATAGAACTCAGGTGTGGATTTTAATTCCTCTCTTTTGGAGGGAATATAGAGTTAAGGATAAGAAAGTAACTCTAGGGTCTCCAAGATTGGGTTTGAGTCTCAGTTTTTGTGCTAGTGGCTGCGTGACTTTGCTTGTGAACTAAACTCTCTATACTTCTGTTTTCTTATTGCCACAGTGATGAGAACAAGGTTATTGTGAGAATTAAGTGAGACAAGGCGTGAGACAAGGCATAAGACAGAGAGAGATACTAAAAGAATACTAATTGGAGGTAATCATTATATACCAAGCCCTAGCCAGGTGACCTGGCATTTCATCACTAGTCAAGAAATGTTTGGTGAGTGAACTAAAGAATACGAAATATAAAGTAAAAAAAAAAAAAAAAAATCACAAACACCTTTCATTTAATTGTGAAACTAAGTGAATCTATTCCATGCATGTATAGCCTATATACTGAATTGAGACTGCCCAACTGTGGAACCCGGGCAATTTACTTAACCTCACAGTCAAAGGTTTCCCAGTTATAAAAGCGAAAGTTAGAATATAGCCCTGTGGGCTGAGGTATCACCAGCACTTAGCATGTCTGTGATTATTACAAAATACAGTCATTATCTGCACACTAGTAAAAATTCTCAGGTTTGCCCAAAGACCTCTGCATGGTGTCTTGACTAAGGTGACCGCATGAATTTCCTCCTGGACCTTCAGCCACCCTGCAGCGAGGAGAGGTGATGAGGGGAAAACCTGCCTGCTATACACTACGATTCTTAAACAGTCGTGTGAATCCAGAGAAGAGCAATATTTGATTCACAAAAATTTGATTTTCACCCAGCTCCTTCCTACTGCACTGAGCCGTCCTCTCCAGCCTCTTCTGAGGGGGTCAGCCTGTGTGTGCCACGTCACGTAGCAGATGCATCTTCATTAGTGGCCAGAGTGGTGTTAGCAGTGGGTAAATTGGATCATTTAATATCATTGCTCTTACCTCGGGAAAAAAAAGAGATTGAAGTATTTCCCCCATTATAGCTAATAAGACTTGAAAGGCTAAATTTTCATTAGGAAGACAAGAGCATTTTTTATAAATCCCGTCTCTCCGAAGAAGGACCGAGACAGAAAAGCAGGAAGCCAGGCAGCCACGGCGTCCATGTCCCCAGGGCAATTGTGTGGTCCACGTGGACTGACTTTTCTGCTTTTTCCTCTTTAGTCTTTGGGAATTGAAACCCCACATACCAAGAGGACTATTTTGAGTTGCTAATCCACATTCCTCTCCTCTGATGTTAAATCGAGAGCTCACTTCCTCCAGGAAGCCCCCCGTGCTTATTCACCACAACCTAGTCATGTTCTGCATGGCCCTCTTCAAGTTGTTTTATTTTTAAGATTTATTTATTTATGCACACAAGCACTGGGGTATAGGCCAGAGGTGTGGAGGGTAAGAGAATTCACCAGAGACAGAGTGGGGAACAGAGCAGGAAGATAGACTGAAACATACTGCTGAGGGGAGCAGCAGGCGAAACAGGAGAGGTCTGCTGCGCCATGTGGGTCTCCTCCCAGGCCGGCGGCAGGGATCAAACTTGTGCTGCAGTGGCTGCGGTTTGCTTCATGGTGTGTTATTTAACCACTGCACCATCAGGGAGGCCCCTTCAAGCCGTTTTAGATTCACATCAGGTGTTGCCCTCAATCAAGCTTGAGGCAAGAATTTGAGGTGCTCCCCGGAAGTAGAACTGTGGACCAGCAAGACCGGAGATGAGGAAGAGTCAGCGTGAGGATGTCACTCAGGTCCTGGTCGTGTGCTCAGCTCTGAGGGCGGGCACTAACTACCCTCAGGAACAACACTTGGCTTCTGACCCCCCACCCCCACCCCAAAGTCCCGGATGCCTGAGGCGGGTCTCTGAACACTTGAGTGGGAAGCCCACAAGAAGCAAGACTGGCTGTCGTGGTGAGGTGGTTGGCACCTGCCAGAAGCGGTGAGGGGCATTAACCCTGGCGAGCGCCCGCACACAGTCACTCGCTCCTTCAAGATGCTCACAGGGAGCCCCCACTCTTGTCAGATCCTCATGGAAGCCCTGGCGATACTCCGGAATAGTACAAAAATGAATAAATGATGTAACTTCCGGTGTGAATATCTATGAAAGCCTGTAAGGCAAGTGGCCAGGGGATAGAGCCGCAGGGAGAGTGCATTCTTATTTAAAAGGGGTAGAAAAGAGGTAGCACTGAATAAAACTCAGGAACAAGCCCAGAGACGGTGGAGATGAGGTACTGGCAGCCGTTTAGACGTAAGAACAACCCAGCTGTGATCCTGAGGGGGAGGAAGATCTCAGTATTTAAGCAACAAGGTTACAGTGACTGGAGCTGAGTCATTAGGGAAGCGTGGGGGGGCCTGAGGCTAGAAAGATCAGTTGGGGGCGGTGTCCAGGCTTGCAGGTAGGAGGCTTGGTTGTTCCTGTTCTCTCTGTGAAGGAAGCTGTTGGGGACAAGGAGTGACAAGTGTTGATGAGGTTCTTTGTTGAGATAAAAAGTCCTTAATTTTTTATTACATTTTTTAAGTTAAAAATTCCTTGACTTTTTTATTCCAGGAGTTTCACTTACAGGACAATATACCTGGTATAATGAGAAAAAGTATTACAACACACGAAAGATCTCAGGCGTGTGCATCAATTTAACTGGACATTGTGAACGAGAAAGTTAGGGGACAGGTAGTCAGTAGAAACAGGGTCCCCAAACCCCAAGTCCATTTATCAGACTGATTGAGAAACAATAGGTTGAAGGCAGGAGGAAGCCCTCTCCCACCTTGACCCAATTAAGAGAGAAATGTCCAGAACGCCTAAACAATAACATAATGCTACATCAGCTGGTCACGCTAGTTTCAGAAAGGCAGTCCAGGTAATGTGGACCAACTTACTGGGCTCTGTAACCTGGAATCTCACAGGCCCAGCCTTTCAGCAAGACACAATGCAAAGACACCCAAGCACCAACCCCTACTCCTTGGTCCCGGGGCCCATATAAGCATCTACTTCTCGCCCCCTCAGTGGCGACACATTCAGGACCCCTCTCCACTCAGAGAGCTTTTCTGTCCTTCTTCCAACCTATCAATAAATCTCTTCTTTTCTGTAGCCCTGGTCTCTATGTTGAATTTTTTCCTCACCTAAGACAACAACAGAGAAAGAAACTGCTTGGGGTCCTCAGACTCTGAGCCTGATCCCCAGAACCCCGGTTCACCTGCATTCATCAAGAGCTGCACTCATTGCAAAATGTGGCTGTGAGAGCCCTGAACCAGGTTTCCTGTTTAAGCTGCAGTACTTTTCTCACTATAGATCATCAGCCCCTCGGTGGCAGATTTTTATAGCTCCTCTAATGGCTCTGGGACGTCTGTCTCAAAGTAACCTGCCGCTTCCTGACAACTCCTTGCTCCCTCTTGCTAAGAATGATAGCCCTTTTCTGCTGACTTTTTTAGAACCTTTCCACCATAACCACCTCTTCCACCAGCAGCTCTATAACCGGCACCACAGGGACTGCCCCCACATCACAGGTCCATATTTTGATTGCTGCAGCCACTGTACTTCCCAGTACCACTGCACTTCTTATCACACTCTTCAGTCACCAGCCGCCACCAAATGCCCTCCTTCATCGTAATCATATCCTCCATGCTGCCATCATATTCACCACCTTGGTTTCCAGATCCTGGTCCACCACTACCATAATGTCCTCTTTGCCACAGTTTCCACTGCAGCCAGTTATCTCTACCATCTCCAAAGTGTCTTCCACTGCCCATAAAGTTACTAGCTACCCCTCCATGAGCAGACTGTATTTCTTAGTTAGAGGTTCCCACTACACACCTGTGCCCGTCAAGAAAGTAGTCTCTCTAAACAATATAATCGACCACGTCATGATCATCATGCTATCAAAGCAAATTCTTTCCTTCCCCTCCACCCCCACTGCCTGTCTTCCCTACTTTTATGGTTTCAGTTTGCCGTACATTTCCAAGTAATCTTTCTCATGCTATCTTCTGAATTTTTAATACGACCAACAAAAATCATCTTCACTGTTAGATGAGACCAGGCTTTATGGATTTCTGTCTAGAAACAGCTGCCTTTGTTCCCACTGCAGGCCCATCAGCCATGTGTGGAAGAGCACACATTGCTGCCTCCACCTCCTCCACACAACGGCAATTCACACAGCCAGAGCCCCCGGGAGTCTCACCACCAGCCAACCTGTAAATGTTCTCTTAAACCATCATCTGCAGCTTCAAAGCCTGGATCCCCAGTGAACAGTTTTCTCAACTGCTCTGGTTTGTTTGGGTCATGATTCCTCACCCCCCAACCCCCACGGGCAGTAGCTGCACTGTGGACTGGTGGGCTTGGGAGGGTTGAACTTGCAGAAACCAGGTGGTGATTTTACCTCCATTTTGAGACCAGACTCACCTCTCTCAACTAGAGTTCAGTGTCACAAACAAAGCTTTTCAGTGTGTCAACGGTATGCCAAATAGTGTACATGGTCTAATTTTTAGCCCTTGTACCAACCTCATGTGGCTTTTGGAGGTAGAGCGGTCACACAATTAGCAGGTAGCGATGGTGTCTGAACCAAGGGGGCTGGCCCAGGAGCCGTAGGTCCTATGCAATGCTTTGCCTTCCTTGTCCTCATGTCCTCTCCCTATCCCCAGGGACCATGATCCGCTAGATCCTCACCTGAGCACAGCACTTCCAGGTCAGAGGTCTTCATTTCCCCCTACCTCCTGTGATGTGGTACAGCTCACAGCTGCTGTCACCTGGGCAGGGGGCTGGTCCATGTGCATGCTCCGCAGTGACGTTTTGTCCTGACTTAGCTGCTGTTCCTGCCCTCTCTGGAGCTGGTATTTCTGTAGGTACGTGATTCCTCTGGGCCCTTCCAAACAGGCTGTGTCTGCTCCGGGAGTGAGGGCAGGCCCACTTTGAAGGATTTAGAGGTGCCAACCGATAGCCACTTGATGGATGAGTGAGAAACCCAGACAGAGGAGGGGAGGAGAAAGCACCGACATGTAATTTTTCTATCTATAAAAATAAAATGACTTCAACAATTGGACTTGAGTCAATGTTCCCACCTATGCATGGCCCTGTTGCCCAGTATCTGAAGGTGTTAATTTTTCCTCTGCATTTAGAGAAAGTTTCTTTGACCATCAAGGACATTGGGTCAGCTTACCCTTTAAAGGTGGCATCTCCAATTTAGAAGATTTAAGTTTAGGAAATTGTGCTCTCTTCTAAGAACCCAGGAGCAGAGTCATAAAAAACAAACTTGCTCACCAGTTTTGCTGCAGTGCTTTATGTGGGTTCATTCTGGAAGCTTCCAAAGGGTGCAATAAAGGTGTGAGTGACTTGCTGTTGACTGAAAGTGTGGGATGAACTTGCCTGGGGTCAGTGGGGCACTTGCCGTGAGGAAGAACAGCACCTGGTCAGGGAAGGACCTTGTCCAAGGCACGAGACAGCAAGTAAAGATGCTTGTTAATCTGGTCGGCAGCATCTGGGCTGCTGCAGCTTAATGTCTTAGAGGTCAGCAGTTGACCCAGAGTCAATTAGAATGAAAGGCCAGAGGCCAGTAAGCTCTCAGTGATCCAGTTCCTGGCTCTGAAGAGGGGTAGATGGGTCTTTCTTGTTGATTTTCAGAATACCAACAGCAGACTTTCTGTACCCATGCTGAATCTTTAGGGTAAAAAAAAAAAAAAAGGAAGACAAACCACACAGTGTTATCAGTCTAAGGGAGGCAACGCCCCAAGGACAGGTTGACCCCCAATTTTGGTCTCTTCCACTTTTGTTGTAAGTGGCTGAGGATTTAGTTGTAGGCTAATTTCCCAGACCTTTGGGCACAGAAGTGTGTGTGCAGGAGTGAATTAGGGTCCAATTCTGGACGGTCAATACTTGTCCAGCACTCACGTGCCAGGCACTGTGCTGAGTGCCTTTTATGCTCCCACACGTCTCATCTTCACAGTGAGTCTACGAGTGGCTTGAAGCGTGCCCTGTTTTACAAAGGAAGAAACTGAGGCACAAACTGCTAAGCAGGTTCACCTTAGGGGTGAGGGCACAGCTGAAATCTGAGAGCTGATTCCAGTGTGTCGTCTGAGCCCCGAGGCTGAACTCCTTTGTCAGTCAGGCGCATGCCCCTCAAGGGATGTTGGCTGAGGCTGGTGGGCTCAGCTCCTGCCTGACTGGAAAAGCGTCAGGGTGTCTGCTCTATGCCTGACTGCCCAGGCCGGAGCAGTTGATGGCAATACTGCTCACAGCGCCTTTGGTAAGGAGCAAAGGTCAGAAAGCCTAAACTACTGGAACATGAACTTGATTACAGGAGAACTCCTTTTGTCGTTGAGTCTCTGCATCCTTATAAGTATTGTTTTACAATCCTTTCTTCTTTACTGTGTCTGAGTCTTGGAATTTTCTTGCGAGACTTGCTGTACTCATTATATCATTTTGGAGAAAAAATTTTGGGGGGTGGAGCGGGAAACCGAATATGCTGCGAATAGTGGGCTGTCGACACCAGGACACTTAGAGCCTCAGGGAGATGACTCCGTGGTCCTCTTCCCGAAACCTAAGTCAAGACTTGGTCCCAGTCCTCTGTAGAATCTGTCCTTCAAGTCAGTAGAAATGCTTTTGGGGGAACAGAAGGGCCTAGGTAATTTCTTAACATTTGAGAAAATGATAATTTGATTGAGACATTTCATATGCCTCAAACCAGCATTTCATCTGTAGAAATGATTTGAGATCTGGGGAAAATAACTACATTGAAAGAATTTCTGAGCTGTTGAAAAGGACAAGGGGAACAAAATTTAATTAGGAGTACGGGCTAATGGAATTGAGAGGGAGGTAAGATGAGTTCATTGTATTAATAATAAACCTGAATTTAGGGAAGGGAAAGCAGATGGAAAGAAAGCAGTGCATAATGCGTTATGTTTCATTTCTTCTGAATAAAGTGTAGTGTGCTGAAATGTAACGAGATTATCCATCCTCTCCATCTGCTTTTGTCTAAATAAATTCAGGTTTTTCACAAATGTAATGAATTTTTAGCTTGTAATTTGCTGTCTTCGGTGTGCGCGGTGCTGGGAAGACCCGAGATGTTCTCTCTGAAGCCCATTTGCTGCGTGCCCCAGGCCTGGGACCTCCATTAAGCACCAGGGCCTCCCAGAGCACCAGTGAGAAGGTTCAAAGCCATCCCACGCTCAGCATGGGTGAGACGAGCTGTCACAGCAGCAGCCCTGAGGTTGCCTGGCACAGGTGGCTGTGAGGCTCAAGGAGCAGGATGGAGCTCCTGGCTTGCGGGCTCTGGGCGTGAGATGGAAATTTATGGGAGTGAGAGGGAAAAAATTGCTTCTTCATTTATCACTCACTTACCTCCGTGTCATCATTCACAAAGTCTTCTCTGCCAGGCAGCCCATCTCTCTTGTACTCCTTTTTGGCAAATTCTAATCCTTTTTAAAGCTCACTTCTTTCAAATTGTCTTCTGCAATTGCTTTAGAACACACAGACTTATTTCTCTTCTCCCTGAGTTTCAATTGTCCTTTTCTTTTACTTGGTAGATTAACCCTTGCACTCAGGTATTTAATTTCCTGCGTTTCTTATAAATATGCTTGTGCACTCCTCCTTTCTCCTTCCCTAAATGCCTTCCACATGCTAGTTACTGTGCTTTATAGGCACTGACGGCTCAATGCAAGCCACAGATGATGTGGTCCCTGACCTCAAGGAGGTTGGAGGCTAACAAGGAAGGCAGGCTAAGTAGTAGTCACCCAAATAAGCAGGTAATTACTGTCGTGGTTAATTTTATGTGTTAACTTGGCTGGTCTAAGATGCCTATTAACCAGCAAAAAATTAATTCTGGATGAGTCCGTGAGGTTGTTCCTGAAGAGGACAGCATTTGAATTGGGGAACTGAATAAAACAGATGGCTCTCTCCAATGTGGGTGGGAGCCTCCAATCTGGTGAGGGCACAGATAGAATGAAAAGGCAGAGAAAGGGCAGATTCTCCTCTTTCTGCTTGAGCTGAGACGCCATCTTCTTTGGGCTTCAGACATTGACTTTCAGATGCAGATCAGGACTTCGGGACTTCGGCCATCTGTTCCTTGGTTCTCAGGATTTTGACCTTTTTTTTTTTTTTTTAAAGATTTATTTATGTAGGCATACAAGAACTGGGGTACAGGACAGAGGTTGGGGGGAGGTGAGAGGATTCACCAGAGACAGAGCACGGAGCAGAACAGGCAAGTCTATTGAAATACACTGCTGTGGGGAGCAGCGGGCAAGACAGGAGAGGTCAACTGTGCCATGTGGGTCAGCTCCCTGGCCAGGGATTGAACTTGTGCTGCGGATGCTTCACAGTGCTGCGCCTTAACCCCTTGTACCACAAAGAAGACCCAGTTCTTCAACTTTGAGTGAATTCTACAACTGGCTTTTCTGATTCTCCAAGTTCTCCAACTTGTAGACTATAGAAGTGGGACTTCATAACCACATGTGTCAATTCCTACATTAAATCTATCTGTCTGTCTGTCTGTCTATGTATAAATGCATGTATATATGTATGTGCTTATCTATTATCTATCTTATCTATCTATCTATTATCTATCTACCCATCCATCTTATTTTTCTGTTTCTCTGGAGGACCCTGACTAATACAATTGCAACATTTAACGTCGGATGTATATTGTGTATATTTTATAAAAAAAAGTGTCAAACTTTATACAATAAAATCATATAAAGCTATACAGTAAAGTCACCTATTTTAAGTTTATAGGTCAATGACTTTTGACAAATATAACTACCCATTTACCCACCATCCCAACAGAACATTCTTCGGGTTTCCTCATACCGCTTCCTGATCTTTCTTTGCTCAAATCCTAACTTATTTACCACCACTAATATAATTTCTACAGTGAAATTAGATTTCTATCACTATAGAAATTATATTAGATTTTATTTTTAGCCTTTCTAGAATTTCACATAAAAGCAATAATATAGTATGTGCTCTTTTATGGATGGCTTCTTTCACTCAGCCTAATGGCTGTGAGAGTTTTCAATGCTGTATTTATAAGTAATTTGTTTCCTTCTATTGCCGAATCTATACATGAGGATACTCAGACACCTTTTCAGTTCACTTGGGGATGGACATTTGGGTTGTTCATAGCTTTGGGTCTTATGAATAAAGCTGCCATAATTATTGATGTTAAAATCTTTGTGGCATGTATTTTTATTTGGTAACATATATTTTATTCTTGAATAATTATTTTTCAGTGGAGTTGTTGGATTATATAAAAAAGTGTATGTTTATTAGAAACTACCAATGTTTTTCAAACAGATCACAGACTTAAACATAAGAGGTAAAACTATAAAATTCTAGAAGAAAAGATAGGAGAAAGTGTTTATGGCCAAGGGATAGCCAGAGATTTCTAGACATGTTATGCTTTTATACAAAATATTTTTAACAACAGGAAAATTGGATTTTATCAAAATTAACCATGCCTGCTTGTCAAACATTTAGGAATTTTAAGTCAAGTCATAGATCATGAGAAAAATATGTAAACTCATATTTTATGAGCTCTGTTGAGAAGGAATGACTGGCTATAGTGTGGGCCAAGCATCGATCCAGCCACATCACTGGGTGCACAAATCACTGTAACTCCTCTACACTGGATGCTCCCAGCCTATGACTCAAACTGTCTTAATGGAGACAACCAGATCCATTGGTATAAAATTGAGTGCTGTTCTCAGCATTCATCCCAAAGGAGCCAAGCCATCAAGAAAACCTGTTCTGCCTTTGCAAATTAAATGGAATGCTTAATAGTTCACATGAGGAAAATACAAAACCTGTAAACAGGTCTTTCAGGTTTAACAAGCTGAAGACTTAGCTGAATGTTTTCTGCAACTTGACAATCAGAAGTGACAGCCACACAATAGAGTGTCATTCTTCTTAACAAGTCTTTTGTTTCTCTACAAATAAATGCAGGTGTCACATGGAATCCACTTGTCATTTCATTTTCTGCAGTATAATGGAGAACTAAATCACCAGCACCCCAGTAGATCCTAACATGCTCCCATGAGATGAACATGAAGGGTACTTGAGAGGACTCTTCCTGAGTACAGTTCCCACCAGGAGACAGATGAGAGGAGGAGGAGGCTCACTTACACAGTCATCATTAGTATATCCATGCCTATTTGCTTGCTGTGATCAACTTTACTGAGGTAAAATGTACATTCAAAAGATCGTTCCCATTTTAAGTGTCCAGGTAAATAACTTTGACACACATAACCAACACAGTCAAAACACAGAACATTAGCATCACCCCAGAAGGTTCCCTTCTACCTATTTGTAGTTAACCCCTCTGCCACCCACACTCCAGAAAAATCGCTGATCTGTTTCTGTTGCTATAAATTAAATTATCCTTTTTTATAGTTTCATATGAGTGACACCATGTCACATGCTTTTTCACTCTGCACAATTTCTGTAAAGTTGTTCATTTTTATTGCTGGGTAATATTCCTCCATAGCATCTGTTCACTACTCAGTAGTTGGTTACATTTGGATTGTTCTCAGTTTAGGCTATGAAAATACAGCTGCAAGTGAACACTTGTGTCCAACTGTTTAAGGAACTCAAGTCTTCATCTATCTTGGGTAGTTTCTGAGAATGGAACTGCTCAGCCGCATTGCCAGTGCCTGTTTATCTTTACAAAATATTGCCCACCTCTTTTCCAACAAGTTTTCACTTCTATGTTGTTCTATCTCCTCACTAACCCTTGGAACGTTCATTCTTTTTAACATCTTCTAGTGGTGTGAAGAGATCGATCACTGTAGTTTTAACTTGCATTTCCCTGAAGTCTAATGTTATTAAACATATCTTCGGGTGCTTTTTAGTCATCCCAATAGAATTCATTCAACTGTTTTGCACATTTTATTTGCAATAAACATTTATCTCCTTAATATTGAGTCACCAGAGTTCCTTATGGATTCTGGATGGCACTTTTCCAAATAGAGTTTACATAGTCTTCTCTTGACTTAAAATTCCTAATTGATTGACAAGCAGACAATTGTTAATTTTGATAAAGTCCAATTTCCCTGTTTTTTAAAAAATTTTATGCCAATGTATCTCACTGTCTCCACTGAGACAATTTGAGTCTTAGGCTGGGAGCACCCAGCGTAGAGGAGTTACAGTGACTTGTGATTTCAGAGATGTCATGGCTGGATTGATACTTGGCCCACACCATGACCATCATTCCTCTTCAACAGGGCTTGTAAGAGAGCTCAATGCACCACACTTTTTTGTAGCAGATACTCAATCGTGAGAACAAGTCTCTGCTTCTATGACCACCTGTGTTTTTATGCCAGGGTCAGGTTGGGAGAAGTACAACTCTTTGGACATGTGAGTAAAGTTGGGGGAGAAATTACAAAAGGACTACAGCCACTGTCAGTGCTGGAGGTTGCATAATATTGTTTGAGCAGAGAAAAAGGGGCCAGTATAACTCACTGAATTTCCTGGGTCTCCTGGAGTCCAGAACTTCCTATCCCATAGTTAATTTTTTGATGACAAAAAATATATTTGATGACATTGACAGAAGAGTTAAGTTCATGATTTGGAAGGAGCTCAAGATCTGAAAGCAGTGAGGACTCTAAGAGTCTTGAGCTTAGTGGGATTTAGATGCAGTGGTGACATCAAACAGGTCACTTAGTTCTTCTGATGGGGTTTCATTCCTGATGAACAAGGTTGAAGTTCACTGCTGATAACAGATTGTCAGTGATTTTTTCATCCTTCAGTTCCTCCATTGTGAGGTGTCTCTGTCTTTTCTTGCCAGCAAGGTGGGAATAAAACAAATATTCCCAGATAACCCAGTCACATAAACACTGTAAATGAGTAATGTCAACCTTATTGAAGATCTGGTAAGGAGAAGGAGAAAGTAGTTTCATTGCATTTCCCGCATCTAAGGACCCTGTGTGTGTGTGTCTGAGTGTGTGTGTGTGAGTGCATGTGTGAGTATGCATGTAAATATGTGTGTGTTTAAGGTTCTTGCTCTTCCTCTTGCAGTGCCCACATTTTTTGCTTCTCTTCTTGTTCCTGGCATGCTCACTGACTTCCCTACCTGCTTGTCCCCCATCAAGCATAGCATCTCTACCTCCTCCGCCAACTCGTATACACAGATAAGTGCTCAGCAGACCAAATAGCCTCCATGGGGCTCACTATTTCAGATGGTGACATGACGATCCTCTTCTGTAGTTGCACGTGATTTGGTGTCTCCCTCTGTGCAAGTCCAATCGCTTGTACAAATATCCATATTTCAACAATTCCAAGTCCGAGATTTTCTCATATTTTAAGATCTCTGAAATTAGAATGCTACTGAAATAGAAGACATCTTACACTTATGAATGACAACATTTTTCTTCCTTAGCATCTTAGATTTGATTAAATATGGCATTTCCTCCAGCTGAATACAGGACTATTTCTCTCCAAGAGCAATTATTATTATTATAAACATATTATGTAAATTTTCTGTCTCAAAACAAAAAAAAAATATCTCTAAAGTCCATGGAGTTCCCAGGCCTGATTAACAAATTATATATGCAGATATGCCCATCCCTCCTCTTACTGCAAATGACAGAGACGGATAGCTGGGAATCAGGACGGGAAATTACCTATTTATCTGTATTAAGTGAATTCAGTTCAGCAGGAAGAAGTTATGAGTGGGTTGGGACTTACCTAGTAAAGAGGCAGTTCTCAGAGAGTGAAGCAAAGACTAACAACACGGAAAGCTTCTGGAAGGTATATTAAAAAGTATGACTTTCTGGGCCACATTTATTTTGTATTTGTATTTATTTATTTTCCTTTTATTTTATTTTTTCTTTCTTTATATATATTTGACATCAATTTTAATCTTCATGTATTCCCCATCACCATTTCACCAGTGCACCATCACCTCAGTCTCTTGTGTTCTTATCTGCCCTCAACCCTCTTCCTCTCCCCTCCTCACAGTGTCCCCAATTTGTCCTTGTCTTTTTGTTTTTGTTGTGTTTTATTATTATTATTCTTTTCCTTGATCCTTATTTGGTTCCTTTATATGATGGAATACTATTCAGCAATCAAACAAGATAAACTAGAGTCATTCATAGGAACATGGATGGAGCTAGAAGGGATTATGCTCAGTGAAGTAAGTCAGAAGGCAAAATTAAAATACCAGCTAGTTTCTCCCCTCTGGGCCACATTTCAAATCACCCCACTTACATATCTCTGGGAATGGTGCAACAATCTCTGGGGTGGGGGTTATTTATAATAAAGTGTGAAAGTAGACTAGTGCTTTTGGGCAGCATTGACTACAGGTGAGAGACCAGGAACTGCCACTGTGATTTAAAACTCAAAGAACCCTAAAAGATGTGCATTAGTTTCATCTTTGCAATGGGAAGACTGGAACACAAAGAGCTTGGGTGGCTTCTCAAATCACTACCTGGTAATGGTAGAGGCTGGATCTGAACCCTGCCTCTCTGACTCTAGCTCTTTCTGAACCCCATTTTATCTGCAAATAACACAGAACATAATTTATACAGTCTTTCTGGGGAGCACAATTTGACAATATTTGTTGAATTTAATATGCCCATTCCTTTTACCTAGCAATCCATACCAAAGGTTCACATTACAGAAATATCCATCCAAGTATTAGCAACAATGACACACACACAGATATATACACACACACACAAACACACACGTCCCATATGATTATTTACTATGACATTCTTGTAATCATAAAATACAAAAAATAATCTATAGTACATCAGCAAGGGGATAGTCAAATTATGAAAAGTCTAAAGTGTGGAATACTATATGGCAGTGAAAAAGCACTTTGCATAATAGCAAAGAAGATACCTAGGACATATCATTAAGTGTAAAAAGTGAGTTTAAACATAAATATGTAGGAAAGAATTTTGTTTATATTTAAAAAAACTTTATATGATATATATCTAGAAAGCTATACTAAAATGAAATAGTGATTACCTTATAGGAAGTTAGTGGTATTTGAAGTGGATGGAGTAGAAATATAGGAAGAAATGTCACTTTCAATATTTACCTCACTTCTACATTGTATTTTTTTCCTACCATGAAAATCAGGTGTAGGTAAAATTTCAAATTAAAAAACAAACAAACATGTATAGCATGTAAAGCTTACACACTCTTCCTTAACTGTGAGAGTAGGTCCAGATGGCAGCTTGAAGATACAGGTTCACAGAATAACTACTATAAAGAAATGATCTTTATTGTTGCTTGTTGTGAATCATGTACTCTATCTAATGGTAGATTGTGTGTGTGTTTAAGTCTCAGATCAGAGCTGTAAAGTATAAAAACGTAACTCAGCAAAAAAAATTTTATTCTATTTTTTCCCTTTAATTTATATGTATTTGACATCAATTGTAATCCCCATGTATTCCCCATCACCATATCACCATTGCACCATTACCTCAGTCCCCTGTGCTCCCATCTGCCCTCAACCCTCCCCCTCCCCTCTCCCCACCAAGTGTCCCCAGTTTGTCCTTGTCTTTTCATTTTTGGTTTTTGTGTCTTTATTGTTATTATTATTATTATTATTGTTTTTATTCCTTTCCTTGATCCTTATTTGGTCTCCTTATACTCCTCCTAGGGGAAGAACCATCTGGTATTTTCTTTTGCCTTCTGACTTATTTCGCTGTAACTCAGCAAAATTTACAAGTACAACCTGCGCTGGTGAAACTTTCCTTTTAATGGTAATTCTGGGCTTATTGGAGACAAATCATATTTCATTTTATGCTTAGTTACTCTCAAGTTTTAATAAAAAGATCATGATATCTGCTACTTACCAATGGAATTTAACAAAACTCATCAAAATGTATACAGAACAAAGATGAACTGCATGCAATGAACTGCCATATTTTTCTTGGAATATTAATGAAAATTGCAACTTTACTGAAAATTTCTGCCCCTTGTGTCCTTTTCCTGTTTTGAGAAACCCAAATTGGCTCATAACAGAGTGTTTCAATATCTGTACCATTTGTCTTGAAGAGTTCTTTTAAAGGTGCCTATAATTACAAGTCTTTGTGCCATAAATCATCTATTCTTAATAAATAGGCTTACTGAGGAAGTCACAGTAATGCTATTTGAAGTGTGGGTTGGGCAGTTTTTCATGACTTACCCTGGGCAAGCAGATAAAACAGAAATTTTCATTATTCTCAGCACTGATGACTCATTTTACCTTCCTTATTGTCATTTTATTCCTCTACCATATTTTCTCATTGGATCAGTCCATTGTGGAGAATGGCTATAGCTACTGTGACCCTGAATAAACTACTTATCTACTTGGAATCTCATTTGCTTATTTATAAAACAAAGGAGTTGCCCAAAATAATCATGCACATCTTGATTCTAAAATTGAGAATTTAGTTTCTCCCATAAAAGGTCAGTACAAAATGTTTTTTCCTATTTCTCAATTCTGGGCTGAATAGGACCTGCTTTAACAGAATGTAACAGAAGTGACATTGTACCAGTTCAAGCCAACACTTCCATACATCTTTGCATGTTCCCACTCTCTCTTTTAGAGCTCAACTAAGTTTCTTGAGAATAAGCTATCCTGAAGAATGAGAGACACTGTGGAGCAGAGATGAGCCGCCCTAGCATGACCTTCACATGTGCATTTGCTCAAGATAGAAAACCATCCAGCTGAACCCATCTTAACTGGTCTGCAGAATTAGAAGTTAAATAAATGGCTGTTGCTTTCAGTGACTATGTTGGGGGTGACAAGTTACAAGCAAAAGCTAATTGGTACAATGGTAGGTACAAATAGAAACATTATTAAGGCAATAGGAGGAAAGTCACTCTATAACTTTCAAGGAAAAATAAATAACAATATTTTCATGAAATTCCTAACAGTTATCATTAAATAGAAAAATGTCAGAATAAAAAGAAGACTCCCTAAAGAATAAAGTGTTCATGAAATATGTTATTGGTTAGGGGGTAATAAGATATATATTTATACATTTATGTGGAGATCATCAGTGGATATTATGTCTTTGGAGGATACTAGGATACTCTGGGAATATCTGTCAAATACCAAGTTTTTTAGAACAACTGCTTGCTATTTATCCTACAAGTAGGATATCCTTCACAAGTGACACATGTGCAAGGAAGCTCACTGAAGCAAAAATTAGAAATAATAAATCATATGGCATTTACATAGTAAAATAATATACAAATGTTAATGATATGAAATGATTATTCTGTATTATGGACTGAATGGTTGTGTCCATCTCAGAATTCATATGTTGGAACCTAACCCCCAATGTGATGGTTTTGGAGGTAGGGCCTTTGAAAATAGTAATTATCCACATGATGGAATTGGTGCCCTTATAGGAAAAGGCATGAAAGAGATTGTTTCCTCTTTCTGCACTCCACCATGTGAGAATATAAGAAGACAGACATCTTCAAACCACCAGATACTGAATATACTGAGACCTTGATCTTGGACTTTCCAAATTCCAAAACTGTGATAAATTAGTGTTTAAATCAACTAGTCTATTAACAGTTGTTTATTTGTTTGTTCTATTTTTACGTAGAAGAATTGGGGTGTAGGTCAAAGGTGCAGAGGGTGAGAGAATTCACCAAAGACAGAGTAGAGAGCAAAACAGACAAATCTACTGAAATACACAGCTGAGGGGAGCAGCGGGCAAGACAGTAGAGATCTGCTGTGCCATGTGTGACACCTCCCTGGCCAGTGATTGAATTCAGGCGATGGCAGTAATAGTGCTGACACATAACCCCTAGGCCACCAGGGAGTCCCTATAGTGTATTTATTATGCACTCAAACAGACTAACACAATCTATGAGACATATTGTTAGATTGTAAGAAATGTTGAGCTGTAACTGGTTTACATCTAAGTGTCCATTCATATATACACATATGAGCATAAATATGAACCTACTCATGAAAATACTGGAATTGGAATTTTGTCTTGGAATTTTCTTTAACAACTAAGTTCAATTCACCATCTGATGCAGACATTGACATTGTGACTGTCTGTCATTTACTGCGAGCTCATTCATTGCTTATTGATGATGATTTAATAATGGAAAGATCATTACCTGTGTATTTAATGTCTCTCTAAGAACTGTTCCAGAGTCTTCCTTAAAACTTAAGAACCTGGGGCATGGGGAAAATATTGAGTTGCTTCAGCTGAGATGTAACATCTCTCTAAGAGCAAGTATCTGCAGGAATGGGCCACAGGATATTTAGGAAGGGTCAGGATATCCTGATACTGTTGACATCCAATTCTAGAAAAATAACAAGAGAGCATGCCGGCAGCATGAGCTTTGAAGATGGGCTGGTCACTGTAATAGGTGTTTGTACCTTGCATCATTTTCATCCAGTCCACCTTTGAATTCAGCTATAATTATGGAGAATAGGTCCATGCAAACAAATAGTATTTTTCTCAAATGAATCGGTCTATCAGTTTTCCTGTCTTGGAGTTGTCCTGCAAAACCAGAGGTCCTCTCTTGGCACACTCGCACGTACAGCCCAGAAGATACCAGCCTCTCATCCTTTGAGGGGTAAATCTGAGAATATTCTATAAAATCTCTCATAGAGTCTCCAGTGAAATCAAGCCTAGTAGCCAGAGCAATAATTAGCTGACAACTGCATTTTTTTTCTGGCTCTTCATTTCTTGTATGATTTGCTGACCTCCTACCCTTATTTATGGATTTATTTTGAAATAAATTATCTACACTCAAGTGAATACCTCAAGTTCAAATATGCAAACAAACCAATATGCTTACTCACTTTTTCTTTGAGTTTTAATTTTTCTATTCAATAGGACAAGATTTTACACACACTTGGACTCACACATATACATATATACACATATATACAAATATTCCTTCATTACTGTGTAGATTAAATGTATATTTGTATGTATCTACCTAGCTATCCATCTGTCTGTCCATCCATCCACCCATCCATCCATCCATCCATCCATTCACCTACCTACATATCATCTATTTATCAGGTATATTGTAGGTCTTCAATAAATAGTGAATATTTCCCAGCCAAGGAACATTCTTCCCTTGATTATGACCCAGATTCTTCATCTCCTGAAGTCTGTGCATTCCTGCTACTCACTCCTGGAGCTTTGCCTCATATAAGCAGAAGCACAGGGGAACATAAGTTTAGCTAGTAAAGCATGTCTTATCACTTGGAATTTATCCGTTGACCTTCAGCCTTCTGTCTGCTGTGCCTTGCAAGTTTCATTTATGTGAAGAAGAGCATGTTTTCCAAGAGGATGCTTGGGGAGCTGAGGCAATGTGCCCAGATTCACCGTGTCATCCTGACTTTTAGGGAAAAACCTGCTCCACTCTTCAATTAGCAGCTCTGCTGGTGGCTTAGGCAATGGTTTTCAGAAAACAGCAGTAGGAAATCCAATGAGATGTCACTGGTTATGCAGCATAATAAAGGATCCTAGTTGTTTGTCTAAAGACCCTGGCAAATAGAATTCAATTCAAGTTGACCAAACTTTGCCTAATTTGGGTTATCTTCATTACCTCTCTGTTGCCCTGCCTGCATCCTCACATATTTCTCTTGAGGAAAAATGGTTAGATTTCTTCAACAGAGTAGTCTTGTCCTACATTGTAATGTATTATGAAAATAACTTGCAGAGTGAGTGTGTGTGCGTGTGTGTGTGTGTGTGTATGAGTGAGAGAGAGAGAGAGAGAGAGAGAGAGAGAGATACATACATCTAGACAGACAGAGAGAAGCGAGACACAGAATAGGATGGAGAAAGAATGCAGAAAATGGTTTGTCAGTGACTTTTCACCTCTAGGTACCCAAAACTCTGGTCCCTCCATCAGGGCCATTGACCATGATCCCCAACAATATCCTGGGAACTTTAATAATTTTATACATTGTATTATTGGAATTATTTGCAGACTGAATGAGATCTCAACTGAGAATATTTCTTTATATCACCAAACATCAGTCACTCCTTTGCTCAGTGCCAGTGCCTGATTCAGTTTACCCAGAAGAGGATGGAAAAGACAGAAATGTCATTTGTTTTTATTGTGCTCAGTCCTTTGTCTTTAGGCGTGAATCCAGATAAATCATAATCATCCTCTTGAATGGCTATGGTAATGGAGAGGACCACTTTCCTGCCCTGCATCCTGCATCCAGGCAGGGTTGAGGTGGGATGGAATTGGTCCTGTACTGTGTAATCATAGGGGAGACTTATGACCAAATGGGATCCAATGCCTTCTCTTATTTATAATGGAAACAATTACTCCTGGAGTATGAGAGAACCCTTGATGACTCAGGACAAGATGCATGTGTGTGGTTTAAAAATATAGCACTTCTGACAACCTGATTGATCCAAGCAAGATTCAAATGTAAGGCCCTCAGGGTGGGTATAGATGGAGAGTATCCCCTGACATCCTGATAACAACATCCTGATCATATATTGCTTGCCTGTCACTGCTGATGGGGCACCCTTGGGGTGGAACAATAAAGCAACATTATACGAAATCAACTCTAATCTTCTACTATCTGCTCCTCTGGCTATGCTTCCCTGAAGGGATCTGGATTGCAAGTGTGGAGACCTAAGGTTAAGTCCTCAGAACTTGCTTCTGCAAGTAGGAACATTTGAACTTGGACTTGAGAACTGCTAAGTCCCCTACAGCTCTGGTATTTTATGAATACAAGTAGGGCACCTATCTGTCTCCTGTCTCTCTGTTGTGGGGTGGGAATTGCTAAAGAAGAGATGGTTTGTTTCATTGCCAGACTGTAGTGATGGCTGCAATGAGCATCCACTCTCTCTAGAGCAACAGCTGTGCTCTTTTTTGCACAGTGAATGATCCAGACTATGGGTTTCAGATGTTAGATTTCTCCTTGTTCCCTTACCTTGTCAATATTTTAGGACATTTTTAAGCCAAGCATTCATGGCAGCCTAGTCACAGAAAAAGAAGTGGTGGTGGGGGGGAAACGTTGGTGGTCTGCAGATTACATTTTCTGTGCAACTAACCTCTGTAGTAAGCTTTTTAGTTATACATTTGCCACTAAGGGAAGCAGCCTCTTGGGCAGAAAATGAACACAGTGGTAAGTTAGGACAGGAATGTCTCTCAAGAGATCTGCTGTGTGTCCCCAGACATCATCCAGAGAAGATGCATCCCCACTTCCCAAGAAAACAAAGAGTCATATTTTAGTTTACTTCAATAGCAAAAATTTGTCTCAGAGACAAGAACCCATAGTCAAGAAGAGCTAAGATAGGAATATAGGTGGAAAATTGTATTTTCCTGCTTCCTGCTACCCACTTCAGACCCAGCCTTAGGTCTGTAGTAACTGTAGATTAGAGTTACATTGCTATGAACTCACTCTGTTTTCATTTAGCCAATAATCTTTCAGTGAATTTCTAATGCCAGTTGTTATATTTCAAAATGGCAATAGAGTAGTGAACAAAAAGTTAGGGTGCTTTTTCTTCCAGGTTAGGGAGATAGATATTAAATAAACAGAAATAAACATATCATCATTGTGAATATGGTAAATGACATGGGAGAAAATCAAGGTGTAGACAGCTACTTTGGAAGATAGTTTGATGTTTTCTTATAAAACTAAACATACTTTTACCGTGTGATCCAGCATTTATGCTTCTTGGTATTTACCAAGTTTTCAAAGTAGCTGAAAACTTATGTCCACACAAAATCCTGCACATGAATGTTTATAACAGCTTTATTCATAGTAACCAAAACTTAGACGCAATCATGGATACCGCTTCGTAGGTGAATGGGTGAATAAACTGTGGTACATTCAGACAAGAACCGGTTTATCTATTCTTTATTAATGCGTATACTGTCCAGATTCTGTAGCTTCATAGAAGTCCCGTAGTATCAGCTCTCTGACTTTTTTCTTCCCCTTCAATATTATGATAGCTATTCTGGGGTTTTTGCCTTTCCACGTACACTTTAGAATTGGATTGTTGATATACATAAAATTTGATGGGTTTTTGATTGAGCTTACAAAATGGGAAGAACTAAAATCTTTACAATATTGAGAAATCTTTGATTTCTTCTATTAGAGTTTATTGTTTTTCGTGTACAGGTTCTTCTACATACTTTGTTAGATGTGCCTTTATTTTTTTTTTAAAGATTTATTTATTTATGCATACAAGAACTGGGGTACAGGCCAGAGGTGTGGGGGGGTGAGAGGATTCACCACAGAGAGCAGGGAGCAGAACAGGCAGATCAACAGAAGTACACTGCTGAGGGGAGCAGCGGGCACAGCAGGAGAGGTCTGCTGCACCATGTGGGTCCCCGCCCTGGCCGGGGGCAGGGATCAAACTCGTGCTGCAGTGGCTGCGGTTTGCTTCATAGTGCGTTGCTTAACCCACTGCGCCACCAGGGAGGCCCAGATGTGCCTTTAAATATTTCATTTTTGGTAGAGTTAATATGAATAGTAACACGTTTTAAATTTCAAATTCTACTTGCTCACTGCTAGTATGTGGGAAAGTGCTTAACTTTTATGTTAACCTTGTATCATGCAACTTTCTAGAATTGTTTACTAGTTCCAAGATTTTTGTCAATTATTTCAGATTTTCCACATAGGTTATCATGCTATCAATGAATATGAATTATATTCCTTTCTCCCCAGTGAAGGTACTTTCATCTTATTTCAGCTAGGATTTCCAGTGCAATGTTGTAGAAGAGTATTGACAAGCAACTTTCTTGCTTTGTTCTTGATTTTAGTGGGAGAGCTTCTAACCTCTCACTACTAAGGTTAACGATAGTGGTAGGTCTTTGTGGGTTTCTCAAGTTGAGAAGTTCCTCCCTTTATTTTTAGTATACTGAGAATTTTTGTAATGAATGGGTCAAATGCTTTTTTCTGTATTATTGTTATAATCATGTGTCATTTCTTCAGACTGTAATGTGGTAGATTAATTGATTTCCAATGTAGAGTCAGCCTTGCATACCAGGGATAAATCCCACTAGTTGTGGTATAAAATCATTTTTATTCATGGTTGGATTCTATTTGCCAGCATTTGATTGAGGAGTTTTACATCTATGTTTATGAGAGATATCAATCTATAGTTTCCTTCTCTTATGTTTTTCCTGGTTTTGGTATTAAGGCCATTCTGGCTTCACAGAATTAGTTAGAAACTATTTTCTCTGCTTATGTCTTCTGCAAGAGATTGCAGAAAATTGGCTCAAATTCTTCCTTAAATGTTTGGTAGAATTCATCAGCAAACTCATCTGGATAGTACCTGTGTTAATTATTGGCTCAATTTATTTAATAGATATAGGCCTATTCAGATTTTCTATTTCATTTTGTGTGAGTTTTGGCAGATTGTATTTTTCAAGGAATTGATCGATTTCAATTAGATTATCAAATTTGTGTGCATAACATTGTTCATTATAGTCCTGAATTATCTTTGAGTATGGTATATGTGCACTTCCTCCTCCTCCCCTCCCCTTCTCCTCCCCTCCCCCCTCTCCTTCCACTTCCCCTCCCCTCCCTCACCCCTCCCCACCACTAACCTAGATACAGGCTTGCTGAATTTACTGATATTTTCTTTCCAAGGCTCAGCTTTTAGTTTTGTTGATTTGTCTCTATTGATTTCCTATTTACAATTTCATTAATTTTTACTTTAATTCTTATTATTTCTGTTATTTGGATATTCTTCAAATTTTGGATTTAATTTGCTCTCTAATTTCCTAAGTAGGAAGCCTAGATTGTTGATTTTAGAACTTTTTATCTTCTTACATATGCATGAAACATTGTAAATTTGCTACCTTGAGATTTTCCAGCTACCTTTCTATTATTGATTTCTAGTTTAATTCCATTAATCTAAAAACAGTTATTGTATGCATTCTAGTCTTATAAATTTATTCAGCTGTATTTTATGGGCAAAATGTGGAATATTCAGAATGTGGTACATTTTAGTGACTATTCTATGTGAATAAGAATATATTCTGTTGCTGCTGGATTAAGTAGTCTATAGGAACTACTAATTAACTACTTGTTAATTATAGCCAGCTGACTGATGGTTTTCAATACAACTTTGTCTCCACTGACTTTTTTGCTTGCTGGATCTGTACTTTTTTTATAGAGTGATATTAAAGTTTGCACCTATAATAATGGATTATTTTATTTCTGTTTGAAGTTCTTACAGCTTTTGTCTCATGTATTTTGATGCTCTGTTGTTAGGTGCATACACATTAAAGATGGTTGTATCTTCTTAGAAAATCAGCTACTTCATGATTATGTAATCCCAGTGTTTATGCCTGATAACTCTCCTTGCTCTGAAGTATCCTGTCTGAAATCCACCCTGACTACTTCTGTCTTTTAATTGCTATATTTCAATTATCTATGTTTAAGGTGGTTATTGATATAGCTAATATATTTGGATTAATAGCTAATATAGTTCCTACTCTTACCTATTTCTGTCTTGTTTTTGGCTCATTTTTTCTTCTATTCTTTTTCTGCCTTTTGTAGTTTCAATTGAACATTTTACATGATTCCATTTTCTTGCCTTCCTTAGCATATCAATTCTGCTGATAAACTTTTTTTTTGGCTGCCCTAAAGTTAGCAATATGTTTGCAATGAATCCAAGCCCACTTTCAAATAACATTATACCACTTCACGGGTAGTGCAAGTTCTTCCTAATAGCAAATTAATCCTAGTCCTTCCACACATCCCTGTGTCATTACTATTATTCATATCACTTAGACAGAATCACATAAATATGCTTATACATGCACACAATTAGCATGACTGAATACACTGAATAATTAAAATTAATATTTTAAGCAATTGTTATCTATTAGATCAATTTAGAATAAGAAAATAAAAGTTTGATTTTACCTTCATTTATTCTTTCCCCAATGTTCTTCTTTATTTAGATATGACATGTAATTTTTCTTCTCTATACAGAATTTATTTTAATATTTCTTGTAGAGCAATCTACTGACAACAAATTTCCCCAATTTTTGTTTGCTTGATAAAGTTTTTATTTCTTCTTCACTTTTAAAGGATAATTCCACAGATTCTATCCAGTAGCATTTCCTTTTCTGTTTTAAATATTTTATTCCACTCTCTTCTTGCTTGTATGGTTTCTAAGGAGAGGTCAGATGTAATTCTTATCTCTGTTCCTCTATAATAAGGAAATTTGATTTTCCCCTCTGACATCTGTTCTTTTTTGCATTCTGGTATTCCCACGATATTTATGTTACACTGTCAGTAGCTGTTCCACAGTTCTTGGATATTGTGTTTTATTTTCTTCAGCCTCTTTTTTTTTCAGTTTTGAAAATTTCCATTGATATATTCTCAAGCTCAGAGTCTTTCCTCAGCCACTTTCAGTATACTAATCATTCATTGTCTCTATTATAAGGTTTTTGATCTCTAGAACTTCTTGATTTTTTGAATAGATTTTTCATCTCTTTCCTTAGATAGTCCATCTGTTCTTGTAGGCTGTCTACTTCTTCATTAGTGCTTCCCAGCATGCATGTGTGTGTGTGTATAAATTTTTGATCTGTTAATTCTAATATCCCTTCCACAGTTGAGTCTGATTCTGCTTCTTTCTGTTTCTTCAAACCATATATTGTTTTTCTTTTAGTATGCCTTGTAATTTTTTTCTATATACCCAGCCATGATATACTGGGTAAAAGGAAGAGCATAAATAGACCTTTGGTAATGCAGTGAGAGGAGGAGAAACATTCTTTCGATGAGCCTGTGAATCTGGTCTGTGAACTTCACAAGTGCTTTTAGTTTCTTCCTCCACCCTTTAAGGAGAGGATGGCAAGAGTAGGCTCGAATTGAGTATTTTTCTCTTACCTACATGAATGACTAGAGGAGACTGATATTAAGTATTTTCTTTCGCCTAGGTTCACTGGGCCCTGATAAAACTAATAGTTTAGGCTCTGGTAAATGATTTCTCTCAAGATCAGGTCTTGTTAAGAATATTAAAGTGCTCTGCCATATTTCCTTTTGACCTCCCCCAGCTTGACGCATGAGGGTATTTTTACTGATATTTATTGGAAGAACCTGGCTAAGCTCCTAGAGATAAAACTCATGAAAGTGTGGAGCCATCCGATAACTAGGTTCCCCTGCAGTTTTTACTCTCAGACTGAACCTCCAGCAATTTGTCAATTACAGTTTAAGTTTTCCCACCTGAGAATCAGTTTCTGAAAAGGTTTCTGCTCTAGTCAACTAGGCCTCCATGTATATGCTCACTTGTCCCTCCAAGTAAGTCTCTGCTAGTCCTAGGAAAAGTTGTTCATTTTTCAACTTGCTCAGCTTTTTACTTATTGTTGGGATATAGTGACAATGTTCAAACTCCTTACTTGCTGGCCCAGAAACCAGAAGTCTGTAATATCTTTTTTTAAAATTAGATTTATTTAATTATATTTTACATCATTTGTATTCCCCTGGGAGTTCCCCCCACCATTTCACCCCTGCACCATCACCTCAGCCCCTTGTGCTCCTTCTACCCTCATCCCCATCTTGCCCTCCCTGACCTCCCCCACTTAGTTCCTTTAGTTTATCTTGACCTTTTGGTCTTGTTGAGTTTTGTTGTTGTTGTTGTTCATTTGTTTGTTTTTGGCAGTAATCACCCATTGAGCTTACTCTTCTTCTTTTTTTTTTTTTGTAGTTGTTGCTCTTTCACATTCCTCCCAAAAGTGAAGCCATCCGATATTTTTCTCTTGTACTATCTTTTAAAATACACTTCCTTGGACTAAAAAGTGCATTTGAATAAAAAGATAACACTTACAGGTTTGGAAAACACCTCCAGGACAAACGCTGGACGGGGCAGAGCCCATCTTCCTTTATCTCAGCTTTCTGCCCACTCCGGGATGCACGCGCCGCTCTCAGACAGCCCAGGCCCACACAGGTGCGCCGGCGGCCATCTGGCTCTGAGACAAAAGGTGCCCACCGCAAAGAGCACAGAGCCCCAGCACAGCGGCTGTGATTTATGACTCCTGCATTTAGAGGAGCGGCTGGTCCACGCTGTGCTGACTCAGCACCCCGAGGGCACCTGACTTGATGTTCCATGTCTCCTGGGGCACAGGTGACTATGTGGTCACTGTCCAGACCAGAACTCCAGCCAGAGCCCCAGGAGTGCTCTGCTCCTCACTTGTCGCTCACAGTACCTCTGGCATTTCTAGCCTTTTTGCTGTTCTCTTGGAAAACCTACCTACCCACCCTCAGGCTCGCCCGCGTAACCTCCCTCCATCCTCTCAGCTGGGCTGGACTGATCAGCTGCAGGTCCCCCTCTGTATAATTATAAGATTCATGTGAGCACCCCATTCAATATTCACTTCCCTCGTGGTACCTGTACTCATCATACTTCCCCCCAGTTTCTATTCCAGAAGGGTGGGAGGGTTGTGTCCTTGTTCTTTGCTAACGATGTGGGGGTGGGGAGGGGCATCTGTGAGTTGAGGGAAGAGAGAGAACTTCAAGTCATTAAACATCCCCAGTCTACTTGCCCGAGATTGCTCCAGAATGGTAGGCTGCCCTGAATCAAATCAAATTACCCTTCATGCTATTAACATCCTGATGTCTGTTTGGGAACTACTCCATTGAATACTTTGAAAGAAGGGCAGTTCCTGCACCAACTCCCTCTATCCTTCATCCCCCATCCCAGCCTGGGGGCAAGGAGCTGGTATAAGCTCAGCCAATTGGCTGATCCCTTCTATGACCTAGACCTTGCCAGCTGGTAAAAGCTGGAGGGACAGTCTGTAAGTTGATGCTTGTCCACATCGGGAGGGTGGGTGGGCCAGAGAGATCCTGCTTGACTGTGGTTCCCACTCGGCCCCAAGCCTGCTTCTCTGACCTCTCAGCAGCACTTCGTATTCCACCAGCTCTTTTCATCATATTCCCCTTTTGTCAAAGAGAGCCAATCTGCTTCTGCTGCTTATTCTTTTTTTCTTGTTATCAACAATCTGAATGTCATAGTCCTTGCCTCTAAAACAAGAATAATAATATCTATTATACAAGAATATAATAATAAAATAATAAATAATAAAAACAAGAATAGTACCTAACTAATATGGATTTTGTGAGTCAATGAGAAAGTGTGCTAACATTACTAGCTTGGTGCCTGGAATATAAAAAACTAAATTTACAGGACTTAGAATATGCCAAGCCCTGAAATAAAGTGATATACAAACTTAGCTCATGGGATCCTCATAATGACTTTTACATTTGCTGAGGTGTTACCTGGAGGGGTCAGGGAACTTGCCAAGGCACCCCTGAACTATGATGCAGACTGGGCTTTGTTTCTACATCTGTCCAGTACTAGAAATACTTATTAACTCTCTTCTGTCATATCATTATGTCTTCCTGCCTAACTCAGCTTTGAAGGGCTATCGATGTGGATTTATAATTGTGGGGCCACGGATCCAAGACACGGTCCTCAGAAGTCCCTGCCACAGTTTGAAGATTGATGGACTGTTTCTGTGTGTAGCGGCAGGAAATGACAGCACAGAACCAAGGTTCAGGATGGTTCTGGGCAGATGAGTCAAGGAAGGAGAGTCTTGGAGCCCTCGGTGGCTTTTCATACTTTATTTAGTAGAGGTGGCCAGGTACATGGCAGGCAGGGGTGCCAGGGGTCCGGGAGGCTGGCAGCCCTCCCAGCCACCAGCGCATCTCACCCTCTCGGCTGCTTCTTCTCTCTGCTGCTGCTGCTGCTGCTGCTCCTTCGTTGGTCAGTCGGTCCTCACAATTCTGTCTGTCGATCCTCGCAGTTCTGGTGTCCTCATGACGCCGCCCATTTATGCCCGTGTCCAATACAGGTGCACCCACTTGTGCATGCCCACCCTGGAATGCTCGCAGCACCGCAGGTGTCCATCATCAGTGGTGGGAGGGTGGAAATACCTGATCAACCTTTACCCTACACTGTGGAAAGGAGTTAGGATGAGGAAGGAGTTATGGGGGAAGAAACAGGAGAGAGTGTGGGCAACATAAGGCTGATGCCTCTGCTCAGACCCACTGACTGGAGCAGTCATCTGGCTCTGAGTGGCCCCACCTCAACTCTGCAACATTCCCGAGGAATGGGAAACCACTTTGACGGCACAGAGGGCTGCAAAATTCTTGTACTTTATCTACCTCAAGAACAGTCAGAACTTCTTCAAGTGCTATGCTGAACTAAGAGCTAAATGAGTACACGAGCCTGGCAACTGGGTAGACTGGAGAATAAACTGCCATCAGACACAGCTGGATCTAGGTGCTTACACAGTATCACCAGGAGTCTGTCTTCCCCCATAATTTGGCTTTGCTTTTCCATTGTCCCCATGATGGCGACCATAACCTCCAGCTACTCCTCGACTGTGTTCTTCAGCTTAGCATCATGGTCAAAGGAGAGCAGTTCTCCAACAGTTCCCTGAGCAAGCCCGGGCTTGACTCCTAGATGTCTGACTTACTCACATGCACACCCTGGGCCAAACGCCATGCTCCGAGATACAGACTGCCCAGCTGGCCACGCTTGGAGAAGGAGGGAGTAGGGCAGGGCCAGGCCCACATAAACTGTAGGGACAGAACCCAGGGCAGGGGTTGTTCCAGATCCAGACTTTTGGGTGCGTGGAGGAAAAGGAAAACCAGCCTTCCCTCTCAGCTTTCTCTATCAGCTGTCATACTTGGCCCAGCTGAACTCTGCTGCAGTTTGGAAGGATGAAGGAAAGCAGAGGACTCAGCGTACAGCTTTCGTAATGGCCCATATTTTACCTCCGAAGCCTCCCCAGTGGATTGTGAGGCTCAGGGATGTCTTTGTCTCTCTTCTTCCTCCCTCAGCAACTTGTACATCGTAGATGCCTAGAAAAACGTGTTGAATCTGATGGCAGAAGATTGAGAGAAGAAATCAAAACATGTAGGCCCTGCCAACCAATTCCCTGCTCTTTCACATCCAAATGGGGGGGCCATTCTTCCCTCTGTCTCAGAGCCCTGCATTGCTTGGCATTACCCAAGTTGGTCACAGTGGAACGGAGGGAGGCAGAAGATAGCAGACACCTGAAGAGCGAGGACAGAGGTGCTGTGTCATGCGGGGAGGTGGTCAAGTCCAGGCACTTATACTTGCTCTTCCTCAGCAAGACTCTGGGCTCTAGAACTGGCTGCAAACATTAATTGGGTACAACCTAATTTTATGTGACTACATTAGTGCTGCTGTAATAATCTATAAAGTGCAGGGCGTGCATCAGATGCAAGCTTATTGTGTACCAGTTACACCTTAATCATGTTCTTTGACATTTCAGAGCAGATGGGTTTCCTTTTCAAGCCACATTCTATTACATTTCATTAGCATCAGGAGAAACTATGGACATTAAAACAATTTTCTGATGACCCAACTACTTTTCCTGTGCCGTGAACTCAAATGTTAGCCTGGTTAGTCAGGATTTCTCTGCTGGTTGAAATATGCCTTTTCTCTCTGTGTCTGCAGAAATTTCTGAAGCAGAGACAAACTCGGGTCACACTTATACTGATTTTTACCAAGCTATTAATTTTTCTGGCCACAAAGAATCTTGGTTTAGAGACATAGTTGGTCCTGCACCCAATTGTGTCTTCCTTCCTTGCCTACTTCAAAATGAATTTGAGAATTATAAAACAGACAACAGGGCGAACATTAATAAGATCTCATAAAGGAATACTGGAGTTGAAATCCTGACACCCCCCTCTCCCACCACCACCACCAAATTTCCCAAAGCCATGACTTCTAAAAAAGAAGAGGAGGCATTTGCTCATTTGTAAGGTGGTATCAGAGTCCACTCTTCTGGGCGTGACTGGGCAGATTAAACAGGGGTCCAGCATTCTGTGGGCTGGGCTGAGGGAAGCTGTGGGGGAACTGGGTGATGAAGCAAGTCGTCCTGAGGGGCATGGCTGGACCTGGTTTTGTCCTCAGGAGAGGACTGGGCCATGGGAGATATGAGCAGAATAGAGAGGGGCCTCTGGTTTGACTAGTTTTTTTTGTTTTTTTTTTTTTTTTTGCATTATGAAAGACACCCCTGGTTGTTGCTTAGAGAGTAGATGGTAAGCGCACAGAGGGAAGCAGACCGGTGAGGAGGCTGCTGAGAAAGACATGGAAGCACACTACTGAGGTGGTCCCAGATGGAAGCTCGTTGAAGGACCAGAGGGGTTGCTGAGAGAATGACAGGGGGAGGGAAGAGGGTGCCAAGAATGGGGTAAGGGATGGTGGAGCTTGGTCCTGCCTGGCCTCAAAGCCCCAGGCTGGCCTTCACTCCTTCCGTCCCCCTACCCCTCCCACCACCTCTCACCCTCACCCACACCCCTGCCTTCCATCTCCACCCATCAACCACCACCCCCTTCCACCGCGCCTGCCCCTGCCTCTGTCCTTCTCCCCACTGTCTACTACTTTCTGAGGATTCGTCCTCAGCCTCTGATGAGCACAAGCTGGATTCCACTGGATGTATCGCAGGCTGGGGCACTCCGGGACCCCTGACAAGTTGGGGAATCAAATTGACCTTGAGCTCGTGTGACTTGTCTCGTGACAAGTTCTTTAAAGTCTTCACCCAGCTCGCCAGACTTGCTCTGCGTGCCCGCTCAGTGGGGCCTTAGATCTAGCCTTAAACAATCCCACTTCAGAAACGCAGAGGGGTAAGTGACATGCTGTGGTGCCAGCAAGGGCACAGAGCAAGTTCTTGCTGATTCTGGGCAGACGGGGTAAAGGAGGAGTCCTGGAGCCCTCGGTGGCTTTTATTATCAGAGGCGATCAGGTACACGGCAGGCAGGGAGCTGGGGGGCCAGGAGGCTGGCAGGCCTCCTAGCCCCTGGCGCATCTTCTCTCTCTGGGTTCTCTAGCCTCTCTCTCTCTGTCTGCTTGTCTTCTGCTCTGCTGCTCTCTTGGTGTCCTCATGATGCTGCCCTTATACGCCCGCGTCCAAACCCAGGCGCACCCACTTGCGCATGCCCACCTAGGCATGCCTGCAGAACCGCAGGTGTCCATCATCACACCAATGGCAGGAGGGCAGAAAAGCCTGATCACTTTTCTCTGGCCCTACACATGCCCCAGCCTGCCCCCTTTACCGTGTGAGGAGGGGCACTCCAGAGCTTTGGGACCTTGATGCAAAAGGTGCTAGGAAAATCCAAGATATTCTGATTTTATAGAAAGATACTTTTGTAAAATCTAATAACACTTTAAACTATTTAAGTTTTAAATATAATGCTACCCTCCTTATGATTTGGGGGTATATTTATCTAGATAAACAAAATGGGACCAACATTTGTTCTCATGTAAAACCATATACTATAGACAGATGTTCTTTGTAAGGGCCCAAAGAATAAGTGTTATTATCCACGCTTTCACTGTGAGCTGCGAAGCTGATCTTGACCCTCAGATAACCTGTGTTCCCCTGAGATGCCGGAGCCTCCCACTGTGGAGACTCCGTGAAGCTGCTCGGGCAGTCTGCACCCACGTGGCCGCTCAGCAGAGACAGCAGTCGGTCTGTCGCTCCAGGAACCTTCTAACGCCAGCCCTAAATGTGGATGTCAGAACACATCACCCTATGGGGAGGCTGGGCCATCTCAAGACCGGATGTTTAAATGCCTGAAAGAGAAAAATACATCTCTTGGATTTACAGCAAGAGGCAGAAAGCTTTCCCCAGGCAGGGCTGTGCGTCCAGCTGCCCACAGGGGCAGGAGGCAGCAGCCGGGGGGCCCGCCAGAGGACCAAGCTGCCGCCAGACTGTCTGGGAATGACCCCGGCCGTCAGGCTCCGTCTTGTCGATTGTCAAGCAAACTGCCGGTGTCATAGTAGATAATGCCGGTGTCAAAGAGAACACTCTACTGGTTGAAGCACATCTGAGATTGGAAAACATTCCTCCTCAAAAATGGAGCTCTTTTGAGGGACAAATGTTCCAGAAAGGATTGGTGTGCAGGGGGAGATGTAAATGTTCCTCCGTTTGTGACCTGGGTGGGAATATCTTTTTTTTCCCAAAGATTTTTTATTTATGCATACAATATGCTGGGGTACAGGCCAGAAGTATGGTTGGGGGGGGGCAGGGTGGTGGGAGGATTCACCAGGTACAGAGTGGGAAGCAGAACAGGCAGATTGACTGACATATACTGCTGAGGGGAGCAGCAGGTGAAGCAGAAGAGGTCTGCTGCGTCATGTAGGTCGCCTCCCTGGCCAGGGATCGAACTCATGTTGCAGTCACTGCTGATAACTTTATAGTGCTGAGCCACCAGGGATCTTGTAGAGCTGTGCTTGTTGGTCACAAGACAGGGCTTCTCCAAAGACACATCTTGACTTCCTCTGTGGAAACACCCCAGGGACATAGGACAAACATTTAAATTAGCGGTTGCAAATTGCAAACTTTTTTTCTGGAAGAGTTACATGTAGGAATGTGCACTTTGGAGAGTGGGAGGATGACTTAGTATTTAAAATTTTTTTTTAATTTTGAATTAAAAAGAAATTGGGCATAAATTGCAGATTCTGGGGTTTTTTGGAAAGACTGGAAGACCTGGCAATCCTGACGCTGCACGCAGCACAGCACGAGGGCTTGGCTGAGAGCAACAGCAGCTGCCCCCATTTACATGAGAGGGCACTCTCCAGCCCTCTAAGTGCACCTGTCATTCATTGATATCACCTGACTGGCCCTACTGTCATTGAACTTTGTAGTCTTAATTTCAAGGTGGGGTCTCAGTTCATTAAGAAGTAACCCCCACTCTCCCATGGTTTCTCTTCTTGCAGCTTCTTCCTCTCACATCCTCCCCCAAGATAAACCCCTCAGGTCAATTTTGCATCTGGAGACACACACCACACTGGTCTTCAGTGGCTTTATGCACAAGAATAAAAAATCTAAAAAGATTTCCTATGAGTAGTCCCCTTTGTATTTGGTCCTGAATCAGTGGGACGTACCTTCAAAATTTAAAGAGAAGCCATTTCCTATTTATTTTGAAGCTGCGGATGTGAGAGAAGAAGCCACACACACACCCCTCCCCCCCCCAGCCCTTTCTGCCTATTTTGTTCTCCTAATAGCAAGAAAGGATAGAATTTTAATAATATTTCCCTGGAATGACTTTCTTCATGCATGAATTATTTCTCATTTACAAAGGTTTGGGAGATGCTTTTTTTCCTTCTTTTGCTGTGGAAAATGATGACTGTTTTCATTGCTAGACATATTACTGTCAGAGCTCATGAGGCTGATGGTCAGGCCCGTTTTTCCACGGAGTCCCTCTCCAGCAGCCAGCTCAGCTCATCACATCCCTGAAATAGCAGCTCTTGTCAAGGCTTGCATGGGACTGTCACAGCAACGGTGGCTAATGGCAGGTGACTGCCGTGGTCACACTGCTGGCGTGGAGTAAGGCAGATGAGAGACTGTGAGGGCTCCTGGTTGCTCCTCACTAACCCTTTTGGGAGTAGGTACTGTTACTGTTTTTACACATGATGAAACAGAGGCCCAGAGAAGTGGAGCTTTTTGCTCAAAGTCACCCAGTCAGTAATTGTAGACCTGGTACTTCCATCCAGCTCTGCCTAGAGCAGGGTGGTCCCAGGGAAAGGAGAGTTCCAGGTTCCCTGCCCCACCCAAGAAAGGGTGGAGCTGAGCAGGGAGGAGGAGGATTTGGAGAGGAGAATAGGGAAAGAAAAGAAGGAAGCAGGATGGAGAGCAAGAAGACCTGGAGGAGGTGCATGGAGCAGAAAGGCATAGAAGAAGCTGTGATTGCTTCTTGGCCTTGGACTTGTACCAGGTACTTGGTGGACATGGAAGTTGACACTTAAAGTAGATGTGGGTGAGAGACCTGTGAAGGTTGACAATGGCAGCCTTTATCTTGACCTTAATTTTGCTGTTTTCAGTCCAGACTTGCCTGGCCCCTTCTGCTCCTCTTCTGTAAGTCCCCAGCAGGAGGTGCCTTAGGCTTGTGCAGCTTTCACTCAGTGGCCCTACTTTGGGCAAACCCTATTTGGCTGGACATTTACCCACAAGGGGATGGGTAAGGTTGGTGTTTGATCTGGAAACTATATTTTTGGTGCTTCCTATCCATCTCCTCATTGCACGCTAATTATATTAAAGTTACTTTCCAGGGACCTCTCTGGTAGTGCAGGGGTTAAAGTTTCAGTGCTATCAAGTTATTGCCAGTAACTGCAGCGCAAGTTCGATTGATCCCAGGCCTGGGAGCTGACCCACATGGCACAGCAAGCTTCTCTTGTCTCACCCACTGCTCCCCTCAGCAGTGTGTTTCAGTCAGTCTACCTGTTGTGCTCCCCACTCTGTCTCTGATGCATCCTCTCACCCCCGCACCACACACCTCTGACTTATACTCCAATTCCTATATGCACGAATAAATGAAATAAATCTTGTTTCAAAAGTTTGTTTCCATGAAGGGTCTTATGCACTGAGTATGTTTTGTCTTGATGTGACAGATGGCAGAACCTATTTAGAGCAGTCAAGTTACCTTCACTCTGCCTGGTAACTTGACAACATCCATTACGTTAAACCCCATGAGGGTCCTGAAATTCCTTTTTTCCAGATATGAGGAGGGTCAGGAGAAGGGTGTTCATCCAGAACCCTGGTTTGCCTTCCAGGAAGGGGTCTAACTTCTGAAGGGTGTGGGCACCGAGGGTGCCAAGGCAAGGGCCCCTGAGGTGAACTTTTCTTTGAGGTGAGTATTGCAATTACTGGGGATTATGGGGCTTTGGTCATTTACTAAATAGCTTAAAAGAGAATTTGAGCACAGATCTGCTGTTCTCCTTACTGAGACCTTCTGAGGCTGATAGCCCCATAGGGCAGTGCTCCTGCCTCTGGGTTCATGGGATCATCTTAAAAATTCACAGGCAGACACTTTTTATTTTAATGGTGTGTACTTATTATAATCTGTTATAAAAATATTTTTAAAACACATGAAGCCCATAATTTTATGACTATTATTGTTTAGCCCAAGGCAGAAATTTAAGAAAAACAGTGAATTGATTTTAAAAAGTTAGGAGGGAGAGGCAGTGTTCAGAGACGGTAAAAATTGTCAGAGTGGTTTGAGAGATACAAAATAATCATCTGGTGACATAAAAGAACTGATTTCATGTAGCAGGTGCTTTCACAGTGAGGCCATAGAAGACAACCTTGGGGCATCTCCAGGTCACTCTGTAATGACCCATCATGTCCTCCCCCAGGCCCCAGCTGCTGTTTTACAGCAAGAGGTGCCATTTCATATTGCATGGCCATCCCCCACAGGTCACAGCTGGCTGGCCTGTGGTGGGCAAGGCTCCCCCAGTCAGTCATTTGCTTTCCAATAAATGCAAACTGCAAGTAAGACCAGGCAGGCTAAGCCGTACAGCTCTGTTGGAAGGAGGCCAAGTGCACTATGGAAAGCTGTATGGCGGTTCCTCAAAGCACTAAAAATGGATCTACCATATGATCCAGTGACTGCTCCTAGGAACCTTCCCAAAGAATACAACAACCCTCATTTGAAAGGAAACCTGCACTCCTACGGTTATTGCAGCACTATTTACAAAGCTACGATACGGAAACCACCCAAGTGCCCCCAAATAGATGAATGGATCAAGAAGATGTGTTCTATATACACAATGGGGCACTACTCAGCAGTCAAAAAACAAACTAATGCCATTTGTGGCAACATGAATGGAGCCAGAAGGGATTATGCTTGGTGAAATAAATCAGAGGGAAAAAGATATCTAGTGGATAGTTTCACTAGTGTCTGGAATATAGAGAACCAAAGCGTCAGGAAAAAGACAAAACCTGCAATCTGACCATAGATCTGGGGCATGCAGCAGGGGAGGAGTGGGAGAGAGGTCAAAACAGGGAGGGAAGAGCACAAGGGACTGTGGTGATTAATCACAGGTGTTAATGGTGGTGGGCCAACTCTGGGGAGAAAGCAAATACTGTACAAAAATTAACAACAATGTAAGAAAATAAATAAATTTTAAAATAAAGGAAGCCATGTGAGTCTGAGAGCTGTTGGTGACAAGCATTCTTCCCTGTGGGCAAGAAAGTTGACTTGGTTACTCAGCGGGGTATAAAAGGAAAAGCAATAGATGTGCTGAGAGATGTAGCAGTAGGGGTACAAAGATGGGGTCCCCTGAGCTCCCTAAAGGGCTCCAGCCCCTGGCCCTGTTCTGTCCCCATACCCAGTAGGTTACACAAGACTTCTGTGTTGTTATTATTTCTCCTTTTGGCCAATGCCTGCTCCAGTCAGGACTAGTACTCATGACCAGAAGAGCAGATTGGGTTGACCATAAATGCTCAACCTGGCCAGCTTCCCTTCATCACTTCCACACCCTCCTCTGGGTGCTGTTCCATATTTAATTGCCACACTCTACCCCCAATGTGGGTCCTTCAAGATGACACAGGTTTACTTCTCAAAATGGCAATTAGGGCCAGTCATCATGGCCCCATCTGGAGGCCCAGAAATCCCGACGTTCACCTGCCACAGCAGGCAGGAGATATACAGGTCTCTGCTCCTCTGAGTGGGGAGGAAGACAGTCTCTGTAATGAGAGGAGGCAGGTCATTAAGCGCTCACAACAGCACTTCTGTGCGTAGAAAATGATTTTACTACTGAGCCCTGGGCTGCTTAAACTTGTTTTCTCTGGTCCTCTCCACTGGGAAGGGATCTCTAGAAGGGAGACAGGATACAACCCCAGAGAACGTGACCCCAATATTCCAGTATTTCTTCAGCAAGGATCTCTTTTGCCTAAATGATACCAAACATAAACCCTGCCAGAGCTTCTGCTAGCCAGCCTCATGGTCTGTCACTGTGCCCAGTTATTTTCAGTGTGAACCCTCTTATTCTGATCCAGTGGCTCACCATGATGTGCTCTGCAGTTGACAGGCACATGGTTGACCTGTCTCCCATAATCCTCCTTGTCTAGGAACTGCTCACCCACTACAGGAGCATAGCGTCCCACATACATCCCTTTCCACACTATAATCCACTCGAGTTCTGGAGAGTTTCACACAGACTCTACTTATCTGGGGTGTAGAATAGGGTGTCCAGGCTGAACTGTGCAGGTGGAGCAAATGAAGCATATTGGAGAGAAGTTGGACATTTGAAAAGAGTATTTGCCCAGGATCTTGATCTGTCTTGAAAACTAGCCATATTTTGTTGGAAATTTATTGAAAATTAGGAGATAAACTCATAAGAAGTCTGCTTTTTATTAGGTTATAATCTACATACAGAAAATTGCTCAAATCTTAAGTGGACAACAGTTTCTAGAGGCTCAAAGATGCCTGATGAGCCATATGCCCCCAAGATGACTGTCTCACTGTTTATACTGCCCTCATTTCAGTGGAGTTCTTCATGCTTTCTGCTCCCAGAGCTTCTCCTTCCTCCATGAAGCCCTCCTTGACTCTCCCAGCACAGAAAGATCTTCTGTCCATGAGGCTGTTTTGTCAATTTAGGGTGGGATTCAAAATACCATAGACCACCTGGTTTAAACAATAGAGAAGTATTCTCACTGTTCTGAAATCCGGGAAGTCTAAGATCAAGGTCATGTAAGATGTGGTTTCTGATGAGCGCTCTCCAGGTTCCCAGTGGCTGCCTTCCTATAGTGTCCTCTGTGGCGGATAGAGGTCATTCTCTGCAGTCTCTTCTTAGAAGGCCATTAATCCTATTATGAGGCCTCCACCTTTATAACCTAGTTTTCTTACAACAACCCCAGTTGAAAATATCATCATCATGTGGATTAGGTTTCAGTATATGAATGAGGGGCTAGAAGAGGGGGTAAGACACAAACAAGCCACAGCAGACCCTACAGACTTGGCTGTACATTGAAGCAATTTTGTCCACTGTCCTAACGTGAACTTCCTCTCCATGCCAGGCTAACGTGCTGCATGCTAGGGACCTGAAGATGTCAGGACACAGTCTGCCCTCCAGAAACTCACAGCAGAGGTGTCAGACATGTTAAAAACCCACCATAATGCCATATGATAAGTGCTAAAATGAGGGCCTTTCCTAATTTTGAGGGATGTGTGGGGTTCTCAGGGGAAGGTGGAAAACAGGTAATGTTGGACTTTAAGGATGAATGAAACTTTGCCGGGTGCATGAAGGGGCAGAGGCCTTCCACTCTCTGAATGTGTAAAGAAAAATTCGTTCTGACACTTGTTAAAACTATAGCCAGATTTTAGTCAAGACTAGTGAAGCAGGAGGGTTGCATTAGGAGAGAGCAACTGGCCTCAACTCTGAATTCTTCCAGAACAAGTGGGGATTTATAGCCGAGGAGCAGGCAGAAGGGTGAGCAGATAGACAGAGACTAAGAGGAGACATCGAGCTTGGGGAGAGTTTACTAAACTGAGCTAACAGGATTCTTGCTGAAAGCAGGCCAAGGACTTAGACATCACAAGTGGAGGTCGGAGAACTTGATCAGATGTCAAAGGCTAGGGAGGGAGGTAAATTAGCAGGATTCTTAGACTGGTCTGAGCAGGCCAGACAGGGCAGGACAGTGCCACAGTTGGGGTTGACGCCGACAGTGACAGGAACTCCAAGTAACCTGCCCAGAGCCCAGGTACGAAGAGTCTTTGTAACGGTCCAGTCCTGTAGCATTCTCTAATTACTCTGTGTGAGGAAGACCTCTCCCCCAGGCCCTGGCCCTGGTGTAGGGCAAAGGAACTGCCCACTTCCCGATATTAACCATCTCACCTCTCCTCGTTCCCTTCTCCCCGCCCCCTGACTTCTTCCTCTTTCTTGTCTCAACTATTTCAACTTCCATTTTTCTTTCAGAGATATAGAAATCTCTGCACTGGAATTCCGACTTCCTACAGAATCACTTTATAAAGGAGCTAGAAATTGGCGGTAACAAGAAAGGAGTGGAGGTTGTCTCCAGGGAAACTCACAAGTAGGCACGACTCCTCTTTAGGGTCACGGTGCTGAGGTAATGTTTGGCATCTTTAATTTTGCAAAACAGAAGAAGCAGGCCTGATTTACTTATGGGAAACACTGTAGATTCTGCTCCATTCCTATCTCAATCATCTCCAGGAACCCTCAGTGCTTTGCAGACTAGTAGGCATTTTTTGTATCAAAGAAATGTAATTAGCAGCCATGGCTTAGTTACACTCATCACAAATGATGGCACGATTTATTGTCAGGACCCAAGATAAATTGAGTGATGGACTGAAAATATATTGTAAGTTATTAAAAGGAATTCAAAGCAGCCTGCCCTTCTTTTCAAATCTCTTTTCTATTATTCTTTTTTCTTGACAAGAGTTTTGAAATAATGAGGCTAGTTGGTGATATATGAATGCACTTGCTTTTATAGTTTGGTCTTATAGCTATGAAAAATAACAAATAGCTTGGCTGAAGAATTCCATCCTTGCATTTCCTACCTTTGGTGGGTATGTGTATTGGTGTGCAACTTCTCCTCCTCCAAGGTACACAGTTCCTCCTCCTTCAAAATCTATCATACTGTAAGAGCATTTCCATTCATCAGTCCCGATTCTGAAACTTCTGTGCTGTTTTTCTACGGCTGCACAGCAAACCACACTTACTGTGCAATTGTCCTAGGCCGGGTAGTTCATGGTTGATGTGGGAAGATGGAAAGAGAATTCTGGAGCCTTCGGTATGTCTAACATCCCTTAGTGCTGAATCAAGGAAATGCGCAGACAGGCAGACCAGGACGCAGGTAGAAACTGAACCTCCTAACCCCTGTGAATCCCCCCTTCATCTCTCATGATGTCTCCCATGATCCCCCTGGTCTTCTGACCTGGGCATCTGCACTTACAGGTGCACATGCTTTGTGCTCATGCTTCTTGGCCCAGGTGTTTATTCATCGGTATGTGGTCTGTGCCTACACTCCCAAGCACTTTTTTACAGTACGTGATATCACATGTGGGTAATGAAACCTAAGAGGAAAACAAGGCTGTAGAGGCTAGCAATAGGAGGTGAAAAAGAGCCTGAGTTACTCCATTTTTCTTGTAACGCTCAAACTGATTGGCTTACAACAAGAATTCATTACTAACTATTGTTCACACATCCACAGGTTGACCAGATGTGCTTCCTCCATGATGGATAATGAGCTCCCTGGCTATCTGAGGGGAAGAGGCACTCGGGCACAAGCATTGCATGATTTGGGTATATTTGCAGAACCTCCGAAAACACTGGGAAAGGAGCGTGACTACCTGTCTCAGTATGGTGGTAACTGCCCCAGCTGGTTTTGGGGAGGGGGTGCACGAGTCATTAGGAAATCACAAGTCAATGAAATGCCCAGAGCTAGAACTGGCAAAGCAACATTCCTGCCATATTCTCTTTTTCATAGTGGACACTCGGTTCACTCTCCCACCAAGGACCTGTATGCCCCCATCCTCTTAATATGTCCTTTGAAATGTGTTCCCAAATCCATTCTCCTTGTTTTATAAAGTATCAGAACGCTTACATACTGAGTTTTTTTCAGTGAGGAATCTTCATCTCTAAACAACAGAAAATGGTTGCAAGTAAAGAATCCCCCTGGGCGGAATGTGTCTGAGAAATCAGGTTTGGAAAAGTAAGTACTCAGCAGTCTCTCCTGGGCTCTGCTGGTGGTATGCATGAACTCTGAGGCTGATTCAGTCCATGAGCATCATTTCAGGCATCAGGAGAGAGATCCTGGTTGACTGAGCCTAGGTCACAAGCCAAATGCTTGTCAGTGGCTAGTGGTGAAGAGATTTAGCAAAAGACGCTTCTGAGGGTTTCTGCAGCTTCCAAGGTAAGGGCAGAAGCCTGGATTTCTACTCCAGCATGATCTAATCTAATCTGGAGGATGGAGGGATGAAGTTATGTACCAAAAGGCACAACAGATGCCAAATTAACAGATGATAATGAACATCTCCTCCTGTGGATTTACTTCCTAATCCCTTCTCCTGATGTGACACATGACTTTCCCAACCACACATCAGTCTGGTGGTGGTGCGGTGCATGAATGGTAGACCTTGGAGCACATGTTTACAATCACTTAATCTTCCTTGGATCCAGTTTCCCTGTCTGTAAAATGGAGGCAAATAGTGCCAACTTCTTAGGGTTCTTGTGAGAATGAGCGATAATCTACTGCAATAAGGTGCTTTGCACAGTGTCTGGCTCACACTAGCCCCTTAATAAATGGCAGCTGCTGCAGCAGACTTCTTGATGGAGCAGCACCAGACCTGCACCTCCCTGCCTCCTACTGCCTTCTCCTCCGTGCTTCCTCCCTGGCTATCTGAGGGGAAGAGGCACTCGGGCGCAAGCATCGCATGATTTGGGTATATTTGCAGAACCTCCGAAAACACTGGGAAGGGAGCGTGACTACCTGTCTCAGTATAGTGGTAACTGCCCCCGCTGGTTTTGGGGAAGGGGTGCAAGATTCATACCCATGTGACACATGGGAGCCCAGATACTCTGGAAGCTTCTGCTCCTGCACAGGATGGTGGTCACACTGTGTGCTACTTTAAGCTGAGATTCTACAAGCAGCTACATCCCTCTTCTTTCATTCCTGGGCCTTTCTGTTTTTTAAACAGATCTTTGGTTTTTGTTTTGTTTTGTTTTGTTTTTGATGTTTTCTGTCCCTCTAAAAGTAATGGAATGAGTTCATGACTCCTGCCATCCTTGGAATTGCCTAGCTTTGCGATTGTATTCAGAATCCTTTATGGTGCTTTTAATGTCAGGTGCAAAATGAAGCCTTTCCCAAGTCTTTGTAACATGCTTGAAGGGACAAAGTGGCCTTGTCATGGGCTGCTGCGGTGCTCTCAGAGCTTTGCCACAATTCATCTTGTAACAGATGGACTCTTCATTAGGTGTGCACATTGCATCCACCTGGGAATTCGCCACCTTTGGTGGAGAGAGATTTGATTTCAGCTGCAGGTAATTATTCCCTTTCTTGGCTTGGCCCCTGGAGCAAAGATTATCAACAAATTCAGACTTGTGTCTTTTTCTCTTCTGCTGAATTGAATGCTAGAATTTGGTGGGATGAATGACTAACTTTATTTCAAACAGCATGGCTTGGACTCAGATACCAAGAGCAAGGTTATTAGTTTTTGGCAGAGGCTGTAGCATGGGGTTTCTGGCATCGACATCTATGACAATCACGGTTGACAACAGATCCCATCTCTATTGCTTCTGGCCCCACTCCACTGCAAAGCTCAGGTTAAGGCCCCAGTGACCTCCACATTATAAAATCATCCTTTAAAAAAATCCCTTCCTCATCCCAGTTTTCTTTCTATCACTCTATTATGCCTATATTTTTATATGTTTCTCTTAGCTATTAAATATTGAGGAAGTTTCGAAACCCACAAACTTATGAACAACTAATCTTTGACAAAGGAGCAAAGAATATGCAATGGAATAAAGACAGCCTGTTCAATAAGTGGTGCTGGGCAAACTG
>JAGFMF010011914.1:581908-610028 GCA_019455555.1 Galemys pyrenaicus | reverse complement strand
ATGGTGCACTGGTGAGATGGTGATGGGGAATACATGGGGATTACAATTAATGGCAAGCATATGTAAATTTTAAAATATTTTAATAAAAGAAAAAAAAATGAAAAAAAAATATTGAGGAAGTTTCGGTATGATCCAATTCCAGTCCCCCTTCTGTTTGCGATCTTTAGCTCTTTTTATGGGTTTGTCCACACTATGGATTCAATGACCTCTGGGCAAAGACTTAAACATTCTAGATTTATGAGTCAAAACCTCTCCACTGACTCTCAAATCCAGTTGCCTAACTGCCTTTGATATGACATGTAAAGGCTTCTGTAACTCAGCCTGCTAACATCCAAGCTCAGAAGGTTATCTACTTTCAAGATACCCATCTCCATGAGAGCAGCCCCATATACCAACCTTCCATCCAACCTCCAAAGTGTCTTCCATGACAGCTCTTTCCTCTCCCTCTCCTATCCATGCCAACCCAATCACTGACGCCCTGTCATATGATAACTTACACTGGTCCGCTCATGTGCTCTCTACCTCTACCAGCATCCTGACTGAGGATTCTCACCCTTCCTCTGAGAATACTGGTGTACTTTGTGCCTAGCCCCAATCTGTGTTCCAGGGTGTATGCCTTCCAAAGCATAACTATATCTGCGTTACCCTCTGCCTAACAACTTGCAGGGTTTCCAACTGATCTTAAGGCAAAACCCCAAATCCTTAACATGTGAAAAAGGTCATTCCTAGCCCAACCCTCTCCAGCTGCCTGTCCAGCCACACTTCCAGCTGGCCTTCTCTTCGCCTCTGCCTGTCTCTGTGACCCTAAAGGCAAGGCTTTGGCACATGCTGCTTGTTCTCCATTCTGTGCTCCTGCCCTTATTTTGGGTGTTTATGCTTGAGATCTCTGCTCAATTACCACTTCCTCAAGGAAAGCTTCCCCTTACCTCCCAGGCAGGTTAAGCTCCCCGTGAGGGCTTCATGCTCTTGATCACAGTCCTTATAGTAGTGGATTTGTGGGCTGCTTTGATTACTTGGCTCTATCCCATGGGGCAAGGATGGGATCTCTTTTTGCTTATCATCACATTGCAATATCAGTCCAGTGACCACATGCATGGTTAAGACTCAATAAATAATATAAAATGAAAAAATATCAATGGAATCAATGGAACCCAGAAGAAACTTATGTCATTCAAGAATTGAACACAATAAGCCTCCATAGAACCTTGAATTCTGGATAGACTTAGAGAGGAAAGAAGACAACTTAAAAAGTCTGGCTTGGGACTGAGAGACATGTTCCATGTTCCATGTTCTTCATCATGGAACTCTCTATAGTAATCCCCAGTGTCAGTCTATTCTCAGTAGGGTTTCTTCAATTGTTTAAACTGGACATTTCTAGCAGAGTGTAGTGTTCTCTTGGAGGACTGCTTTGCTAGTTGCTAGACACCCATGTCCACTGTGGCCCAGCCCTGTGTTCCTGGAACTCCAGGAACTTGTGGTTTTGTGGAAGGGTCAGCGTGAGTGAGTGGGAGGTAAGTGCTGCAGCACGAGGCTAGAGAACTAGGTGTCAAGTCGGCTCCTCCAGTCTCTAGATGTGAAGCCTCCAAAGTGTTTCCTAACTCCTCTGCACCCACTTCCTTATCTGTATAGTGAGGATCACAAAATCGAGGTGGTTTTGAGGATTGCATGAGATTTTATGTGCAGGGTCCTGTGCAGGGGAAGCAAAGCTCACTGTCTTGACAAGCACTGGCTGGGGGCTGCGTGGGTTCCGAGAAGGAGAAGGAAGGAGGAACCAACGGGAGAGAAGAGGCCTTTAGAGAGAGGCAGGTTTTAGGGAGAAAAAGGTACAGAGACAGGAAGGGAGCTTGCCTTGGCCGAGAGGGGAATGACCTGAGAGGCGCAGTGTAGGGCTCATGGGAAGACAGTTTTCTCAGAGCTTCTCAGACTTTTTTAAGCCATGACCTTTGTAGGGTAAATGGAAAAGTATCAGGCTTTTCCGCCCTCCCGCCATTGGTGTGATGATGGACACCTGCGGTCCATGCCCTAAGTGGGCACGCGCAAGTGGGTGCACGTAGGCTAAGACATGGGTGTATAAGGGTGGCGTCATGAAGATGCAGAGCAGGGGAGAGGCAGAGAGAAGAAAGAGGCAGCAGCAGTAGTGGCAGAGTGTAGCAGCAGGAAGGTGGCACTGGAGCAGGGTTCTGGATGGTTCTGGGCAGACGGGCCAAGGAAGGAGAGTCTTGGAGCCCTCAGTGGCTTTTCATGCTTTATTTAGTAGAGGTGGCCAGGTACATGGCAGGCAGGGGTGCCAGGGGTCCAGGAGGCTGGCAGGCCTCCCAGCCCCCAGCGCATCTCACCCTCTCGGCTGTTTCTTCTCTCTCTGCTGCTGCTCCTGCTGTTGGTTCTCTCAGTCGGTCCTCGCAGTTCTGTCAATTGGTCCTCACAGTTCTGTCTGTTGGTCGATCCTGATAGTTCTGACATCCTCATGACGCTGCCCATTTAAGCCCGTGTCCCAACTCAGGTGCACCCACTTGCGCATGCCCACCCTGGAATGCTCGCAGCACCGCAGGTGTCCATCATCAGTGATGGGAGGGTGGAAAGACCTGATCAACCTTTACCCTACACAGAGACAAGAGGCCTGCCAGCCTCCTGGCCCCCCTGGTCCCCTGGCCCCCTTCCTTCTGTGTACCTGGTCACCTCTGATACAATGGTGTAATAAATGCCTAAAAAAGCTACTGAGGGCTCCAGGACTCTTCCTTGATCCATCTGCTCAGAATCGTCGAGAACTTGCTCTGAGTCCCTTGCTGGCATCACACCTTCCAGCACAGGTGCCTCGTAGATAACATGCAGCCTTGAGATGTGATCTGCAAGTGTGGGTATGTAGGGTCAGAGAAAAGTTAATCTGGCTTTTCCACTCTCCCACCATTGGTGTAATGATGGACACCTACGGTGCTGCACACATGCCTAGGTGGGCATGCCCAAGTGGGTGGACCTGGGTTTGGACATGGGTGTATAAAGGCGGCGTCATGAGGCTGTCAGCAGTAACAGGATCAGAGGCAGAATGAAAGTAGCAGCAAAACAGCCCAGAGAGTGAGATGCGCTGGGGTCTGGGAGGCCTGCCAGCTTCCTGCCCCACCCCCCACCCCCCGGCACCCCTGCCGTGAACCTGAGAGAATGGTGTCACCTCTGTATATAAAAGCATAAAAGCCACTGAGGGCTCCAAGACTCCCTCCTTTACCCCGTCTGCTAGAATCATCCAGAACTTGCTCGGTGCCACCTTCCTGGCACCAGAGGGGACCACTGACTAATATGTAACCTTGGTGTGTATAATTCACATGTGTGAACACATATTTCTGTAAACGAGGCTTAAACTTGGTCCCGTGCCAGCTTTGTCTATAAATCATACAAAAACTAATAGAGCCCTGGGTGGGGTGGGGGCTCTTACTGGCCACTCGCTGGAACAGGGCCACTACTGTGGCTGCAGAGCAGGAAGTTGCTGAGTTTGCTGCAGGGAGTCTGCTGCTTAGAGCACGCCGCTTGCTGGAGCAGAGAGGTTGCTGGGGGCACTGCTTGTCACAGAAGGAGCCTGAGAAGGGCTACCAGGACCCGTCTCAACCACCTGTCCCAAACAATAAAGAGTGCTTACGCTACAGTGGATGTGCTCACGCTGTGATGGACGGGTGTAGTGGCAGGAGGGCAAGGGGCAAGTTCTCGATGATTCCAGCAGACAATCAAAGAGGAGTCCTGGAGCTCTCAGTGGATTTTTTAGGCTTTTATTACATCATTACATCAGAGGCGACTAGGTACATGGCAGGAAGGGGTGCCAGGGGGCCAGGAGGCTGGCGGCCTCCCAGCCCCTGGTACATCTTCACTCTCTGGGCTCTCTAGCCTCTCACGCCTCTGCTACCACTGCTGCTGCTTCTGCCTTTCTCGCTCTCTTCTCTCTCCCTGGTGTCCTTGTGACCCTGCCCTTATACAGCCATGTCTCAGCCCAGGTGCGCCACTTGGCATGCTCACACCTACTTGAGGTGCCATCATCAGGCATGCATGCACGACCACAGGTGTCCATCGTCAACACCGATGGCAGGAGGGCAGAAAAGCCTGATCATTTTTCCATTGTCCCCTACAATGGGGCAACAAGTTTCCCATAAAAACCCTGTCATTTCTGCTGTCCAGGACTCAGACTTTTGGGAGCTATTCCACTGAGCCCACCAGTGTGACAGTTACGTCTCTCTCTTTCCCTCCCTGAGTGCCGTCTGAGTTCTCTGGGAAACTGCCTTAGCAATTGGAGCCCTGGGTCTGGGCGTGGGGAGGGCTGCCAGTGCTGGGTGCTGCGGCTGTTGCTACCATTACTGCTATTGTTGCCTTTGCTGCTGCTGCTGTGTAGTGGCAGGAAGGGAGCACAGGAGGCGAGGTTCAGGATGGTTCTGGGAAGACCGGTCAAGGAAGGAGAGTCTTGGAGCCCTCGGTGGCTTTTCATACTTTATTTAGTAGAGGTGGCCAGGTACATGGCAGGCAGGGGTGCCAGGGGTCCGGGAGGCTGGCAGGCCTCCCAGCCCCCAGCGCATCTCACCCTCTCGGCTGTTTCTTCTCTCGCTGCTGCTGCTGCTGCTGCTGCTCCTTCGTCCTGTTGGTTCTCTCGGTTCTGTCGGTCAGTCGGTCCTCACAGTTCTGTCTGTTGGTCAATCCTTGCAGTTCTGGCGTCCTCATGACGCCGCCCATTCATGCCCGTGTCCAACACAGGTGCGCCCACTTGCGCATGCCCACCCTGGAATGCTCGCAGCACCGCAGGTGTCCATCATCAGTGGTGGGAGGGTGGAAATACCTATCAAACTTTACCCTACACACTGCCAGGGACAAGCGGCCCCAGGGATGCCCAGGGGGCGAAGAGAGCCCAAGGAGACCAGAGGGGTCTGTCACCGCCAGGGAAGGCACAGGCTGCTGCTTCCTGAGTCCCTAGTGCACTGTAGGGCTCATGGGAAGCCTGAGTCCCTAGGCTGGGCTGGGCAGATAATGCTGTTGCTACCTGTGTGTTTGTGTAGGGTCAGAGAAAACGCCCTCACTTCTAGGCCCGGGTGCCTGTATTTGTAGGGTCTTTCCACCCTCCCACCACTGGTATAATGATGGACACCTGTGGTGCTGCACGCATGCCTAGGTGGGCATGTGCAGGTGGGCATACGCAAGTGGGCGCACCTGGGTTTGGACACGGACATCTATGGGCAGCGTCAGGAGGATGCCAATAGCAGAGAAAGAGCAGCAGCAGAACATAGAGCAGCAGCAGCGGGAGGAACAGGACACCAGCAGTAGAAACAGAGAGAAGCAGTAAAGCAGCCAAGAGAGTGAGATGCGCCAGGGGCCGGGAGGCCTGCCAGCCTCCTGGCCCCCGGCAACCCTGCCTGCCATGGACCTGGTCGCCTCTGAGAAAATGGTGTCACCTCTGTAAATAAAAGCATAAAAGCCACCAAGGGCTCCAAGACTCCCTCCTTTACCCCGTCTGCTGGAACCATCCAGAACTTGCTCTGTGCCCCTTCTTGGCACTACAGGAGAGAAAGTACAGTGGCTCAGGCTCTTTTCCACCTTCCCGCCACTGGCCTCTGTGGCCGGTACCTGTGGTCTTATATTCCTCCTGGGTTAAGTTACCCACATCGATGCCCAGGGCTGAGAGGCATGGGTGCAGGGCACACGCACCTATGATAAAGGAGCTGGGCCCAGCGAGCCCTGGGCACACACATACGCAAATACAGGCACCCGGGCCTAGAAGTGAGGGCGGAAGTGGCTCTTCAGCACTGTGTTTGCAGCGGCATTGTTCTGCAGCTGGGGGCTCAGTTGCTGCCTGCCTGCCTGGTCTGTGTGTTGGGTCCCGATTCAGCATTGAAGGCCCGCTAGGGATACTGAAACCAACCCAAATCTCCTTCACCTTCCTGGCCTGGGATGTTGCCTCCTGTTGCTGCAATAAAACTTATTCCTACTCCTCACATAAGGGCTTCGTGACCTGCTTTCTCCACTGCTGCCATCGAGAACCCGACTGAGGCCCCACACATGGCGACAGGATGGGCAGGCACACAGATGAGTGGGGCCCAATGCAAGTAAACAGACCACAGAGGCCTAGATTTCATCTTGTGGTGAGCTTGGGGAGGTCTGCTGGCAATGGGGCATGTAGGGTCAGAGAAGGATCAGGTCTTTCCACCCTCCCACCACTGATGATGGACACCTGCGGTGCTGCGAGCATTACAGGGTGGGCGTGCGCAGTGGGCGCACCTGCGTTGGACACGGGCTTAAATGGGCGGCGTCATGAGGACGCCAGAACTGCAAGGACCAACCAACAGGACCGACAGGACGGAGGAGCAGCAGCAGCAGAGAGAAGCAGCAGCCAAGAGGGTGAGATGCGCTGGGGGCTGGGAGGCTGGCAGGCCTCTGGCACCCCTGCCTGCCATGTACCTGGCCACCTGTACTAATTAAAATATGAAAAGCCACCGAGGGCTCCAAGACTCTCCTTCCTTGACCTGTCTGCCCTGAACCATCCCAAACCTTGCTCCAGTGCTGCCTTCCTGCCGCTACAGGGCACTTGCTATTTCTCACATTAAAAACCAAGAAACAAAATTGACCTGAGCAGTGGATGTAAGTATTCTCATAATGCAAACAGAATAAATCACTTAGGACCTACGCTAAATATTTTAGCACTGCTTATACAAGCAACACAAAAGAAAGCCCACTGGTTTTAGTGTTTAGCTACCTGGGGATAACATCGCCTATCAATCTCAGTGTAATCATCTGTTAAATGGAATTAAAATGCCCTCCAAAAATGACAAATATTAACTCTGTTGGCAAAGTGTTTTATTTGTTCATTAGTTTTATTAACGATGCTTCTACGTGCAGGCATTTAATGACTTAAGTAATTAAGATGTACACTTATTGAACACTGTGCTATGTACTTCACATCAAAGTGAAACCCGTGATGACCCGTGCAAAGAGGATCTGTACTGTCCCCATCTGTGTGCTGCGAGGCACACAGAGGTTAAGTAAATTGTGCTGGCAGAATCCAGAGCTCAGGTTCTGTCCCTGAGGCTGGGCCACCCTAATAACACCCCAGGTTTACAACAAAGAAGACTATGCGGACTCATATAGGGCAAACAGCAGCCTGGTTGCAGCAAGAACTCGGTAACCAGGAATCCTCCTATGTTTGATTGTATTTAGCACAGTAATTTATCACACAGTTTCCTATTTGTTTCAGGTGTTTCTTTTCATTCAGTAACAATGGTAAATAAATTGTGTAAAGGAAGGGCATTATATTTGTGTTTCTTTTGTAGCTTAGTGCACCTAGAGATTCTCAACAGAAATTTCTTAAAATGAACGGAATAAATGCTTACTGGTTGCATAAATGAAGGATTCAATAAAAAGGAAATGTAGAATATGTCTGATTGGCCTTTATCGCTTCTTATTTATTTTACCACCAAAGTCTAAAAGGATTTGAGGAGCATTATCAAAGTATAAAAGATTCAACAGGATAAAAGCAAACAAGTGAGAAAATTGGAGTGAAGGGAAAATAAAATAAAACCAGAGATGTTCATTTCTTTGTCGTTTCCCAATAGGAATTTGTCAGCAAATCACCAAGATGAAACTCAGAAAATATGCAAGAACTAGAACTTATTCCTTATTCTCCGATGGGACACAGCTGGAATCTCAAAAGGAAAGGGGGTGGTTGAATAGAAAATTGAGTGAATCTGGAACTGTCTCTTGATTAGGCTCCAAAAAAAAAAAAACCACCTCAGAATCTTGGCACCTCCCTGGTGGCCTATGGGTTAAGTCTCGGTACTGTCATCTCTCATCCTGGGTTCAATCCCCGGCCAGGGAGGAGACCCACATGGCATAGCAGACCTCTCCTGGCTCACCTGTTCTGCTCCCCACTGTCTCTGGTGAATCCTCTCACTCTCTGCACCTCTGGCTACACCCCAGTTCTTCTGTGCAAAAATAAATACTAAAAATTAAAAAAAAGCATCTGAGGCTGCTCTGGTCTGGGGTTGGGATTTCCTGGAGACCAGTGTGCCCACATCTCACTCTATAAAAATGTAGTTTCCTGAAGTTCCAGAGTCATATCCTCTTACCCACATTACCACATCAACCTCCCCTCATTTCTATTTTACCTGATCTTGAATTACAAGACACTTATCAATCACTCATCTTCTCTCTTGGGCTTGAGCCAATTCGGAATAGGAACAAAAGGGCCCCCGGGAACCCAGGATGGTGGAACAAGGCTGACATGTTGTGGATGAGGCTGCTGGTGCCTCCCATCTGACGTGGCCTCTCCATGTAGTCATCTCTCCAAATTCCTCTCTTGGCCACCCGTAAGCATCACTTGGTTGCTTTTAAAAATTACCGTGCCTGAGTTTTCTCTGTGAAGTGTCTGGTTAAATTGATCTGCGTGGAACCAGGTATCATTACTTTTTAAGCTCCTAAAATGATTCTAGTGTGCAGTCAATGCTGAGAACCATTTAGCATCCATCAGAATCCCCTGAAGGGCTTGTTAAAGCACAGATTGCTGAACCTACCTCATCCATTTCTGGGATGAGAAAGTCTGGGGTGGGGCCCAAAGCTTGCATCTCTTACAACTTTGTAGGTGATGCCGACGGGGCTGGTTCTGACATCAGGCTTTGAGAACTACTGTTCTAAGCCAACAATTTAACCAGAGGACCTGTAGAGTTATCAGGTTTTTTCCGCCCTCCCACCATTAGCATCAGTGATAGACCCCTGAGCTCCTATTCGCATGCCTGATGGCGGCACCTGGAGTAGGGTATGAGCATGTGTAGGTGGGCACACCTGGGCTGAGAGACTGCATCACGGGGATGCCAGCAGCAGCAGCAGCAGCAGCAGCAGCAGCAGCAGCAGCAGCAGCAGCAGCAGCAGCAGCAGCAGCAGCAGCAGCAGCAAAGAAGCAGAGGCATGCAAGACCACAGGAGAACCCAGAGAGAGTGAAGATTTGCCTACCTACCGGCGTCCTGGCCCCCTGGCCCCACCACTCGCCATGTACCCGGTCGCCTCACTGCTAGTTGTGTAGAAAGATCAATAAACCCCTGTAAAAGCCACCTAGGGCTCCAGGACTCCCCCTCTCCCCATCTGCCCCTGTCACAGAGAACCTCAATGCTTACAAAAATTCCATAATAAAGTTTTTTCTTAATTGTTATAGAGGTAATTTTTTGGTGTTTTGGGTTTTATTTTTTTTAACTGAACAAGTCATACTAGAGAAAGAACAATGGGAACAGCACACACAGTCGCGTACCTCTTGAATGGCACCTGTACTGCTGAACAAGACCAGCAGCAGCTCGCATGTATTCCAAGTTTGTTATTGCTCAGGCATGAGCTAGAACTTGAGAGGCATCCTAACCTCCTATTCGCATGACAAAGTTGACCCACTTTATGTGAGAAATTCACAATACAAAGATTATAACACATGTGTTACGCACTCGTAACCAGGATTTACAGGCATTTTAATATAATGACACTTTTCCCCCCATTGCATTCAGATTTATAGTTTTCTTCTCATTGGACATTTAGGTAATTTCCATATTTTTTCATAATTATAGTTAACATAGCAGCAATCAATTTCATTTAGTGCTTGTCTTCCATTATTTTCTTAGGATAGAACTGTAACCAAAAGCTAAGTGCTTAAATTGCTTTCAAACTCTAAAGCATCAAAGCAAAAAAATTATTTGAACTTCACTCCAAGATTTCCTTTTACAAACACAGCAGAGACTAGAGGTCATTGAAGTTCCCTAAGCTGAGCACCACAGCTGGTTAGAGTTGGGAGACACAAATGCAGAAGAGGGGGCTACCCAGAGGCGAGGAACCCTCCCACAGAAATTCAAACCTCCAGTGAGGAGAGCCTCTGTGTTCTTCATGTATGAACTTCCCTGTTCCAGCCATTGAACTTCAGCCAAGTCCATATTTTTTAAGACTTATTTATTTATGGATACAAGATCTGGGGTACAGGCCAGAAGTGCAGGGGGTGAGAGGATTCACCGGAGACAGAGTGAAAAACAGAACAGGCAAATTACTGAAACACTGCTGAGGGGAGCAGTGGGTGAGACAGGAGAGGTCTGCAGCACCCTGTGGGTCAGGGTCAGCTCCGGGCTGCTGATCACTGATCAGGGAGCCTGCAGATAGCCACACAGTGCTGCGACTTAACCCCTTGCGCCACCAGGGAGACCCCAGGTCCACATTTCTTTACCCTTAGTCAACAGCTTGGCAAATAAAATTTAACTCCTTTGTTCTCAACCTTATAAATCTTCACTTCTTTCTTAATTGGGGAGACAGATTTGAGTTTACCTCCTACTTCCTTCTCAAATGATTTGCAATCAGAACTTTTTTCTTTTCTCCAAGCCTGATGCCACGTGTCAGTTTCTGCGCATGCCAGTAACGCGTCCATTGCTTGGTGACAGAAGCTCAAGGGATCTGAAGGTAAGATCTTTTTAATCCAATTTTTTGAATCAGATCATTCCTCTGGGTGATTTTAGTCTTATATTTAATAAAGTAGTGGTGCTGTAAGAAGATATTTAAGAAGATATTTCATATCCTGTAGCTTTATTGCCAAATCACTCCAATGAACTCTGTCTGAAACACTTTGAAAAAATTCCTAGATTAGCATGTCAAAAAGATATTTCTGCCCTCTTCTATTATAATAATGCTCAAGCAACAAGGGAGTAAGAACTGGAAATGCAACTCCCGTGTGTGAGTTCTGTAACTCAGGATCCCCATGGTGCAAGCAGAGGGCATAGAGGGAGGCCAACCCAGTGCTGAAGAAAGGCTGAGAATGCAAGACATAGGGCAGTTCTGTTGGTGAGCAACAGCAGCTGAAAACACAGGAATGACATGAAAATCCATAGAAGGGGCAGGCAGGGCCCCCAGATGTTTCCATTCCCAAGAAATAGGAGGTGAATACTGAGAGAAGCTGAAAGGATGCCTCTAGATACGCTGCAGAGGAAACCCAGTGTTGGATGAAGGTCTGCCTCTCCAACAGGGCTGTCCCTTGCTCAGCCATACACTCCTGGTATTTTTCGATGGTGAGCTTATCCTGGATTATAATTAGTAAAGTTATGGAAGGGATCTAGGGCACTTACAAAAAGAAACTGGATGTCTTAGAATCAGGCAAATTAGAAATTGCTTCCCACAATTTACAAAATCAGTGTAAGGCCTCCAGCCACTTGCCCAGGCAAAATCATGGCATTCTAGTTTCCTAATTGATTGAGAAGAGAGCCAAAATTATGTTGAAAATACTTTATGTGGAACTATTCAAAAGTTGTGATATAACCATGTTAGAAGATTGAATTGAAGACAAGAGGGGTGTGAGAAAGTTTTATCTATTTACTTTAATAGGAAATTGTATCACGTGGAAATATGACGGTAAATAAAGCTAAAGTTGTTAAAGGTGGTTGCCTCTAGGAATTGAAGGGGAGGGTGGTATACACATGGGGACCCCTATTGCAGTTAACACAGCAATCATCAATTTCATTTAGTGCTTGTCTTCAATTATTTCCTTAGGATAGAGCTGTAAATAAGGTTAAATTGTGTATAGGCCTTAAAGCATAAAAGAAAAAAACATTCAAGTTTTTCTCTAAGATTATTTAATGTTCTCTAAAATTATTTAACTTTTCTTGGCTAAAATATTTGATGGAAAAAAAGGAGGGAAATGGCACAGACACTTGTCTACTACTTAATTTATGTACTTTTTGAGTTGGATTTCCATAAGTGGATTTTGTTCAAGCAAGCCTTTCATGGAGATCACAGGTCATGAATAAGAATTAATGATACTGGGGAGGTAATTGATTTGGCTGTGGCCAAAGAGAGAACAGCAATTCTTAATAGTAGAGGAGTCTGACTCCAGCCTGAACAGTTAGGGTCTCTACCGTGGGCTTCATTCTGGCACAAGTTCTAAATGCACCCTGTACTAACCCCTTGCAATGCAATCCACCTGATGAGTCACCCATTCTGCTGTCGAGTCTAACCATCATTCCAACTAGGAAAGTGCTCATGCCTGCTCTTTGTTGCCATAGAAACAGAGCAGTTCAAGTCTCTCTGTTGCTTTGGTAACCCACCCCCATTTCCTCACATCACTACTGCTGGGGTATTTTGCTGCCAAGATAATGGTCCCTATTGTGGATTGAATGTTAATGGGGCAGGGCTCTGTCCCAGCGTCCAACCAGCCCCCTCTCAGCTCCACAATTTAGGGTCTTTCCTAAGTGGTATCTCAATGAGATGATAACAGACACTCAAATCAAATGGAGAGGAATGTAGTGGCAGCAGGGAGAGGGTTTCTTATGATAAAAAGCTCCTAATTTTGATGCTCTCTGAGAACTCAGAAAAGCAGGAATGGGGACATCAGTTGTTCGAGGACCTTGCTATGTGTCTGGGTCTGAAGCCACTTCTTCCGGTCAATAAAGATGATAATAAATAAAGTTGCTGGATAACGAACATGTGTGAAGCACATATACAACTCCCCACACACAACTTTATGCCCATTTAATCCCTATTTTCCAAAAGAAGAGATAGGTGAGTAACCTATTCAGATTTCACATATTCAGAATTCAAACTCCAACTCTAATGTTGCACTAAGCTGCCACTCACCTGAGACCAGGGAGAACAAGAGAAGCACTTGAGAATATCCTTGCACCAGAAAAGCTTTCTCTTTAACTGAAAAAGAAATTTAACACGGGGTGGGGGGTGGGAAATGAGAAAATAATACCTTACATGGCAATATAAGTGTGAATTTCAGGTGCCGGGTTCACCAAGAGGCTGAAGTGAGCACAGAAGTCTTAGCAGACTTTCCACAGGGAAAGACAGGGAGAATTCTGCACACTGAGAGAGATCCCAGCTCACATCTTACACAGCAACAATCAGAGTCAAGTTGAGGCTCAGGGAAGCTGTTAACCTTAGTCACCCCCTGCTGATGGCAACCTTTCAGTTGCTCAGCAAAGGAGAACCTTTTGCTCCTCTCCTTGTTCTTTGTGTCCTCAGTCTTATGGGATTCAAATTCACTTGATACTGACATTTTTACTTCAAAATAAAAAAAAAAATTGATGTTTCATATGAAGTAGTTTTAAAGTCTATGCTCCTATTTCCACAATCCAATATTTCTATTTGCTTTTCAAGCAATTTGTTTTTTTAGCAATCTCAAGTCCTCGTGCCATTTAAATGTTCAGAAATAGAATTTTTATAGTGTCTTGATTTTTTTAATCAAAATTATAATATTTCCACTCATCCTTCTCTATCTTCTAACTTGCCACAACTCTCTTTCTGTTAACACCCCAGGTCATGACAGCCAATGATAGCAGACTGGGAGGACCAGGTAGCGTCAGGGAGCCACTGAATTCTCCAAGGGTAACTCAAGAACGAAGCTTTCTGACATACCCATCTGTGGAGTCTTTTTAATGCGAAAGCAGCGGTTCTCAGTCCTGAATTCTCTCCAGGAAACGCCAAGGACAAAAAATGTTCAACTGTCAAAGTCAAATGAATATAAACTTGCTTTTAATTTTAACATTTTAATGGTATATATTCAGAAAATCTTTATGGAAATGAAGATAAATATTTATCTGAGAGTATTATTAATTAGTGTTGGCGGGAATGGTGGCTTGTGAGTGAAACTGTCTAGAGTTGTCTCTTTGTCACTTTGTCTTCCTGCATGATAGCTCTCCTCTCTCAAGAGCTGTGTGTCCTTTGGTAAGTCACATCATTTTCTTAAACCTCAGTTTACTCATGCAAAATGCAGAAAATAATAGAAAATCATTTTGTGCACTTTGTACATTAAATGAGTCTATGAATGAGTCTATGCAAGCCTGGTACGAAGCAGATATTAACAGTGTTTATTCTTGGGGGGAAAAAAAGAATCTGGTAGGTATTTAAGGTCTTCAAAGAGATCTCTCCTTTAAGGACTGACTTCTTTCCTCCTTTCTTGGCCTGTTCAGCATGTGACGTCTGGATTATGATATTTCCTGACTCCTCTGCAGCTTCTCTTCTAGTCTTCTACCTGGATCTGGTAATTCAGACTCTGATGTTTTAAGTTTCTAAACTTGGTTGATTTGTGCATCCATCCATCTCAACGTTCTGTATCCTGGTTTCTGTGATTTTGCTTCTGGACCCACGACTGCATTCTGAATCTTGATTGCTCCCTTGCTCAGACTTAAATTTCTGATATTCTTGATGGTGAGCTGTATCCTGGATTATAATTAGTAAAATTATGGAGAGGATCTAGGGCACTTATATAAAAAATGGATGTCTTAGAATCAGGCAAATTAGAAATTGATGTCTCACACTTTACAAAATCACTTTACAAAGATCTGTTACATTTCTATAAGCAAACAGTGAGCTAGAATGAAATCAAGAAAACAATCCATTCACAATCACATCCAAAAGAATTAAATGCCCAGGAGTAAACTTAACAAAGAAGGTTAATGGCTTATACAGTGAAAACTATAATACATTGCTAAAACAAATAGAATAAGACACAGTAAAAGAAATAGAAAGGTATTTCTTGCCCATGGATTGGAAGAGTTAACATTGTTAAAATGGCAATCTTACCTAATATAATCCCTATTAAGGTTCTAATTATTTAAATAAATAGGACAAACATTACTGCTATCTATCAACAGTACTGACCCCCCCCCTCAAAAAAAAGGGAGTAAAAATATTGGTATCACACTCCTAGACTTCAAACTATACTATAAAGCTACAGTAATCAGAACACTATGGTACTAAACAAAACCAGATCTGTAGACCAATGGAATGAAACTGACAGCCCAGAAATAAGCCCACAAATCTATGGACAGTTAATTTACAAAAAGGAGCCAATAATATACATCAGAGAAAGAAGAGTCTCTTTAAAAAAATGGTATTGGGAAAACTGGACAACCACATGAAAAAATAAAGCAAGATCACTATCTCACACCTTACACAAAAATTAACTCAAAATTAATTAAAACTAAGATATTAGACCTGAAACCATAATATACATTGAAGAAAACAGGCAAACTACTCCATGACATTGGCTTCAGCGATGTCATCTGTAATGACAAGACTCATCTGTAATGACAAGAGAAACAAAACTGCACACAAACAAGTGGGCTACAGAAAACTAAAATTCTTCCCAGCAAAATAAACTGTAAAACAAAAAGATACCCTAATGATAATATTCACCTGACAATGTACTGATATTCAAAATATATAAAAAAACTCACATAACTCAACAAAAAGAAAGCAAATAGTCCAGTCAAAAAAACAATAGGCAGGATATCTAAATAGATTCCCTTCCAAAGAAGACATATAGATGGCCAACAGGCACATAAAAATGTTCATCATCACTTATCATCAGGGAAATGTAAATCAAAACTACAATGCGAAACCATCTCACATATGTAAGTATGGCCTATATGAAAAGGACCGAAAAAACAGCAGTGTTGGTGAAGATGTGGAGAAAAGGGACCCCTTGTGCACTGTTGGTGGGACTGCCCAGCCCCTGTGGAAAACAGCTGGAGGTTTCTCAAAACATTAAAAATAGATCTACCATATGACCCAGCAGTTCCACTCCTAGTTATCTACCTGAAGAATGGCAAAAGCAAAACAAAACAAAACATTTATTTGAAGGGCTACTTACAATTGCCAAGTTATAGAAACAACCTGAGTGCCTGAGGACAACTGAGTATTTAGAAAAATGTGGCATACATACACAATAGAATCCTACTCTGCTATTAAAAAAAAAAAAAAAAACAAAACAGGAGTTGTTGCCATTGGAACAGCATGGATGGAACTGGAGTAGATAATGCTAAGTGAAATAAGTAAGAAAGAGAAAGACAAATACCAAATGGTTATATTTAAATGTAGACAATAGTGAAACAAAGGCTCACACAAAACTAAACCAATGAAAAAACCCAGAAATCTGACTGTGGAACGGAGGCTACAGAGTGGGGAGTGATACAGTGACCTCTGGTGGAGGACGGCAGATACCCTGGTGGCTGGCCTGGCACGGTGGTATACATCTGAGGAGGTGTGAGCCTGTGCCTCTGAATCACACACTGCACTGTAAAACAATGTTACCGCAATTTAAAAAAGACAATTCAAACTGAGACATCATTAAGAAAGACAGAGAAATTGCTACCCTGAAATGCAGTGGAAAACTTATTAATCAACTAATGTATGTCTGATAGCAAATCTTAGAATTGAGGAAGTTTCTAGTATGAGTGTACAGCTAGTCTCAATAAGCTCTGTCTGAATAAGTCTACTTACACATAGAAAGTCTTTATCGTTATCACTGTATTGATATTGAGAGAAGGGGGAGCCACCTAGGCTTTCCAGCTTTAGAGCAATTTGGTGATCATGGGGTGATTAATGATAGCACTTAAACACCCCAATATTTTATGCAAAGGAAAAAATCTTAAATATTGCCAATATGCAATGAAATTGTTGGAGATGACCAAATAGAATCAGAAAATTACATAGAGAATTTGTATACAGTGTATTTGTATGCCTACATGTACATCTAGAAACTCTTGGTCTGAAAGATATTTACCAAAATGTGACAGAGCTCAACCAGTGTTCAAGCAGTGTTTTGTGGGGGTAAGGTCGTGTAGTATTCAAGGTAATTGCTGATGCTTAGTGTTTGAGAAGAGTCAAAATGGAGTGTAAAGAGTATGCCAGAGAGGCCTTGCTCCAGGTCCATCTTCATCTTGCTGTGTCAACTTGGGCTTATCACTTCTGTGTGATGTATGGATCTCCTATAAAAACAGCTCTTGAATGTGAAAGGGATGTGTAAAAACATTTAATGGCACAGTGACAGTTCAATAACTGTTATGAGTTTGTGTCTTGAGTTTCACTGTATCTAGATGTTCTTTTTACTTGCTCATGGTTTTATTAAAAGATGTTTTTTTTTTTCTGACGCTGTACTGCATAAAGATTGGTGCCAGGTACTGGCCAGGTATGACTGGTGGACTGTGGGGTCTTTCTCAGATCTTTTGGAGTTTGCACAAGGAAAAGTTTGAGGTGTCTTACCTAGGCACTGAAACAGCCACTAACTAGTTTCATTAACACTCCCCTCAAATCCATCCTTTACACAGTTGCCAGCATGACTGCTTTTTCTCTTAAATATAATATATGGAACATTATATATGTAATATAATGTGCCTAATATAATTCATAATATGATGTGTCAAATATATGTATAATATATGTTAACTATCTATATATGATAAATGTGATCTGGTATAATCTAATGAACATTCAAAAACCTCTCAATTTAACGACCGAACCATGAACCTGGTAACTCCCCTATATGTCCCCCACCACAAATCTTTCCACTTCCCAAAGGTAACCACCATCCTGAATGTCTTATTTATAGTGGTCTTTAAAAAATATCCTTTCATTTGCCTATAGCCTCAAATCATGTATTTCTTAGTTCGGCTTGGTTTTGAGCTTTATAAAGATAGTATCACACAGTATGTAGTGTTTGGGGATTGCTTTTAAAATTCATCATTTCTCTAAGAAGCTCCAAGTTGTTGCATCTAGTTGTTGTTCTTTCATTTTTATCACTGTATACCCAGGGTGATCCTTAAAAAATAATCTAATCATATCAGTTTGCAACTAAAATACTTCAGTGGCTCCCCACAGAATTTAGGGTAAATCCCAAACTCCTTACCTCTACTACCAGACTCTCTGTGATTTATTCAGGTATTTATAGTCCTTAAGCGGTTTTCTTTTTTCTAGGGATGTGCTTCTCTGTGCCAGTCTTGGCCTGTTGTTGCCTATGGGTTTTTCCCCAGATGTCACCGCTCATTCATTTTTGTATTGCTTTACTGAGGTAACATTATCTTACAACACCGTATAGTGTTCAGGTATACAGTTTATCATCGCAGCACCTGTACATTTTTTAGAACATGCTGTCTCTTACCCTCTGTTGTTCAGACTGTTCTTGGTCAACCAGAGGCTTTCTTCTACCTCCCCAGGCCCGACTCCCCGCACTCTTACACTCACTGTATGTTCCAACCACACTGCCATTTCTTTCTAATTCCTATGTGCCCATCTGAGAGTCTTTGTATAAAGCAAAGCTTCCTGGTTATTCCTGATCTTACTTCCTATCCACTAAGATTATTCATTCCCCCTCTGCTGACTAGATCAAATGGCCATGTTCAAATTGCTCATCTTACTCTGTTCATTCTTTTCATTGTACTCACTATAGGGTAGATGGTAGCTGCATTTACTTACCTGTGTGATTATTTAGTTTCTGTTAATTTTCCTTCTGGACATTCAATGAGGTCAATTTACTCGATACTGTATCCTTAGAACCTAGAACAGTATTGACAAAAACATTCAGAACAGTATCAGCAAAATATATTCAGAAAACCTTTGTTAGAATGCTTAAATGAAATAATTAATACATTTATGAATAGGAATCTGGATAGAACCAGCAATTGTTTACAAGATCCATTACTATGGAAAACTAAATTTCTTAGCCTTTCTCTGACCCTCCCCAAAGAGGTCTTACCTTCCCATATTCCCACCTCTGAATTCCAGATAGTGACATTTCTTTCTGATATGAGTTCTGTCCTCTGTAGAAGGCCATATTAGCCATATAGGTAAAGTTATGCTATGGAACATTCTTGTTACAAGCCTCTATCCCCTAGATCTCAATACTGCCCTTGCCTTACCAAGTGTGTAACTTGAATTGGTTTTCTCTCTCCAAGGTACTGAACCTCCTTTGTATTTATTTCTTCTTCCTTGGAAAAAGAAGGTGGTAAATATTAGTATGCTGAGAGTTAATTTGGTAGAGTCTCTTGCTAGAGTCTGGAATGACATTTTTGCTTTGACCTGTCAAGTTCTGTGACTTGCCAGAAATGGTTTTGGGTAATGACTTGTCTTTATGAGTAATTAACATTTATGGAAGTCTAAGAAGACCTGCCCTTTTTATTTCTTTTAAGCTTTGAAAATCCTTGTACACTTCTATTGAGGTTGCACATTTGGTAAGGGGTGAGATAAAAATCATAGAAATAAAAGGTTATCCATCAGTGCCTATTATTAACTCTTCATCATCTGAAAGAAATGAAAATGTTTGTCTAGTCTAGAAAGCTTCTAGACTAGATTAGATTTCCTTTGAACTCTTCAAATTAAAGTCAGCCTCTGTAAGTCAATGTTTGGTAGCAGTAAGCCATAGTTCTCATTTCTTATTCAATATGTTTGTCTACACACCAAGGGGTTTGTGATTGCTTACTGTTCCTAAGTGCGCCTGTTGGGTTATGAGATTTTTGGAACCAGAATGATTCTTAGACTTGACTTATTTTGTTCTCTCACCTTATATAGAAACTGAGGTTTGCCAAAAGATAACGTGATTTTGGTTTTTACTAGTTAATTCATAGTTTGGAGATTCAACCAGATGACCTTTAAAGTTCTTTCTAAATATATGAAACACAGAGCCAAGCATTATAAACTGGTGCAGCACTTGCAAGGATTCTCTGAACTCATAGCAGTGTTGACTGTATTTAGTTCTATAAAGACAAATTCTGGCATGTTCACGAATGGATTGTCTCAGTTTAGATATAATAAGTACCTTATAGGCTCTATTATCAGAGCTGCATTGTGCAAGAGTCTCAATCAAGTGACTGGAAACTGAATGGGGAAAAACAAACCAACACTGCAGCTAGATGGCTTTTTGGAGTAGAGAGATATTGGTTATAAGCACGTCCACACACTCTCACAAGCAACAGGGAAACCATGAAGGAGGGATAGAATTACTCTGCTTTCACCAAAAGTAACAAATTGTAAATTAAAATGAAGAAAGTGTGGGAAATTGCAAATATGATCATCTTGATGTCCCATTCACTAATCCAAGCTTGCTTGCAAGTTAGAGTAACAATATTATCAATAATGTTAATAAAATGTTTACTGACAATAGTGTTAGTATAGAGAACCCAAGAATGCAGCTGGCATGAAAATTCTCTCCCTCATTTCCTTTCTCCTCTTCTTCTTCCTCCTGTCTTCTTGTTTCTTCCCTCCTTCCATACATCCTTTCTTACCTCTTTTCTCTCCCCAATCTCCTTGTATTTTGGTCCCCTATTCCTCTCTCTTTTCTACCTTTTCTTTCTGCATAATATACTGAACTTCCTTCCCTGTTAACCCCAAACTAGATTTTTCTGCTTTGATTAAGATCACTAATACAGTCGAGGGGTTCCTAAAGTGAAATGATTACAAGAGAATTAAAAATTATGTACCTAGTTACCATGGCTACAGTATAAAAAAATGTGACTTTATGTGAAATACTATATTTTTACTATAGTGATGTAAGATCAAAAGTGTTTGAATTTCTTGGGTTTGATCCGAGCCATAAGAACGTATAGAGTAAAATAAAAGAATTATACTTCTATTCCTAGATCTGAGCATCTTGCACTGTGATCTTCACCAAGATGCTCAATTTTATTTTTGCAGGTTTTATGCATCTATATTCAAGATGGGCATAAGAATGCATCAGGAATTTAACTCTTCTTACAATATGCCTTGTTACTTCTCTTTAGTTGCCAGGTCAACTATGGGTTCAGGAAACCTTCTTTTAGAGCTAATTGCAAGAGCAGGTGCTCCCTCCAGGCAGGACTAGGGTCAGCTTTTTTGATGGAAATATAGTGGATGCTGTTGTGTGTGTGTGTGTGTGTGGTGTGCATATGGTGTGTGTATGACTAATGTGGAGTTGGACCATTCTTCACATATTTGGTAAACATTCACTGAGTGTCTCTAAATAAGGTACTGAGCTTGGAGACTTAGGCTATAAAGATGAGTAGGAATGGATTCCACTGTCTTGTAGCAAAAACCGACAATTGCAACAGCATGTGATGAGTGTTTTTATAGAAGCATCATGGGCACAACCCTGATGCAGGGAATCCTGGAGTTGAGTACTCAATTCCCCCTCTCCCCATAAACAAATGGTTTCAAAAATGCAGTGCCTGGACCTTGAGAAAGTTGCTGAAAGTGCAGCTTCCTAACCACCACCCCAGATCTATAGTCTCTAAAGATGGAACCTGGGAATGTGTATTTATAGAAAGCGCCTAGACAGTAGGAGACGAACTCTTATTACTCCAAAGGAGTATACTATTAATTTGTACCTAAAAATACATAATTTTAGATCCAGTTTATAGGTCTTAAATTCTTTTTAGGATTACAAATCCCAATTTAAAAATGCAAATGCAGAATGAGGATCCTCCTGAGAGAAAACTTGCATCATGCGTTTACAAATGTACCTCTTTTTTTTCTTTTATATATATATTTTTTTATTAATTATATTTGACATCATTTGTATTCCCCAGGGAGTACCCACCACCATTCCACCCGTGCACCATCACCTCAGTCCCTTGTGCACTTTCTGCCCTCATCCCCGTCTTTGCCCTCCCCTTCTTCCCCTCCCCCCATTGTCTCTTTGGTTTACCTTGGCTTTTTGGTCTTGTTGAGTTTTTGTTTGCTTTTGGTTATAATTGCCCAATTCCTTGAGCTTATTCTTTGTTATTGCTGTTGTTCTTTCATATTCCTCCTAATAGTGAAGCCATCTGATATTTTTCTCTTGCCTTCTGACTTGTTTCACTGAGTAGAATTCCTTCTAGCTCCATTCATGTTTCTATAAATGTCCCTAGTTTATCATTTTTGATTGCTGAATAATATTCCATTGTGTATATATACCACATCTTCTTGATCCAGTCCTCTACTTTTGGGCATTTGGGTTGTTTTCAGGTCATACAAATGTACTTCTATTTGGCACCATGCCCAGCATCCTCCAGGTATTCGCAGATCAATGGCCATGTAGAAAAGATCTGTGTGCACCAAGTATACCAAATGATCCTTAAGCATTAGGAGTAGGCACAGAAGGGGTAGGATGTGTATTTGTGTTTAAAAGCTTGAAGGTAAGCAAATGACCATGGTTGACTAACTAAGAGCAATAGGAATGGAGAAGACAATCCTGAAAGGGAAAGTGGGGTGACATATGGAGGAAACTTAATGTCTTTCACAATAGGTTTTATCAGGTAAGAATGAGGACAATTGGGAACAAATCTCTGTTGTTATATCCTATCACCTCCAGCATTTACTATTAGGATATTATTTTAAAACAGTACAAAAGGATGCTCAAATGGAACTAAAGGGCGCTAAAGATCAGTGCTCAGGGTGGGGCCAGCTCACTGTGGATGGGTTTTCACCTGTATTCACAATTGCAAGACCACTTAGGCCCAGGGTCCAACAACAGGGTTTATAGCACAAAGAAAAGAGAGGCAAAAGGAAAGAGTTTCTCAGGCACAAGTGACTGGCTATCTCACCCAGATGTGTCCCCAGTGTCCAGAAGACCCAAAGAAAGGCTGCCCGTGAAAGATGAGTTGACACAGCAGCCCACAGCAGCAGTCTGAAGGCTGGGCCAGATGCCAGACCAGACAGCTACAGCACCAGGAGGTTGTGCTGGAGGCCCACAGGCTGTGTCAGCAACTTGAGACGCTGGACAGAGTTCGATGTAAAGGCCATGCCAGAGGCAGGAACAGTGGCCATGTCTCTGTGAAGGTCTGTGTAATCTACAAAGTCTATTAAGTCACTTTTTGTTGTTGTTTGTTTGTTTTTACATCAATGTTCATTTTTGTACAATGTTTGATTTCTCCTCTCGTATTAAGTTCTGATGAATTGCACAGAGGTCAAGTGCTCAATGCCTCTCTCTCATTCAGAGATTCAGAGTGGAATCCTTCTTTAAAGATGGTGCAGTGTATGGCCAACAGGCACATGAGAAAATGTTCAACATCCCTCATAATCAGGGAAATGCAAATTAAAACCACAATGAGATATCACCTTACACCGCTAAGAATGGCACAAATCAAAAAAAAAACAACAAAAAACGTTGGCAAGGATGTGGAGAAAAAGAAACCCTACTACACTGCTGGTGGGAATGCAGTTAATCCAAGCAATATGGAAAGCTGTATGGAGGTTCCTCAGTCTACTAAAAATGGAACTACCATATGACCCAGCAATCCCACTCCTAGGGATCTACCCAAAAGACACAAAAACACTGATCCAAAAGATTAACTGTACCCCCTCGTTTATGGCAGCACTATTTACAATTGATAAAACCTGGAAACAACCCAAATGCCCAAAAGTAGAGGACTGGATCAAGAAGATGTGGTACATATACACAATGGAATACTATTCAGCAATCAAAAATGATAAACTAGAATCATTTATAGAAACATGAATGGAGCTAGAAGGAATTCTACTCAGTGAAACAAGTCAGAAGGCAAGAGAAAAATATCAGATGGCTTCATTTTTAGGAGGAATGTGAAGGAACAACAACTACAACAAAAAAGAAAAAAAAATAAAAGAAAGCACAAAGAAATGAGCAATTACAACCAAAAACAAACAAACAAACAAAAAACTCAACAAGATCAAAAGGTCAAAGATAAACCAAAGGGATCATGGTGGGGAGAGGAGACAGAGACAGGGATGAGGGCAGAAAGAGCACAAACGACTGAGGTGATGGTGCACAGGTGGAATGGTGGTGGGAACTCCCTGGGGACTACAAATGATGCCAAATATAATTAAATAAATCTAATTTAAAAAACTGTTCTCAAGAGGAGGGCTGTTCTGTAAAAAAAAAAAATAAGATGGCACAGTGAATGCTTCTCTTTGGAGATTGGCTACAGACTCACTCAAGCTCCTTCTCACTCTGTCTTATATCCCCTTTAGAGTTCCCTACCCTATAAGCTTGATTGGACGATTTTCAATCCCAGTGTCTCATTGGACCATTTAGCACCAATCAGTTTGTTTTCCATTTTTCAATCTGAGTAATTAGCTAGTGAAGTGGATTTGAACTTGACTGGTCCATTTAGCTCATACCTTGATTGTTGAATCCTAAAGCCAGGTATAAAAGGTGTGTGTGGCAAGGAGCCCAGCCTGGCCTATACTAAGGTTGGTCTAGGCAGGTTGGTGGGCCTCTTGGCTCCAGGAAGCTCTGACTGGAGCTATTTTTGCTGAGGGTTGGGGGTGGGAGAGCACCCATGGGGGTACTGGCAAGGGTAGGTGGGGTTCCTGGCAGACTGGCCTCAGACCCAGCAAAGCCACCTTGCTTCAGCACCAGAGTCTATGGGTATCCAGCTATAGTGTAATTATAAAGTGTATGTATATTTTAAACCTGAAGATGAGACTTAGAGTCCTTTCAAGGTTGATTCTCTGATTCTGTCATCCTATTGGGTAAATCTTTAACTTATCTTAGAGTTAGTTGACTTCTCTGTAAAAACTGGCAATTCTTTTCCTGCCTCAAATGATTATTTGATGATTAAACAAAATAATGTAGTTTTTAAGCAACTACACATGTAGTTGCTCAGTCATGTTCTATTGTTACGCAGTTTCCCAGAGAAATCAGACAGCACTCAGAGAGGTGGAGAGAGAGAGATTTACTTGTCACACTGGTGGGCACAGTGGGATCACTCCCAAAAATCTGAGCTCTGAACAGCAGAAATGGCAGGGTTTTTATACAAGTTACATGAAAAGTCTTCTTACTTCATCCATCACAGCATCAGTATATTAATCATAACATAAGGATCGTTCATTGTATTGGGGCAGGTGTTGGTCCAGGTAGCCCAAGCAGGACAGGTTGTTGGAAAAGGCTCAAAGTGGCCCTTTCTCAGCTTCCTACTAGAACACACAGCTTTCCCAGCAACCTCTCAGCTCCAGCAAGCAGCGGAATCTAAGCAGCAGACTCTCAGCAGCAAACTTGGCAGCTTCCTGCTTCACTATCAAAAAATAATATAAACAAATTTTAAAACTATATTGAGCTATTTCTCAACTATCAGCTCTAGGAAAACAGATTTTTGTCCATTATTCAATGCTCTGTTCCCAGCCCATTGTAGGCCCTTTAATAATGGTAGATTAATGATGTTAGGTGACTTTTGATGAGGTTGATAAATAAATGTAGTAGAGCAGTTATAGACTTCAAATGCAGATGGAGCTCAGTTCAGATTACAAAATCTACCTCTAATTGTTATGTGATCTTGGGCGAGTGACTAAGGACCGCTGATCCTCATTTCCCTTCCACAACATGGAAATAATATCTATCACATAAATTTGTGCAAAAGCCAAGAGGTAATACATATAAAGTGTCTAGTACATTGACTGGCACCTAGCTGATTGTCAAGGGCAGTTACATATTAATGGCTTGAAGCTTAAAAACTGAAAATATAAGAAATACAAAGGGCAAAGAGCTACATTCCATAGGCAAAAACATAACATACACTGATACTCTCATGAGTATATGGCACACTTTCCAGAAAAAAAATACATATTCCTATGTATTATACATAAAATAGTGCATATAGTTTCAGAGTTTGCTTAAAGCCACTCATGGTCTCATAGTATGACTTAATTTTTTTAAATACTATATAATAGTAAAAAAAGTACAAATCACATAAAAAGAAAAATATTAAAGCAACAAATTAACTAAATTCATACTGCCTAGAGGCAATATAAACACTCCCTTCCATGTATATATACCTAGTACCTATGTCCATGTTGAAAGAGCAAAAGAAAGATCTCTGTAAGAGTTCGTACTTTCTAGAAAACGGGAATATTTACATTAAATTCTGTATGAATTTAACAAAAAGGGAAATAAACTGGTGCAAAATTGAAGGAATATCCAAACTTCTGTTGAACTTTATGTATTAACTTAAGTATTACTTTATGATCAATAAAAATAAATCATAAAAACTTTAGGAATTAACTCTATTGATAATGCTATCTCATTATAGAAGTGACTTTTGACCTTGACTATGGTAGATGAGTAGATTATATTGCTTGTATTTTGCTTCCTTCCTCCCTCACTACTCAATTTCTGTCGGTTATATTACTTTTATTTTATTAGTGTATCACACGTTTACATCCTATATTGGAACTACATCCCCTCAATAATTCAGTGTTCATTCTATGTTAGGGAGCTCTTGTCAGGAGTTTTTTATAGTAATTAATCTGTTTTACTGGAAATCATTTTCAGGGTGGGGGGCCTAGTAGTGTCAGAATATAGATACTGTTATTTTCAAGCTTTCAGGGAACACAAAATACTAACACAGAGACTTGGGCCAGTGGATGGGAGGTTAGAATGTAATCTGACCAAATTATCTGAGGAGCACTGGTCAACCATGGATGTGACAAGTTGGCCTCCAAGTCCTGGGAAAAGCCACTGGGTTCCAAATTCCTGGAGAGACCATCTAGTGGATTCCATCCTTGACAAGCTCAGGCCCTTGGAAGAGGCTGCCTCAGGGCCAGTTGAACACAGTCCCTGTGGTGTGTGTCTAGTCTGCTCCTAAACCTATTCCTTGATCTTTTAATGGCGGTAGTCAGAGGAGAGGGAGACAGGCCCTCTTTTCTACAAATACACTAAAATATTTAAAATGAAGCAGGAAACATGCTTATCCCAACCTCTTGCACACAGGTGCTGAGTTAACGTCTTTTCAAAATGCAAGTAGAAGTAACAATTTAGCGTTTTATCTGCATTTAGCCAGACAATCCTCGAGGATTAGAGCCTGCTAGATCTTACTCATTAGCTATGAAGGGGAAGGAGCCAGGCTGTGAAGTGAGGTAAGAGATTCCATGTGTGGATAGAGGAAACCAGAGGGTAGACTGAGGTCACAGATGATGGAGCTGTGCTCTTAGGGAAGGGTGCTGTTTATCATCAACAAAGAGGGGGAAGGAGATGCTGTGCACTGAGGTATTTTTGTCGTGCAGCTGCAGATGCAGGCAGCTCATTTTGCATGATTTATAAGGACCTTACTGGGTTGTTCTTTCAAACCTAGCTGACTCTGTGAGAAAGAGCTCCATACCCAAGGGAGTTATTAATGGTGGTATCCCTCAAAACAGGAAAGCCTCCTTGGAAGCATGAATCTAGAGAGATAACCTAGATAAATCACCCCATCCAGTGGCCTCAATCTTGGCTACACATAGGAATCTCCCAATCGATCGATCTATGTATATATGTATCTATCTATCATTAATCTCAAACCAGTCATTTCCATTCCTCCCTCAGTTCTATTGAGATATAATTGGCACACAACTGAAATGTATATAGCAGAGTGAGTTAACATATATATCTTGTGAAATAATAACTACACCAAGTTTAATTAACAGGCATCATTTCATATAGATATAAAAAAAAAGAAAAACATTTTCCTTGTGGTGAGAATTCAGGATTTACTCTGTGAGCAACATTCACGTCTACTGGAGGGCAGCGTGACTGAAATCATCACGTAGATCTTTATATCCCTAGTAATTATCTTATAAATACGTTTGCACCTCTTGACCAACCTCCTCCAGGTCCTCACTCCCCAGCCCCTAACCTCTGGTCACCAATCTGATCTCTTTGTCTGAATTTTATGTTTTTTTTTTTTTTTTTTTTTTCAGATTCCACTATATGAGATCATATAGCATTTGTCCTTCTCTGACTGATGCATTCCATGTCACTTAATGCCTCAAGTTCATCCATGGTGTTGGCTTTGGCAGGATTTCCTGAGGGTGGCTTTGCCCCTAGGTGTGACTTGTTATTAGTCTGTGTGTGCGGGAAGCCATGCCTGTGGATGTTTAAAAACTCCCCAAGCATTTCTAATGTGCACTCAGAGTTGCGAACCCTGGGCTGTATCAAGCCTCTCTCGGTGCAGATGGGAAAGTGCCACCCAGAGAGAAGGGGCCGGTCCCACATCACCCAGTTACACTAATTGGCTGGCTGGGATGAAAACCTCGGGGTTCTGATTCCGTGTCCATATTTTCTGGAACCCCATCCAGTCCCAGTGCAACCAACCTTAGGAAACAGTAACTGACCTCTTCTCCATCCTTCCCATGAGGCTCCGAAGAGGTCAGCTCAGCGAACGCTGCAGGTTGCTGCTTCTCCACTCCCGTGCATGGGGTTAAACCCTCTGAGGGTTCAGCAGCAGATTAACAAATTCTCTTTCTTCCCCATAAGAGAAATGATCAGAGGGTGTCACTGTTTGAGAAAACATGTTGTTATGGCTACATTAAATTTTGCTTAAGGGCCTCCCTGGTGGCGCAGTGGGTTAAGCAACGCACTATGAAGCAAACCGCAACCACTGCAGCACGAGTTCGATCCCTGCTGCCGGCCAGAGAG
>JAGFMF010011914.1:562611-581858 GCA_019455555.1 Galemys pyrenaicus | reverse complement strand
GTGGTGAATCCTCTCACCCCCCACACCTCTGGCCTGTACCCCAGTGCTTGTATGCATAAATAAATAAATCTTTAAAAATAAATAAATAAATAAATAAATTTTGCTTAAGGCAGCAGGTTTGCCTAACCCACCTCTGAGGTCTTGTTTTCTCTGGTCTTTGCTTGGGGTATCACAGGCAGTCATAATACAGTGAAAAGTTGCCCCATGCCCTGATCATTTGTGTGCTTTTAAAATCAGATGTTAAAACGTTTGCATCTTAAGATGGTTTTTGGAATAGCAGGAAGTTCAAAGTAACATTTTGTGCATATTATTGTGTATGGTTCTACAATATTTTCTGTTTTGTTTCTTTCAATATCTGTTTCTTATTTGAGGGTTTTTTTTTACAGGATTACTAGGGGTGTAAACTACTTCCCATCTTTTGGAAAGGAGTCAGAAATAATAAATGCTCACAGTGTCTGAGTGAGCAGGGGCGGGTCCAGTGCTATCGAGTCTCACCCCAGTCAGCACACACACACCTATAGTGCCTGCCCCAGATTTCCTTCCTTGCTTGTTGTGATGTTGCCACTTGAATTATTCATCTCCTGATTGCTCCTTGGATAGATACAGAAGACTAGGAGAAGCTATTGAACTGAATTCTTAGACCTTGCAGCAAAGTTTTCAAAGGTGGTTTCCCTTAATTTAGTTGCATATCAATTTCCTTCAAAGCAAGTAGAATGTGAAAATCAGGGCATAGGATGGGGGCGTGGAGAGGGAATGGGTAGACAGGTGGGAGGGTTGGGGAGAGCAGTGCTTTTGCAGTTCCAGACTCAGTGCTGAAGCACCCCTTGGTCACTCAATTATGACACAGGCACTGTCCCCAAAGTGAAACTCCCTGACAACTCTCCTCATTTTTGAGGTTTTGGTGCTAATTAAGACAAAGTAAGCTCCTACTACACCTTCTCATGGCAGTCATTCTCCAAGGATTTAAAAGCAAATACACAGCCCATTTTATATTCATAAGATAAGTCATGCGAGCAAGCCCCAGTCTGAAAAGGTCCTGGCCAGAGCATCCTTATTTTGCTGTACCATCATGGCCAGTGGGTGATAAAAGCTGAGAAGTGACAAAAGAGCAAACATCACTCTAAAAATGACCACCCAAAGCAGTTATGGTGGTTGGCCTTTACTCTTCTGGTTCTATTAATGAATGGCCATTGATATTAGGCCATAAGAAAGTAAGGGGGTGCAGCTGGCAGATTAGGCAGCAAGCAGGGGAGAAAATAAAGTCTATGGGAGAAAATAAAGCTTTTGAATGAGGTGGCTCTCCAGGGAGTCTCTGTCCCCATATTTGTCCCAGGACCATTAAAATGGCCCATGTCATCTTTAATGAGGTGGGAGCTTTGCCACAGCAAAAGCTCTGTCCTCTCCCTGTCTTGTCAATCTCTCTCCCAGTCTGGGTGGCAGCTGCTTCATTGGTGAGAAAACAAGTCCCCAGTTTTCCAGGAAAGAATATCAGTCTCTCTCCTTGCTCTGCCTCACTGTCCATCTCTGTGGAAGTTCTAAGCCATTGGATAGTTAGTCTGTGGGCATGGACGTGTTGACACGCACATCGAGGACTGAGCTCTGTTACCTAAAGAACTTCTTCCAAAGCAATTTTCCTGTAACTTAAGAGGCCTAGTGCTGGCGTAGCAACAGGAAGACACACAGATCTAGACTCAAAACTGTGGCCATGCCAGCACCCCACTGTAAGTGTGTCGGCAAGAGAAATGGCTTCTCTCTGGATCGACTTATTCATCAATAAAACGGGGATGGTCATAAGACCCATCTCATGGCATGGGCTGTGGAAGTGGATTAAGTGAAACACGCACAAGTCAGGCTGAGCAAATGCGTGGCGAGTTGTAAGCACTCAACAGAGTCGAGGTTATTACCTCAGAGGGATTGTGACACCCAAAGGCACTTCTCCAGGGAAGCTCCTGAGAACTGAAGAAATGAATTTTGTCAAACTGCTTCTCAGGGGACTTTACGGCTCAGCTCGCAGCCTCCAAGTTCTCCAGAAGAGCAGCTCTGCCAGTCCTCCTGCGATTCGCTGTGACCACGTGGCTCTGCAGAAGACATAGCACGGGCCCTAAATAGATGTAGAGGAAACTGGGGAGTGCATTAAAATGGGCCACAAAAACAAGTAAAAATCAAGCTCCGTAATTAATGCTCAGCCTTCTACAGACTGTGAAGTTTAACAAGATGGTCTAAAGGTCAGGAGTGGGACTTACTAAGCCCGCGCGAGAGAAAGGAAGCGCCATGCCCGCAGCCCTTGCTTCTCTGTTCTTTTACATGGGACCTCGTGTTGGGGAATTAGAGGAATTCCAATTAAGCCTTTTCATTTTGATTTCTCATTAGATCCTTACAATATCTGCAGAAAATTAAATCGAACTGGAGACCTCCAGCCGGGAGATTTATCCGATTTAATGTTTTGAAAGAGACTTATTATCTTGTCAGGAATAATTCGAAAATCCAAATAAGAGCAATTGAATCAGCAGAATTTAGGCCTCGAGATAACAATCATTCTGAACAACCAACCATAGCATTTAAAGAGCTGAACTGGCATTTCCAAAGCTGCCGCTCCTGGCACTTCTGTCCTTCTAACAGCTCAGCCCTTCCCAACTGCCACCCCACCCCCACTCCTGGATTCTGTCACCTACCATGCTTGAAAGCATAAGAAGCTACCGTAATAGCATCAAATGAGGCCCACGTCTGACTTCCTCATTCTTGCTTTACTTCTTGTCTTTGCCCAGTGTCTGTTCCTGTCTGCAACTTGATGTCTTCAAAACCCTTGTCCGGTTCCTCAGGGCCCCACTGGCCATTTCTCCATGTGACTAGCAGCAGGCACCCCTACTCATCTCCTGGGATGGGGTCTCTGACAGAAACAGTGATGTTTCTCAGAATGTAACTGGGATGTCTTATAGTCGTCTAGTTGCAGGCAGCAACTACCTCGGGAGCAGTAACTAGTAAGTCAGGGGAAGTCAGGAGGTGTGTTCCAACATGGCTTCCCTCGGAATCCCTGTGAAGACTACGTGGGTCCTGGGGTGTAACCCAGGAACTCATGCCTTGGTCCTGAAGGATGAGGGCTGTTGAAATATCAGGCTGCCATGGGGCCTTATCTACTGAGAATGGTCTAGAAAGTGGAGAGGGAGTAGGAGGTATGTCAACTTTAAACTTGCCAAATAATGGTATCTCCAAATGAGTCATTGATAGTCTCTTTTAGTTTAGAACTACCTCTGCCACATAAATATTTGGTCAAATTAATGCTATTTCTGATTTCCTCTTCTCCTGTCTTTCTTCTGGGTATGAGGAGCTCTGAGTCCATTCTACCCAGTTGATGTCAGGTCCAGTTGCTTGCTGGCCTTCTGAGCTTTGCTGTCCTGACCCACATTTGTGTGGGTGTTTTCCCAGGCAATGCCTACTCAAGTATGTGATTTCTTCCAATATCCTCACACCCCACCACAGCCCTGGGAGGATCTGGGTCCCGTTATCTCTCAGGACGTGCCTACTGACCCCAGCACAATTTCGACTGAGTAGGGAAGAGAGTCACATGTCTGCCATTTTCACCTCCTTCTTTCTACACTTCTCTATGGCAGTAGTGTTTCATTTCACACTTTATCTTTGGAAAGCACTAGCCCTGTACCCCAGGGCACTGAGTCTTGTAGCTCATGCGTACTAGCAGCAGGGGGACCATCCTCACTATATCATGGAAGGAACGCCGTGACCTGAGCCTACTGGGCATGGTTCTGATGACTAGGAATGAAGGAATATCAGGGACAAAGTATACTGGTTTAATATCCCTCCTCAAATAGCCTTATTATGTTTACAATCTAGTCTGCCCTCCAGGGGGTGGATACCAAGGATGATGCTTTGTTACTGAGCAGGGGCTGAGGGTGAGGATGTTTCCTAGAGAACTGAGAGTATGAATTACACTGTCCTACCCAAAGAAAGGAAGACGGGGCACTCAGAATATAGGTAGCTTGGGCTGGAAGGAGGTAGGATCTGAGGGTGGGGCTGCTTTAAAAGAGAGGGGGGATCAGTTCATTGGCATTAGAAGAGGACTTTGAGGATAGAGCAGAGAGGTTTAAAGGGAATATTTATGAATTTTAGCTACAAGTTGTGAAAACAATCTTCTCTCCTCCTACCCCAACCTCCAGGAAATTCAATCTGAATTCGGGTCTAATATCAATCTAGATTTTGGTGCAAGAACATAGCATTAGATTTGGTTCTAATTCTGGAAGGTGTGACTGCTGAGCCCTGCTTCGAGGTGAGCAAGGACTGAGAATCAGGGCTGTTCATAGGGATCCGTCACATGCAGTCCCATTTCTAGCTCCCCCTGCACCTAAAGGACTTTCATTAGTTTCATTTTCTATGGGGACTTCTCAACCTGTTTTGTTGAGCTGTTTTTATTTTTGTAGATATTATCTCCAATAATGTTTAAGATTTTTCTTCCCCTTGCCAATCTGCCAGCTTATAAATATTTATTGAGTGTCAATTTTGTAGCAGACAAAATTCTAGGCACCTGGAAGAGAGTGGTGAACATGACAGGCACTGTGACTGACACCATGCCATTTTGCGGAGGAAGGCAGATGTTAGAGTTATTAGATAATTTGTGCATAATCTGTTATGTAGAGCAGTAGAGAAGACGTGGAGGCTCCTCCGTGAGTATATCATCTGGTGACTCAGCATCTTCCAAGGGGTCAGGAAAGCTCTTCGGAGAGAGGTATTTGCTGAGTTGTCCTAAAGTAAGAGCAGCCATGAACTAGGGAATAAGAGGAGGGAGAACATTTCAGATATTGGACAAATACATCTAAAAGTTTGGAGACTGGACAACTGAAGTTGACCGGCATGGACAGAGAACAGGGAGTGAAGGGGGCAGTGCTGAGAACTCAGTGCAGAGCTGAGACCACTGGCCATGGAGCCAGGATGCCTGACACTGGCCTCCTGAGTGGGTGACCCTGAGAAGTCACTTAACCTCTCTGAGGTTGACTCATCCTTAAAACCAAGACAATAGCCTTGTTTTGATGAGTCGATGAGCTAATCCACAAATATCATTCAGGATGGTACAGGCACACGGAAACACTAGAAACGCTGAGTGTGCCTTGTTACCACAATGAAGAATTTAGATCATGTTTCAAAGCAGTGGGGAATTGCATCCCTTTCATTAGTGTTTTTATGGAGGATATTCTGGTCTGTTTAGTGTTTTCAAAAACATTGTTCTGGCAGCAGAGAAAAAAAGGGCTGGGAGGGGAGAGGAGTTATGAAAGGGTCAGGAGGAAGATGTGGCTGTACTGAGGGGTTGGATGATTCACAATCTAATTCAGCCCCCGCAAACATGCTTCCTATATGGCAGAAGGGCAGGATGCAGCCCAAGTGCTCGTGATGATTCCACTGACATGCATTTTCTCCAGAATTCAGAAGGTATCTCAGTTGGCAAGACTGGTCATGGTCACTGACTTCCTCTGAAGCACCAATCCAGAGAAGATCATCAGCAAAATGATGGGACCAGGCAATTTTACTGGATCACATCTCAGGTGGTGTTCTTAAGGCCAGCTGCTCCAGGCTCCCTGACTCTCCCTTTCCTTTCTGAGTGGTGACCCTGCTGGGTTCATTTTATAGTATGGCTCTGGAGGCTATTACTCTAAGCCTCACCCAGGACTTTCTCATCCTTCCAGGATTGTGTGTGCTCCTTGTTTCCTACATTAAATCCCTCTTTACTTAAAAGCAAAGTGATTGCTGCCTCTTACAACTAACTCCCAATTGATACAGAGATTAGAGATATTGAAATATTTCAGACAAAACATGATGGATAAGCTAACATGCTATCATGGGTGAATGAGTAGGGGGATATATCTGAGAGATATTTGAGGCGAATTAATAGATGATTGATTAATCAACCATTGATTAAGAGGTCAGGGAGGAATAATAACTGACTCATAAATTATTTACTTAAAATATAATGTGAGTGGTATTGCCATTTTTTAAGGCTATCAAGATTGGAGTTGCAGCAATTGTGGTAAGAAAATGCATGCATTTAATTCTGGACAGGTTCTGTTTAAGGCATATTTAAACGATCCACATGGAAATGTGATAAAAGCTATTGAATAAATGATGTGGAGTTCAGAAGAAAGCTTTGGCCTGGATATTTGGGAATCCACTGTATAAAGATATGATTAAATCCTTGGAAATGTTTAAAATTGCTAGGTGCATGCAGAGTCAATTAGGTCCAGACAGATCTCAGAAAGATCCCATCACTTAGTAGGTGCTGAAAGGAAGAGGAACTGAAAACAGAGCCCAAAAGGAGCAGTAAGACAGGTGGAGCAAATACAAAGAGATCAGCCAACACGGAGAAGGTAGCAAAGAGCAAGAGAGAGGAATAGAGTAGGATGGGAACTGAATGGTGTGCCCGTTAGGTTTGGCAACAAGGTCAGAGGTGAAGTGGCAGGGGAAGGAAGCCAGTTGGAATGGGCTGAGAAAGGATGGGAGGTGGATACAGAGGAGATGCATGTCAGCAGCACTGTGGGCTAGCAGCCACCAGCTCGTATGCCAGAGCAGCTCAAAACAAGAGGAAGAGTGGCTGGGCATCTTTACAGGGCTCCCTCCTGGCCAGCTCTTGGGTCTTCCAAAATCTCTATGTTTCCACAGTGCAGATCCTTTATATTTTACATGTGAGGGAGAAATGTAAGCATAAAAAGTTTCAGTGCTATCACTGCCATGGCCTGAGTTTGATCCCTGGCCAGAGAGGTGACCCACATGGTGCAGCAGACAGGAGAGCCTGTCTTACCTGCTGCTTCTCTCAGCAGTGTGTTTCAGTCAATCTGCCTGTTCTGTTCCCTGCTCTGTCTCTGGTGAATCCTCTTATCCTCTGCACCTCTGACCTATACCCCAGTTCTACACACACAAACAAATTAAAAATGCCAGCAACTTAATGCTGGAGTATGGCTGTGAATGGGAGAGAGGAGGCAGTAGCTGAAGGGAAATGGGTTGAAGGAAGGGTTGTTTTTAAGATGGGAGAGGCTTGAACTTGTCTCATTCCTGATAAGAAGGACCCAGGGAAAAAAAGATTATTGATTTGCCTGATTTCTGGGAAAAGAGAATAGCAGCACGGGTTCAGAACACAGGAGGAAGCATTGGCCTTGACAGGGAGCATGACTGGCTCCATCCTGACAAAAGGAGAAAAATAAGTAAGTGGCTATCTCAGGTCAGGTTCTCTAGAAGCATTGCTCAAAATGAGCACTTTTGTGCAAGTAATTCGTTGAAGGAATATCCTTAGGAAAAATGTGTAAGGGAGGATGGGAAGCAGGATGGAGCAGGAAAAATCTAGGTGATTTGTGTTTTTAGAATTGCACCTCATCTCTCAGGGAGTTCTGTTGTTTGGGCTGTTCCGATGGAGTTTGTCTGAGGCAAACAGACTGAACCCATCAGTTAGAAGCCATTCCCTGCACTCTGGACATGGGGCATGGCTGGGGGAGCAGCTTCCGTACCCAAGGGCAATCTTCCAGAAAAGGGTACAGGTGTGAGCCTTCTGCAGTCAATTCCCACAATAGCTGGTGACCAGGGAAGCCAGTTCCCTATAAGGAGATCTGGGTGGGGCCCTTGACAGAAACTAGAATGCCAGTGCAGGAAGATTTGTGTATCTGAATTAACGGAGAAATGGTAAATGAAGAGACAAGGGAATTTTGGGTTAAGGGTAAAATTAATAGAAATATGAACTGGCCAGAAAAATTTAGTAGACTTCATGGATGGTTAGGATTAGTAATGAGGCAGCCTCATCCTTTTCCTCCCCATAAGGTATGTGAAATGAAGTCAGCTGTGTATGGTGTTCAGAAGAGAGAGCCACAGCACTGTGGTCCCACAAAGGCACTTCAGCCCCAGTGGGGCCACGTGTCCTTGAGGTTGGTACAAAAATAATCCCAACAGTGAGAGCAAGACCAGAGTTCTCTGGGGCATATTTTGATATAAACATTATGCCTTTCAGGAGCTTTGGGAGCAGGTAACACCCTCTCCTTTTTCCTCACCTTGGGAGAGAGGCAGCACACTCAGAGGTTGTGTGATCGAAATTTAGGACCCTATTTACCTGATTTGATCCACAGCTCCAAGTTTCCAGTCTTCAAATGGGTAGCCAATGATACTACTTTCTTCACAAATGTTGGGGGAGGAATTGGCCCCTTCCCGCTCTTAGTATGGTTTCTGGCACATAGAAACTCCTCACTGAAAGTCCGTGTGGGCTCTCTGTAGCAGTCCCTCTACCTTCACAAGGGCCATGGAGCACTGGCCTTCAGAGTCAGCATGGGCTGTTGTTTGTATGGTCTGGACTGGTTGCTTCCATCTTAGAATCTCAGTTCTTGACTATAAAAGGGGAGTGGACACTCATACTAGCAAAGAAGAGGATGGTATTGTCAGTGGCCATGAAAATGGGGATAAAGAAGCTGCTAATGAATGAGTATAAGAGTTCACTGATGGAAGAGGCATAAGCTCAGGCGATCATACTATCCACTGTGACACTGTATTGGGCATTTAGGAGTTTCATAGGGCTCGAATAGACCATAGGTACAGTAGTCAACTACTGTTCGAGCAGTTTTCATTGCTTGAAAAGATAATGTGTTAGCATTACTGAAAAGAGCTAGATAACCAGACATTTGGTGCTGAGTCTAAGTCTCAAGTCCAGGCAGCTCAAGATTTTCCAACAGAGAGTGGACCTTGTTACTCAGATGGTGGGCAAAATGGGTGTGTATGTACTATGGAGCTTTTGATTTTTGTTGCCTATAAAATCCACAGGAGCTTTTTGAGTCCTTCAGCTGACTCATCCTCCACTTAAGGGGAGCTTTGCTCTGGGGGGACCTGGGGTTGCTGTAGCTGGTACCTGCACTGTGATTGTCCACTATTTAAACATGTAGCTTGAACACACAGCCTTGCAAATAAACGACTGCTAGCTCTCTAAGCAAGAAACAAGTTACATCCATTAAGGAGAAATGGCATGGATTTCACTAAGTTAGAGAAACCTTCCCTCCAAGGTACTGACTGTTGAACAAATTACTTGGCAGCTAAGTTTTAGTGCATTTTTCTAATAGTTCTTCAAGACTGTTCCTCCCCCCACCCCCACACCCCATAGATGTGCTGCGGGCATAGCATGCCTTCAGCAGAGTCCCATGCCGATTCTGATCCAATGGGAGAGACTAATTGAATTTCACCCTAGAATGTAAAGGTGGAAGACACTTTCTCCAGGACCATTTTCTATTCTCATCTTCAATCCTTCGTTGACCTGAGTTGCATCTTAAAAGCAGGAATCACTATAAAAGAAATGTCATATTTCAAAAAAAAAACAAACCCCACAACACTTCATTTATAGATTCCCTGGCAGGAAATCTCTGTTTTGAAGCCTGTGATTGTTTTATTTTTCTTCACTCAGAATGGGCTGTGTCACTCCAATCCATCGCGTGGGCTGCATGTCCAAATCATCTCCACACCTCATTGTGCTCCGCCAGCCATGTTTTATTCATCAGCACCTGCTTTTCTGAGTGTCACTGACACTTATTTTGCTCAAAGTAGTTCCCTCCAGCCTTTTATCAAATAACCTCCAATCCCCCATTAATAATTCGGTAGGGAAAGGCTAGAGATGGTGTTCTCTGCAGTATGACAAATAGGCCAGTGATTTCATTTGAATTACAGCAATGGAATGTCTACCTTAGCAATCAATGATTTTTCTTCCTTCCTTGGATGATGATAATTTTTTATTATAAGTAGTGTTCAACAAACTCGATAACAGTCCCTGGTGATTTTCTATAACAGCAGCCATATGGAACTGTGATTTCAAAGTCCCTCTGATCTCATTCAGTTTTATACAGTTGGATTAAATGTCAAAGTTGTCTTTGTACCATCTGCAAGATTTCTTCTATTCTGAAGACTCTGCATTTGCTCTCAGTTGTATGTTGAATCATTCTGTACATTTGTCACTAGTATTAAATTTCTAATTTAAAGGAAATTATTCAACATAATTTATTTTGTGGCCTCTAGATTTGATAAGATGGTGGTAAAATTGATTCCCAAGTGTCAAGAACGATAGTGGTGGATCAACAGGGGAGAAAGTTTGATTTAAAAAGTCACCGCCGAGATCCCTGGGGTCCTGATTAATAAAAACATCTCTTAATGTCTCAAAACACATTGATTTTTTTTTTCATCTTCATCAACAGAGCAGAATTTAAAGTAATATGCTTAAATAGGTTTAGGATAAAGAACGTTGAAGATAGCAAGAAATGGAAACAATTCAAATATCTATCTGTGGAGAATTGATTGAATGTAATAGCCCATGCTATGAACATGAAGCCACTCAAGAGAACAAAATGGACTACAAGCATGAAAAGGGACAGAGCATTTGTTCATTAGCAAAAATTACAATATACAAAGAAGAAAATAATAGATATGACTCTTCGTGCAACAACCAACCAAGCAAGGAAATACATATAGCAGAAATGCTTAGACATGTATGAAGGATTTATTACAGCCATATAAGGTTGGGAGACTGTTCCAACTCCTGGATCTTGGCAGAACAATTAAAATAGAAAAAGTCTAGAAATGATATAAATAACACATATATTTGATATCCCACAAATAGCACACATTCCTGATTTTATTTATTTATACCACAACACAGCTACAAAATATTTTGTTCAAAGAGCAAAAAAATCACAACTGAATTTAAGACTTATTTGGTATCAAGATATGCCAACCCTTTATCTCCAAACCTTCAGAATGATTTTCAGACCAGACATGTTACTCCCCTACCAACACCCTGTTTTAAACACCCCTAGAAGGAAAATCCAGACTTCTCTCCATGGCCTTCAAGTGCCAACATAATCTGTTCCTAACTGATTCTCCAACCTCATCATTTACCATTCTCCCTCTCATCAGACCCTTTCAGCCACACTGATTTTCTATTCATCCAGCAGAGTGCCAAGGTAATTCCTATCTGAGTTTTTACTTCCACTTTTTCTTCTGCCTGAAAATTGCTTCTTGCAACCAGTGCTATCCAAATAGAACTCTCTTTATTGGTGAAAATGTTCTGTACGGATGCTGTCCAGTGTAGCAGCTACCGTCACATGTGGCTCCTGAGCAGCTGCAGTGGGACTAGGGCAGGTGAGGCGATGGATTTTAAATTTTAGCTTCCTAAATTTAATTTATTTAATAAAATTTGTTTGGCTTGTGGTTACCACTGAGGACAGTGTATCTCTGGACCTTGGCCAGATTGCTTGATTCCTATGTCATCCATTCATATTTCATCACAAATACTAGCGCCCTTTAAAGGATCTTTGAGCAGGGGGTCAAATGAAGCTTAATGAGTCAGTCTGGGTAGATTGTGTGTTTCTAGGAATTTCTTCATTTTTTTTTTCTAGGTTATGCAACTTATTGGCATCCGGTTATTTATTTACATACTCTCTTCTAATCTTTTAAATTTCTGTGGCATCAGTTGTTATGGCCCAACTTCTTTTTCTGATTTAATTTATTTGAGTTCTTTTCCTTGTTGCTTTTAGTGAATTTAATGAAGGGATTGTTGATCTTTTCAATTTTGATCTTTTTTAAGAGTAAGTATGATTGATTTGGGGATCGATTTTGCCAACCAGCTGAGGAGGTATGATCCTGAATCACAGTGTTGTAATCCAATGCTGCTTTATATAAAAAAAAAAATTCTTGTTGCCCTTTTCAAAAACCAATTCTTATTTTGTTGATTTTTTTTCTATTGTTTTTCCATTCTCTACTCCATTTATATCTGCTCTAATCGTTATTGATTCCTCCCTTCTGCTAACCATGGGCCTAGTTTTGTTCTTCCTTTTCTAATTCCTTAAAGTATAAGCATTAAATTGTTGATGACTTGAGGTCTTTCTTACCGTAATGTCAGCACTTAGTGCTTAGATCAAGATGTATATCCATGTCCCTTTTAGCACTGCTTTCACTACATCATAGCTCGGAGTTCACATTTGTGTTTTCTTTTCTATCAAGGTATTTTCGTATTTTCCTGGATTCTTCTTTCACCCACTGGTTGTTTAAGGCTGTGTTGTTTAATTTCACATAGTGGTGGATTTTCAAGCTTTCTTTCCCTGTTGGCTTCTAAGTTTGGTGATCAGAAAAATACTTCATAAGATTTTAATCTTCCTGAATTTGTTAAGACTTGTTCTGTAGCCTAGCAAGTGGCTTATCCTGGAAGTATTCCCTGTGTATTTCAGAAGAATGGCTGTTCTACTCTTTTTGGTGGCATTTTCCACATATGTCCATTAGGTCCAGTTGACCTAGAGTGCTGTTCAAGTCCTCTTTTCCTTATTGATATATGTCTAATTTTCTATCCATTATTGAATGTGTGGCATTGACGCCTCCTATGGTGTTTTCTGTACGTCTTCCTTCAATTTTGCCAAAGTTTGCTTCCTACATTTAAAAGTCCTGAATTTCAGTGCATACAATTGTTATATCTTCTTGGTGAATTGACCCTTTTGTCATTACATAATATGCATCTTTGTCTCAGCTCAAGTTTTTTACTTGATGGCTATTGTGTCTGATATTAGTATAGCAAATCCTGCTCTCTTCTGCGTACTATTTGCAAGGAATATCTGTTCCCCATCCTTTCTCTTTTAGGTGAAGTGTGTCCTTAGATCTAAAATGAGTCTTGAATCTCTTTTAGACAACATGTAGATGGGTTCTGATTTTTTGTTATTCCAATCAATCTATATCTTTTCATTGAAAGCTTTATTTACAATTAAAATAATATACTATTGCCATTTTGTTACTGTTTTCTGTATACTCATAGCTTATTTTTTTAAAAAAGATTTATTTATTTATGCATACAAGAACTGTGGTACAGGCCAGAGGCACGGGGCATGGGAGAGGATTCACCAGAGACAGAGTGGGGATCAGAACAGGCAGATAAACTGCAATACACTGATGAAGGGAGCAGTGGGCGAGGCAGGAGAGGTTTGTTGTGCCACGTGCATCAGCTCCTGACTGGGGAAAGAACTTGTGCTGCAGTGGCTATGGATGCTTCATAGTGTGGTGCTTAACCCCTTGTGCTACCAGTAAGGCCCTGTATATCTCATAGCTTTTTTCACCTTCTTTCCTCTCTTACTGCCTTCCTTTGAGTTTCATTGATTTTCTTGTAGTGACATGCTTTGTGTATATTTTATAGAAATCTTCATTGTAATTACCATTGCAACTATGTGAAACATTCAAAGTATTCCATTTTAAACTGATAACAACTTTAATCACATTCAAAAACTCCTTTACAGTTTCACATCGTCCTCCTCCATTTTATATTTTTCTTTATTTAAACTTTATTTATTTACTTTTTCTTAATGTTTGCTTTCTTTTCTCAGGTGTAGTCCCCATAGAATTTCCACCAATTCACCCATGCACCATCACCATAGTCCCTTGTACTTTTCCTGTCCCTGCGTTGATCCTAATCCCTCCCTCTTCCTTGCGGAATGTCTCTGATTTGTAGTCTATTTTTGTTTTGTTCTGTTGTGGCATTTTTGTTGTTGTTAATATTATTTTTCTTTCCTTGACCACATATATTCCTCCTATAAGTGAGACCATCCAATATTTTTCTTTTTCCAAATTCTGTCCTATTTCACTGAGGATAATCCCTTCAAGCTCCATCCATGTTTCTGTGAATGGCATTAGTCTATCTTTTTTATTGCTGAATAGTATTCCATCTTCTTGATAGAGTTGTCTGGTTTTGGGCATTTGGGTTGATTCCAAGTTTTATCCATTATAAATAGTTCTGCGAAAAAAACCACAAGGGTGTATGTATTCTTTTGAATTAATGTTTTTATGTCCTTTGGGTAAATCCCTAAGAGTGGGATAGCTGGATAGTTACATTTTTAGCAGACTGAGGAACCTCCATATAGCTTTCCATATGGAGGTTTCCATATGGACCAGTTAGCATTCCCACCAGCAGTGTAGGAGAGTTTCTTTTTCACCACATCCTTGCCAACATTTGTAGTTGCTAGTTTTTTTTAATATGTATCATTCTTACTGGTATAAGGTAGTATCTCATTGTGGTTTTTATTTGCATTTCCTTGATTATGGAGGATGTTGAACATTTTTTCATATGCCTGTTGGTCATTTGCATTTACTTTTTGGAAAAGTGTCTTTTCAGTTCTTCTGTCCATTTTTTGACTGGATTGTTTATTTTGCTTTTCTTGAGTCATGTGAATTCTTTGTAGATCTTTGTGATCAGTCCATTATCAGTAGTATGGGGTGCAAAAATTTTTCCACTCAGTGGGGTAGCTCTTTGTTTTGGGTAACGTCTCTTTTTGCTGTACAGAAGCTCTTTAATCTGATGTAGTCCCAGCTTCATTTTATACTACTGATGTCAAAAACTACATCTAAATGTCACAAATTACATTATTTGTTGTCTAATTCTATGCCCCCAAAATTACAGTAATACCATTCATTATATTTGTTCATGCATTTACCTTTACTGGAGAATAAGTACTATTGTACAGCTTTGTCCAGCATCCTTTCAATTTGAAAAACTCCCTCCCTTCAGCATCTTATAGGACCCCTTCAGCTTTCATTTATCTGGGAAAATCTTAATTACTGCTTCATTCTGAAGAAAATTTTGCCAGATATCTTTTACTTTTTTTTTTCTTTAGCACTCTGAATATATTTTCCTAGTACCTTCAGGTTTCTGCTAAGATAAAACTATTGATAATCTTTCAGGGGCTCTCTTTACAGGAGGGATCAATTTTCCCTTTCTACTTTCAAGATTCTCTTTGAAGGTATTGACATTCTGATTATGGTATGTCTTAGTGTGGACCTCTTTGCGTTTATCTTTATTTGAGTCGTTGAGTTTTTTGAATCTGTATGCCCATTTTTGCCCAATTTAGAAATTTTTAGGTCATAATTTCTTCAAATAGGTTCTCTTTCCACTTCTCCGATTCTTGTCCTTCTGAGATCCCCATAATACGTGTACTGATCCCCTTTATATTATTCCATAATTGCCTCAGGCTCTCTTCACTTTTCTTTGTTCCTTTTGTCACTCCAACTAAAAGATTTCAAATCACTTACTTCAAATTAACTGATTCATTCTTCTGCCCAATCAAATCTGCTACTGAGTCATTTAATAATTTTTCAGTTCAATTTTTGTTATCAACTCCGTATCAACTCCGTAATTCCTTTTTTTTTTTTGGTTTGCTAAACCAATTTTTATTGATATTATACTTTAAACATATCACAAATATGTTTTATATAAAGAAATTATCTAGTGAAATTGGCAGTGAATTTTTCTTTTTTTTTAGTTTCTAAGTTTATTTTTTTATTAATATAAAATATTTTTTTAATTTACATATACTTGCCATCGATTGTATTTCTATCCCTTTCTTGATGCTCTCATTTTGTTCATGATTGTCCTTATTTCATTTAGTTGTCTGTGTTCTTTTGTAACTCATTGAGTATCTTTTTAAGTTACTTTAAATTCTCTCTCAGACAGCCTATAGATGTGAATTTTTGGGGTCTATTTCTGGAGTTTTATTTTGTTCCTTTGATGGGCCCATGTTGCCCTGCATCTCTGTATGCCTTATGATCTTTTATTGATATTTGAGCATGTGAACAGTCTTTATGGACAGACTTTATTCAGGGAAAGAACTTCACTATAGCCTAGGAGGTTTCAAACCTTTTCTGACTTCTTGTTTCTTTGGTGCCCATTTGCAGAACTGCTGTTCTAATACCTGTAGTTTTTACTTGTGTTTTCACAGCTCCAAACTCTGACACCAGCACCATTAGTGTTCTAAGTCTAGAAAGACAGAAACCAGTTCCTCAAGCAACTCTAACAGAAGTCAGGATATTAGATTCATTATGAGGGTGCAAATATATTTTGGAAGATCTACAAAGTTGAGAAGAATTAACAAGGAAATTAGTAATAGAATCTAGGGCTCACTATGAAGATTAGTCACTACAAGAGCTGTTACTCCTCAGAGATGTTCTCTGGCTTCTCACCCCACATTTGATGAAATTGAACCTGCCTGGAAGTCACTTAGCAAAAATGACTGGGAAACAAAGTTTGCAGGGATCATTTACCTAAGTATGGAACTAAACAAAGCAAAGTTAGCAGTGAGTAAAAGAACAATAGGTAAATGACAAGCACATGTTATGTATGACACTTGGTCATCCTTTACAAAGGTGGAAATGAAGCAAGTTTTTAACGATGGGCTAGATTTGGAGTAAACTGAAAGTAGTAGATGAGGATCTCAGAAGTGAAAACAAAGATGTTCTGGAAGATTGAAGCAACTCCAGATGGAGTAGCTGGAGGCAAGGTTGATTAAAGAATGGATACTCATCATGTGCAGTTTTGAGCACTGGGAATTCATGAAGAATCACAACAAACTAATGTTTTAGTTTAGTTTAGCAAATTATCCCAGAATCAATGTACAGGAGAGATTGAAAAGGGCTAAACTTGGAGTTGAGGATGCCTTTTAAAAGCTCACTTGAGCATTTCCTAACTATTTTGAACAATGAATATGCTTTATTTTTCTTTTAAAGTATGGAAAAAGAATATACTTCATGTGCATAAGAGTACTATATTTCCTGGTAGTATTCTAGATCTTCTTTTTGTCTTCTAAAATAAGTTTTCCTTGGGTGGGACATGGGAATAAAAGTCTTTTTCTTTGGAAGGTAACTAGTGCTGACCCTCTGCTCCCACAGCCACAGAGATAGGTCTAGAAGCCATGAGTTGGAGACTATATCTAGAATATCTTTGAACTAGAACAAAGATGACAGTTCACAATATGAAATGAGACTCATCTTCAACTATGTTGTTTACCATTCGTTCAGAGAGAATGAAACCAATACATAGAGGCAGGGGGAAAGAAAGACCCCAAACTAGAGTCATATCGCTGGTTGCAACTGTTCCTTAGACTTAACTTCATGTTAGTCTTACCCGTTATGTGAACCATAACATATTGATAATTGTTTTATCAAATTTGTTTTCTGCACTTGCAATCAAAAAGATGATACAAACCCCAAGATGTATACAAACTTTTTCTCAGGAAACTAGTTCTCAGAGGGGTCAGGGACCCAATGTGTAAGAGAGAAAATGGAGAGCAAGCTCCAAGGCAGTGTGTGGCACTAATTACCAACCTGATAGCAGGAGATGGATCTTTCTAGACTCCACCCCTTGATGACAATACATTGGTTCAAGGTGGAGCTTTTTGAACTCTACTTCCTGAATGAGAGCTGATGAAAAACAAGAGCAAAGTAAGGCTTTTGTCAGTTAAACTGTTGGGTGTTTTGACTTTTAACTTGTGAGGCTTTAGGGTCCTTAAAACTGCTGAGACTTTTGGACAGTTAAACTGTTAAAATCTCTGTACAGTTTAACTCTGAGACTTTTGACTACATAAATTGTAGTAGGGGGTTCCGGTGGTTAAATTGCTACAAATTTTGGCAGTTAGTTTACTGGCTTTTAGCAATTAACCACTGGTGAGGAGAAGTGCCTGTGGAGAAGCCACCCTTGCCACACAGGGCTTTGGCTTGGACCTCGGTCTCTGCTCAGTGGATGCTACTGGGGAGTGGCACAGACAGCATCTGGCCATGCATGCCAGCCTATGAATATTCTCTCTCTCTCCCATTTCTCACCCCCTATGTAAATAAATTCTGTTATTGTTTCTCACTGTGCCTACGTTTTTTTTAAGATTTTTTTTAAAGATTTATTTATTTATGCATAGGACTGGGGTGCAGGCGAGAGGTGTGGGTGGTAAGAGAATTTACCAGAGACAGAGTGGGGAGCAGAACAGGCAAATAGACTGCCTGAGGGGAACAGCGGGTAAGGCAGGAGAGGTCTGCTGTACCATGTGGATCCTCTCCCTGGCCAGGGATCGAACTCACACTGCAGTGGCTGCGGAAGCCCCACGGTGTGGTGCTAAACCCCTTGCTCCACCAGAGCGGCCCTGTTTCACACTGCCTACTTTTGTATCCTATTGTCATAAGGACATAGGTGAAGACCAACCGTGTCATCCTTCCAAGTTTGCTTGGTTTAAATGGAAGTTAAGAATTCTCATTTGAGGATCTCTGTGGATTATTTGTCTTGTTTTCCTCCTACTTTTGTGATCCTGGATTTCTCACCCAGAACAATCCTACTAAGTCATGTTATATACAAAAGGCAGAGATCATTGCTTCTGGTAGATCAGGAAGAATTTTCTGGAAAAAGGAGTGATGGGAAGAATGTTCTCAGTGGTTGGTAATGAGAGTAAAACATTTTATTGGGACAATAGACCCAGGCTGTCTGGTTGAAATCCTTCAAGTTGACTCTGTAACTTTAGGCTAGTTACTTACTTTCTCTGCACTCTCCTATCCTCACCCATAAAATGGAGAAGTATCTGACTACCAGATACTGCAGACTCCATCTTAAAGAACACAAAAAAGGACCAGTGTGCTTTTTAAATAATTCTAGTCAAAATCCCAGAAATGAGACTGAAGGGACAGCTGTGGATCATATACCCTTTTGTAGCCCAGAGGGATGGAACAGCATGATTGGTTAGCTAGCGCTGAGTCATATGGCCACCTATGACATTTGAGATGGGGCAATAAAAGGCCACACAATCTGAGAGTAGTGTGGGGCTGGCTCCAAAACATCAGATGGCCTTGAGTGGCATAAAAGAAAATGAGGACAGTCCCCTGTAAAATCCTGAGTTCTCTGAGGGAGACACTCTCCCTTCTGAATGTGATCTTAGGCACTGGGAGCCCATAGCAGTGCTCTAGAAATGATTTTTGTTTATCCTGACTCTTCCTAAATTTGGTTCTATTGAAAACTGCTTGAATCAAAATGCTCTGGTCACATACTTCTTATTAGGCAGAAGGTCCTGCTGGAATGTCTGTGGCCAGAAATAGAGCATATAAACTCTTTTTAAAACCTCCTTTCACAAAATTTGTTCAAAGTTGGGCTCAGCAGCCTCAGTCTGAGCATAAGATCTCAAAAATGTGCTTGGAAACTCTTAGATGGGGTTAATGGGTTTTTAAATATGTGCGGGGCTATCCAGGCCCGGTGGTATTACTGTAAATAGGCCTCCTTACGGATACCGTCTAGAGCCTTTGCTCTATCAAAACCTTGAGGGGACAGTGAATGCTGAATTTCTTTTTTTTTTTCCTTTTGTCTTATATATTATTTTTTTATTAAAATATTTTAAAATTTACATATACTTGCCATTAATTGTAATCCCCATGTATTCCCCATCACCATCTCACCAGTGCACCATCAC
>JAGFMF010011914.1:551220-562236 GCA_019455555.1 Galemys pyrenaicus | reverse complement strand
CCTTGATCTTTATTTGGTTCCCTTATGTTCCTCCTAAGGGAGGAACCATCTGGTATTTTTCTTTTGCCTTCTGACTTGCTTCGCTAATCATAATCCCCTGAATGCTGAATTTCTCTGGGGGTCTCTGCGAGGGCAGTGCCACAGCAGGTTCATGGCCCCAGTCAGCCTGGGACGAAGAGCACCCAGAACACAATCGGGGTTTGCTCTTCAGCTAATGTGCTGTGGAGATGAAGTGTTTGCCTGCTTGTAAATCTGCTCAACCCAAATGCCAAGATGATTCTTCAAAGACAAGGATAATCTGACCAATATAAAAACACAGATGGATCCCGCCTCGTTAAATGTCACCAAGCAAGGGAATTAGGATAATAACAAGAACGAGGAGAAAACCTTCCTCTGTCTTCTTGCCAGCAGCTCTGAGACTGTTCCAACTAGGAGTGCTGCTGGGTAGGATCAGGGAGTGGAGATTAGGTGACCTGAGGAATTTTACTATGAGGTGTCAATTGGGGTCAATGAGCCTCTTTTTTACAAGTACAAGAATACTAGGGCCCTCCCTGGTGGCGCAGTGGGTTAAGCAATGCACTATGGGGCAAACCACAGCCTCCGCAGCACGAGTTGGATCCCTGGCCAGGGAGGGGACCCATATGGCAGAGAAGACCTCTCCGGCCTTGCCCGCTGCTCCCCTCAGCAGTGTAGTTCAGTTGATCTGCCTGTTCTGCTCCTCATTCTGTCTCTGGTGAATCCTCTCACCTCCCTGGACTCTGGCCTGTACCCCAGCTCTTGTGTGCATAAATAAATAAATCTTTAAAATCCACTGGGGAGAATCACATTTCACAATCCTAACTGGTCATCTTTTGTTGGAAAGAGACAGAATATAGGTGCACGTGTGGCAGGCACTATGTGGATGACAACCTCCACTCCCTAGAGAAGGGAGTGCCTTCTGAAAAATTCTTGTCACAGCGAGCAGGCGGAAGCAAAACAGTGCGTGAGTGGTTTGGAGCGCCACAGCCATCTGGTGGATGAGGAGGAGGTAAAGGGCAGGCTAATAAACGCCATCAGCTCTGTCTGACCAGCACCACAGGTGCTTGCTGCTGGGGGCTCCTTCAGGCCTGTACTTTGCTCCTATGGTGGCCATGGGATCTGTATGATCTTCATGGCCTGCCCCTCACCATAGCAGACTGGTCAGCAGAGGGCACGGGACGGATGCTGGCCAGTAAGAGTAGCCTCACCATCCTGGCCATGAGTACTTAGTCCTGAGTTCCTAGGAATTTATATCGGAACCAAACTGCTTGACAAGTCCATGTCTGTCTAGTGGCTGAAGTTAATACAGAGCTGCTGGCAGCTACCTTCTCTGTCATGCAGAGCAAGGTCCACTGCAGACAGAGGGACATAGAGCTGATATGTAAGAAGGAAGCAGGGAAACAGGCATTTGGTAGCGTTGAGATTCAGACTCCACCATCTGCTCCTCTGACCCAACCCTGCCTTTCTGTGACTAATACTTCCTGGGGTTCCCTTGAACCTATAAACTTCTGTAGTTGTTTCAGTGGCTTCTGTTGCTTTGGCTAAGAATCCAACCAGGGCAGGCACTTCAATGATCCTGAGAAGACAGAAAGTAGAAGACTGATAGGTGGATTGGGGGTCGGGAGGTAGTTTCCATTTTGCGAGACGTGCAAGAGTTCTGGGGATTGCACATCAATATGAATACACTTAACACTACTGAACGATAGGTAAATTTTATGTTATATGTATTTTACCACACACCAAAAAATGATCTGGAGAAGAACAAAGCAAAACTATACCTCCCCCAGATCTCAGAGTCAAGAGGAAGCCTCACTGTGGACAGAGATTGTTAGGGGGATAGACCCTCCTGAATGGATTATACAAATAGGTTATGGACTTCGACCCCCATTCCAGACCTACAAGATCCAAAGACTACAAATCCCATAAGGTCATTACTAAAAAGCGGATCACTGGGACCTGAGGGTGGAGTTGAGCAGCCAGGCTAAATATAAAAGCCAACACGTGGGCCTTGGGGGGTCTCTTGGAAGTCAGCTCTCAGCGCACCGTTGGGTTCCAGCTCCAAGGAACTGGTAGGATATTTACAGATCTGTAGCCCTCTCTTCCCCCTGTGTTATTCACTACGCTATTTCTCCTTCCCTTGTGAATAAAACCCTTTATTAACCTTTGTTGTGTGTGCCTGCAGTTGGGGCACTATAAGTGCAGTTCGAGCGCGCGGGTGAGGACCCAGTCAGGCAAACCCACTTTATATTACGGTTGCCCTGTAACAAGATGACCATATCTCAATCTCCATATCTGCTTTATGGCTGAGCTCGAGACTTCCTTCACCCCAGTCTCACTCTCCCCCGTCCCTTCTAGGTCCCACCGTTGGTCATACCTGTATTCTGTGCCCTCACTTCAAAAGCCTGACGTCCACTAGTTCAAGTTAGAACAGATAATCTAGAAAGTACACATTGACTCCATGCTTGATTCTTTCCAAAGCCTGGTAGAAATGTGGGCGCCGCTCAGTCCTGCTGCCCCCAGCCCCAACACAGCTGACTGCAGCCTAAGCAGTGGCACACACGTGCTAGGGAGGGCTTCGGTCTGGACCTGGGGTGAGAGACAGAGGCTTGACTTTGAAGTCCCCTCATGTGGCTGAAGTCAGGAGGGTGACTTCCAGTGGACACAGCCTGGTCCCTGAAGCGTGCTGCACAGCCTCAGCTGCAGCCCCAAAACCAGCAAATTGCAGAAGGATGATAAGGGAGAGAGGTCAGCGGAACCTCCTGTTTTGGGAAGCTTTTCACTAAGAGCTTAGCCAGAGGCAAAGCAATCAACAAAGACAGCATCTCAATAAAGAAAATTCAAAAGCTTATTTCCCTTTGCCTTGTTGGAAAAAGTTATCAAAACAAACACCTAGCATTGTCCTCCAGAAGCCAAAATACTTTGTGTTTGTATAATATTCTAGAAATTGACAAATCCCTGTTTTCAAAATATGGTATTAAAAAATAGGAGTCATCAGAATGTTAATGGACACACTGAGGGGCACCCCGGGGCCCCCCAAACCTGCTGGCTCTATATGGGTTCATCTGGCACATAAAGACAAAACATAATCTTAGGGCAGTTAGTGTACAATAGATAGACGATTAGTGTGCAATCAAGATAAGAAAAAGAATAAAGTTAAAATACTTTCCCCATGAAACACCCAAAGTTACCCATCCCCTCAAGGGTAAATACGCAGCCAAACAGGGTTCACCCAAAGCGAGGCCACTGAGGTCCGAAATCTGCCACAAGCCTAGGCATCTCCTTCTGGGGACTCATAGAAAAGGGGCAGAAGGTCTAGAAGAAGAGCAAAATCTAAATGCAAGTCAAGATGAAGGCTGCCACGGTCAGCCTCCCCATGGGTCTCTCACCCACGTCTCTTTAGTGTCTCCTTCCACGTGGCCCAAGTCCCTGCAGCAAGTCTAAGGCCAAGAAGCAGGCACAGCTTCTTCTTCATGTTTCTCTCTTCAAGTGTCTCCTCCAGTCTCTGCACTCCCTCCTCCTTCAGTCTTTTTCTAGCTTCTCCTCCCTGCTCAGCTCCACCCTTGGGTGGAGCGGGAACCTGGACCCTCCCCTTTCTATGGATATGACACTGTTACAAAAACCCCTGTAAAGGAATTGACTTGTAGAAAGGACAATTTGGAGAATCTAGCAAGACAGCAGCCAAGTGAAGACACGACTAGCCACGTCCACACACTACAAGTGGCTCATGGCAGCACAAAGCCCAAAGCCCCGGGAAAGCAGGCAGCTCACGCTAGCAGCAGCCTCTGGCGGGAAAGGCCAGGAAAACTAAGTGAGGTTTGTTTCCAGTGATAGGGGGGCAGTGCAAACTAACACGGGAGGGGCCGCTGCTGTGCAGGGCCCCCCATAGTTGCTAATCTAGGGCACACACCAACATCTGGGCTCTGGAGGCCCTGCCGGCACCACCTCGCACACTGTGCACAGGCTGGTATCCAGGACGGAGGGGCACGTGGGAGAGCGCAGGGGTGGAGTTCGGAGGGTTACAGGCCTGAGCCTGATGCATTCATGGAACAGCTGGGGCCTGAGTCAGAGGGGAGAACCAGGAAGCATCTCCTGTGCCTCCTCACCAAAGAGGCTGCCCTGAGTGGGACTGGGATACTCAAAGCACCTGCCACCTCACAGGCCCCCAGGGCTAACCAGACAGCAAAGGAACACTTGCAGAAACTACAGCTCAAGCACCTAGTAATAAAGAGCCCATACTTGCTCTGTCCCTTCTCCCTTTCCAAACATCGTAATTCAGGGTTCACGTGTACCTGTGTAGGGGCAGGAAAGCACGAAGCAAGTTCTCAGTGATTCCGGCAGGTGGGTAAAGGAGGCGTCCCAGAGGCCTCGGTGGCTTTTTCAGGAGCAAACACCCCAACTCCCATAAAGGCTCAGTTGTAGAAAAGGGAGCTCCGGCCTCTGACCCTGGCCCTAGCGCGGAGGACAGGAGCAGTGAGTCACTAGGGGCTGGCCTGGAGCAGGTGTTCCTGTGGACCCCACCACACAACCGGGGTGCCTGTGACACATACAGAGCTCGGATCCTGAGGCTCCCTGGAGGTGATCCCTGGTGCCCTGCGCCGAGGTCCTCCTGCTGGTACCGGGTCTCAGGTTATCTCAGCAGGTGCAAAGACAACGGTCTGAATGCCTACGCCCCTGACAACCCATAAAAATGAAAACTGAGAAGACAGAAGAACACACCACAAATTCAGAAGCAAAAAAAAAAAAAAAACCCCGAGAGGCGTCTCAATCCAGCAGAAATAAAAACCTCCTGCAAAGGATGAAAGTAGAAAAAGATGTTGAAAGTTATTTTTAAATAAGGTTTTGTAGAGATGAGTTTGAGTGTTAAGAGCTGTGGAAGCAGCAGCGGGGCCAGGAGTAGTAGACCTGCTTATAAAACGCTTCTCTTTTGCTGAGCAAACACAAAAGGTATTTTAAAGTGCACAGTGCTATTTTTATAGTCCCTTGGCTTTAAATACATGCATGTGTGCTGAGGCGGCCCGAACAGACCAGCTCTGCTGACACGCCTCGAGTTAACTTTCTGGGTGGCAGTGAAATGATTTGATTTTACCAAATTTGAGAAGCTATTAATAAAAGCAGGATCGAAATAAATCACCGTCATGTGAAGCTGGACTTTGAGGGAAAGTGAGATTCTTGGGGCTGTGAAGTGTGAAAAAGTAAAACTGTTCCCTTCTGAGCATTCTGGGGCCGCCATAGCAGTCACAGCTCTGTGCTGAACTGACCATCCACACACGTCCCGTCTTGCACATGTCCCTCCACCCAGCACCATCCTTGCTTTTTGTCCCTTCTCCCTCTCCAAACATCCGTAATCCAGGGTTTGCGTGTACCTGCGTAGGGGCAGGAAAGCACGGAGCAAATTCTCAGTGATTCCAGCAGGTGGGTAAAGGAGGAGCCCTGGAGGCCTCGGTGGCTTTTTCAGGCTTTTATATAAGCATCACCCATCATTAGCGACCAGGTACACAGCAAGCAGAGGTGCCGGGGGGCCAGGAGGCTGGCAGGTCTCCTAGCCCCTAGGGCATCTTCACTCCAGTCTCTGCTACTACTGCTGCTTCTTCTGCCTTTTTCTCTCTGTTCTCTCTCTGGTATTTCTTCTGATTATGCTTTCTCCTGGTGTCCTCATGACGCTGCCCTTAGACGCCGATGTCTCAGCCCAGGTGCACCCACTTGCGCATGCCCACCTAGGCATGCGTGCAGCACCGCAGGTGTCCATCATCACACCAGCCGCGGGAGGGCGGAAAAGCCTGATCTTTCATTTCACTACAATCTACTCCTTCAGGGTTTTCCACCATACAAACTATACAGAAGTTTCTCTGGGTGAATATGAACATTGCCGCCATGACCCACAAAAGTAAACAATACTACTCAATATAGTAAAGTAACAGTAATATGCCCAGGCAGGGCACCACCCTAGGGGCAAAAGACAAGATTATCGGCACCAGCAGATGATCCACCACATCTGCTGCCGAAGGCACTGATCATATGAGGCGGGAACCACTCACAGCATCTGCCATCACAAGCCAGGAGTCATCAAGCTTCCTGGCCCTCCCTATCTGTGGTCTCAGGAGCACACCCACCCCCAGGATGCTCTCACTCTTGGGATTGGCGATTCTATACTCTTTAGAGGTAATCGCCCAATCCTCAAGAGTACTCTCTGCTGTCACTCCAACACTCAGCTTTCCATAGCCACATGTGACACGCAGCCCCTGCACTCAGGCCAAACCTGTGCACGCACACACGAGTCGGGGATCTGTGGACACAAGATCCACATGCGGCCTCTCTTGGGTCCCCTCTTCGGCTGTGGGCTGCACCACAAGCCACGTTCCCTTCCCGTCCCCCTCAGCTTCTCACCCTCACTCCACAATGAAGAGGGCATCACCCACAGGTGATTTTAAGAGACTCACTGGCCTTCTTTAACAGACTTAGGCTGCTTACCAGCCGCTCAGGGCTTCCCAGACTTAGCACCAGCTTTTGCCTTCTCTAGTTGGCTTTTTGATACCTCTCCTCTGCCTGGCTGCAGAGAACTTGGCGAGGGCTTCCTCCCTCAGCCACTCTTGGGCTCTTCTTGTGCCTGCCCCTCCCTCTACTCTGGCCATTGCCCCTCTGGGTTTTGGCCCTGGGAATGCTGGGAAGTACAGACTGCTTTTGGCCACCGAGGCTCACTGGCCTTGCCTTAGATTCTCATCTCCTGGAGTGTACAAACAAAACCATCCACCCCCAGGGGCCCATAAACTTAATATCAAACTGCCTTCTGGCGGGGTTGTCAGTCTGAGTCCATCAGTCTTTTCCTTGCATCAGCAGTGGGTAAGCTCCAAATGATGAATCGCCATCTTCTTTGACGATTCTGCTGCCTCAGGGGTCGTGGGCCAGACTGCGCGGGCAGTCTCCTCCTCCACTCGAGGTCTTGTCCTGCATCTCCCAGACCTTGTCTGCCTCCTGTGTTCCTGCAGCATCTTTGGCTCTTCCCACAGCTCCTAGACTTTGGTCACCTCCTGTGCTGCCATGGCGCCACCAACGTCATCACACGCTCACAGCCTGCCAGTCCCTCCTGAAGTTTTCTTAGGGCTCCACACCCATCTGCATCAAATTATCGTGCCGACTCGCCAGTTGTAGTAGCGGGAGGCACAGGGCAGGTTTTCCATGATTCTGGCAGAAGGGAAAGGGGGAGTTCTGGAGCCCTCAGTGACTTTTTCAGGCTTTTACTGCTTTACACGTCATAGCAACCAGGTACAAGGCAAGCAGGGGTGCTGGTGGGCCTCCTGGCACCTGGTGCATCTTCACTTTCTTGGATCCTCTGGTTTCTCCCTTCTGCTTATGCTCTCTCCTAGCATCCTCATGACGCTGCCCTTATACGCCCATGTCTCAGCCCAGGTGCACCCACTTGGCATGCCCACACCCTGTGTGAGGTGCCGCCATCAGGCATGCGTGCCGTACCACAGGTGCCCATCATCACACCAATGGTGGGAGGGTGGAAAAGCCTGATCTCTCATTTACCCTACAACCTGCTTCTGGGGATATGTGATTCACCTTCATAAAGGGGTCTGCTCTGGAAGTTTTGCAAGACTCAGTGTAGGGTCAGAGAACAATCAGGTCTTTCCACCCTGCCACCACTGTGATGATGGACACCTGCGGTGCTGCGAGCATTCCAGGGTGGGCATGCGCAAGTGGGCACACCTGTGTTGGACACGGGCTTAAATGGGCAGCGTCATGAGGATGCCAGGACCGACAGTACTGACCAATGCAAGCAGCAGCAGCAGAAAGCAGCCGAGAGGGTGAGATGCGCCGGGGGCTGGGAGGCCTGCCAGCCTCCCAGCCCCCCGGCCCCCATGCCTGCCATGTACCTGATGCCACCTCTGATGTACAGACAATAAAAAGCATGAAAAGCCACCAAGGGCTCCAAGACTTTCCTTCCTTGACCCGTCCTGAACCTTGCTCTCCATCCTGAACCTTGCTCCTGTGCCGCCCCTTCCTGCTGCTACAGGGAGAACAGAAGAGCAGTAGAAAGCAGCCAAGAGGGTGAGATGCGCCGGGGGCCCGTCTGCCCAGAACCATCCTGAACCTGCCCAGTGTGCCACCCTCCCTGCCACTACACTCAGAAAAGTTTTAAAACTATATATGCAACTTTTACAAATCCTTAGACACGGACTTTGTGGTGCCAGCAAGGCACAGGGCAGGTTCTCAATGATTCCAGACAGGTGGGTAAAGGAGGAGTCTTGGAGCCCTGGGTGGCTATTTCAGGCTTTTATTGCATCGTTATATCAGAGGTGACCAGCTAGGGGCCGGGCTGGGGGGCAGCACATCTAGCCCCCCCCCATGCATCTTTACTCTCCGGGCTCTCTAGCCTCTCGTGCCTCTGCTGCTTCCTGCTTCTTCTGCCTTCCTCCCTTCTTATTCTTTTCTTGCTTATCCTCTCTTTCCTGCAGGTGTCTTCATGACACCGCCCTTATATGCCCCGTGTCTCAGCCCAGGTGCGCCCACTTGTGCATGCCCACGCCCTACCTGAGGTGCCGCCATCGGGCGCATGTGCAGGACCGCAGCTGTCCGTGATCGACTCTAATGGCAGGAGGGTGGAAAAGCCTGATCACTTTTCCATTTATCCTACAGACTTGGACAAAGTTATGAAATAGACAACTAGCCCCTAAATTAGGGTCATTTAGCCCTTAAGTCCCATCAGCATCACCCTCCTGTGAACACACTCGCCCCTTCCCCACTTTACCTTCAATAGTAAATTCTATCCCCTTTGACCACTGGACCTTCTCCCACACCTGTGTTCCAATAGTCTCTTTTTGAGGAAGTAACAGGTGATGATGGCTTAGCCACCAGATAGCAAAGGCTGCGTGGTTAACTTTCAAGGAAAGGAAACCATATACAGACACATTTTTAGGAAGTTTTGCAGCCCAGTTGGTGCTGTTGGAGGGTTTGCAAAACCCAGCAGGTGCCCAGGGAGATATGGAGATAGGGACACAGGGAGCCTGTTTCTCTCCCGGGCCTGCCTCTGGGTTGAAATCTTAGTATTTCCTTCCTCCAGATCATGTTGGTTCACATTTTTGCTTACAGGTTTTCTGGAAACAAAGAAGCTGAAGCCAGAGGCCCTACAGTGCAGGGGTGAGGGGCAAGACTCGCTCTTCTCTCGCTGCCAGTTAAGCTGGAGCTACTGGAAAAGCTGTGGCAGTTTTCTGCCAGGCCCCAGAAGCTGCTTGTGGCCAGTGCAAATGGCATGGGTGGAGGGCTGTAGGGGGTAGGATGGCACAGGGCATGTTCTCTGTGATTCAGGCAGACGGGTCAAGGAGGGGTCCTGGAACCCTCGGTGGTTTTTTCAGGCTTTTATTAATCTTCTGAATCATAGGTAACCAGGTACATGGCAGGTGAGAGAACTGAGGGCCAGGAGGCTGGCAGGCCTTATAATCCCCATGTCTCAGCCTAGATGAGCCGGCTTATGCACGCCCACACCCTGCTTCAGGTGCCACCATCAGGCACGTGTGCAGGCCCACAGGTGTCTGCCATGGACACTAATGGCGTGAGGGTAGAAAACCCTGATAAATTTTCATTTACACTACAAGGGCATTTTATTGCCTTCAACCAGTGGCCCCACTGGGGCTCAGGCTGCAGGCAGAGGCCAGCAGTGACAGTGGACAGCAGTGGTTCCCCTACCAGGCCACCCAGGGCACACAGCCCCTGGGTCAGGGCTGCAGGGAGGAGCACGGGCCCCACTGGGAGGCTCCAGCCCTGTGGCTCCTCCAGCTGATGGAGGCAGAGAGGTCGTGGAGTTGGTGTCTGGGTCATGGACTGGATCACTAGGTGTATGAGCTATGAGCTGATTGGTAAGTGGTTCAATCAACCATAGGATCAAACCCGTCCAATCAGACTTGTAGTTAAAGGACTCTGAAAGGGGCTGACCAGGAGCCAGTTTGAGACTCGCTCTGATAAAGGACACTGTTCCTGACCTCCAAGAAAAGAAGAGACTCTGACTGTCTCTGCTCCTGGCCCCTGAAGACAGAAGAAAGAAGCAGCATCCAGCAGCTAACCTCCAAAGAAAGAAGAGAAGCTGAAAATCCTCTAGGAGCCAGTTAGGCTGCACCTGCCTTGGACCCTTCCTCTGACACCGCCACAAAGGAACACCAAAGGCCCCAGGCCTTGTGTCTCAAGGAGCTTATTGTTGGTGTGAGCCACCAACTCACAAAGAGCTGCTAACAAGTTGTTCCGAACACTCACTTCTAGTGACCAGTGGCGATAGCACTACTGGCCAGAGCTGCCCAGCCCTGTTAACAGGTGACTGTGTCACTCTGTGTCCAGATCACCTCTGAGAGTTGTTAACTGCTCCTCATAGCGGCACTGCCTCCCGGTGCTGCTGCCCCGCGCTGTCTGGTCCAGTGTCCAGTGCTGTCCAGCTTGGCCTGCAGACCATGGTGGGGCTGTGACAGCATCATCTCAGCAGCCCCACCATGAGCACCTCCAGCTGTGGTGAGTTGGATCCTGGCATCCTGCTTGCTGGTGTGCCCCAAGCTCTAGGATGGCACCACCTTGGATCAAGGAGCTCTTGATTGGGAATTGTGGGCGCTGTCTAGGGTGAGATTGTCAGCCACTTGTGGCCTTCTAAAGTCTTTGAATAAACCCCATTGTTGTTGTTCCCTGAACCTGAGTGGTCTGGCAAAGTGCGTGGGTGACAATCCGCAGAGAGTGGCCTGCTGTGGGGCCAGCAAGCACGGGCAGGTTCTCAGTGATTCCGACAGACGGGTCAAGTTGGAGTCCTGGAGCCCTCGGTGGCTTTTTCGGGCTTTTATTACATCACTATGTCAGAAGCGATCAGGTACACGGAAGGCAGGGGGGCTGGGGGACCAGGAGGCTGGCAGGCCTCCCAGCCCCCAGCAAATCTCTACTCTCTGGGCTCTTTAGCCTCAATCTCTCTCTCTCTTTCTCTCTCTCTCTCTCTCTCTCTCTCTCTCTCTCTCTCTCTCTCTCTCTCTC
>JAGFMF010011914.1:504450-551170 GCA_019455555.1 Galemys pyrenaicus | reverse complement strand
TCTCTCTCTCTCTCTCTCTCTCTCTCTCTCTCTCTCTCTCTCTCTCTCTCTCTCTCTCTCTCTCTCTCTCTCTCTCTCTCTCTCTCTCTCTCTCTCCTGCTTATGCTCGCTCACTCTCTGCTAGCATCCTCGTGACACCACCCTTACACACCCATGTCTAAGCCCAGGTGCACCCACTTGCGCATGCCCACACCCTACCAGAGGTGCCCGCTATTAGGCACACATGCAGGACCACAGGTGTCCATCATCACATCAATGGCAGGAGGGCAGAAAAGCCTGAGAACTTTCCATTTGGGGCCTCCCTTAGACGCAGCGGGTTGAGCGCATCCGCAGCACAATAGCACGAGTTCGATCCCCGGCCAAGGTGGGGACACATATGGTGCAGCAGACCTCTCCTGACTTGCCTGCTGCTCCCCTCAGCAGTGTATTGCAGTGGATCTTCCTGTTCTGCTCCCCACTCTATCTCTGGTGAATCCTCTCACCTCCTGACACTCTGGCCTGTACCCCAGCTCCTGTGTGCATAAATAAAAACTTTCCCATTTAACCTACACTTGCCCTCTGACAGGCCCTGTCTTTTGGTCTGCTATAGACGCCCCCATAGCTCTGTTTTAAAGCTACCTGGTATGAAAACAAAGGAAATATTTTTACCTTTAACCAAAACCACATGCTGCAGCAGGCACACCATGCCCACCACCAAGACTGCTCCCAGCACCTGGCCTCACTGCCCAATTCCCGTCTGCACCCCAACTCCCACGTGTGGAGCCAGTCTTGCCAGCACAAAGCTAAGGGTCAGGAGTTCAGAATCTGTGTTTTGATGCTGAAGTGTGTAGGGTAACTGGAAAAGTGATCAGGCTTTCCCACCCTCCCGCCATTGGTGTAATGATGGACACCTGCAGTCCTGCACGTGTGCCTGAGTGGGCATGAGCAGGTTGGTGCACCTGGGCTTACACACGGGCATATAGGGTGGTGTCACGAGGATGCTAGCGGAAGAGAAGAGATGAAATGAGAAGTAGCAGCAGCAGCAGAAATAGCAGCCGCCCAGAGTGGGAACTTGTGCCGGGGGCTAGGAGGCCTGCCAGCCTCCTGGCCCCCCGGCCCTCCTGCCTGCCGTGTACCTGGTCGCCTCTGATAATAAAAGCCTAAAAAGACACTGAGGGCTCCAGGACTCCTTCCTGGCACCACAAATGACACACAGATCTATATCGCTGACCCTGACAATTCTAATCTTTTTGGAAGGTGAGTTTATATAAAAACCCATAAAGCTGTCATTCAAGATGACCCCCAATCATCGGTCACATTAACCATGTGCTTTCACAGTTCTTGCAACCACTTTTTTCCAACAAGAGAAAGATGGAGTTAGTGTTCCTCTGGCTTTCAGGTAGCTGAGAAGTTCTGAGATGGGCAGGTTTAGATTTGATGTAACAATAACAAAGTGTGGAGGAAAGAACATTGTTTAATAAAAAATGAGAATTATTCAGAGAATTACGTATCTGCTACATTTGTTGTGCTAGTTCCTTGGTATTTCTCTGGACAAAGATCCAGGCCTATTTCCTTTGGTGACGCAGGCAGAACAGAGGTGCCAAGTGAGGCACCGAGAGGGACAGACACAGCCAACCTCCTGTGTGTGTGCATCTGTCTGAGTCCCAAGCCTTGGAAAGACACTTCATGAGACACACAGAGATAGTGTGGGATACATGCCATAGTGTGCATATGAGTATGTTTTTGCATGTGTGTGTGGGTGTGTATTCTGGATACTCTATGCTGGCAAGGCTAGAAAATCCTGGTGAAAAGCAGGTTGAAAGAAGCATGCAAATGCCCTGGTCCCCAGCAATACAGAACCACTTGCTGCTCCCAGGCAGGCTTCCGGCGCCATGCTGTTTGCACACTCCTGTGTTTTGCAATCAGGGCTCCATGAGCTGGAATATCCTCTCCTATTCATCATCCACGTCTCAGCACAAGTGTCTTTCAAAGCCTCCCTCGACTAAGCAGATTTAACCATTTCCTCCTCGGTGCCCCGGCACCTCGTACCTCCTCAGTGGGATGTGGAGCTTCATGGTCGGCATTATTTCCATATTCCTCTTGGCCACTGGCTCAGTGAGAGCAGGGGTCACGCTGGGGTCCTCCTACAGTCATGGGTCTGCGCTGTGCAGAGCGTGAAGTCACCGAGCTAGAGCACAGGCGGCTGCTGACCCCACACTACTCTGTGGGGCACCCTCTTAGTGCCCCGGGAGCCCATCGTACTGGGCAGACATGGCCAGGCATCTTCTGAGGACATCGAAGGGCTTCACAGCAAGATCTCAGATCAAAGGAGAGAATCAGTCTATTTCAGATTTTGTTTGAAGAATATTTTGATATTCTCAAAGATATTTTTAAATGAGATTCCTTTACAGGTGTAATTGATTTTCTTGATTCTGTTTTCCTATAAGACAGAAAATTTTAATTTTGCAGCTCACCTCAGGTTTGCCATTTACTGCAACCTCAACTCCAAAATGACTAGCGCACCTGAATGTGACACCAAAATCTTAGTTGTAATATCAGATTGAGAAATTTTGGAAATAAAACATCCACTCGTGTAGCTGCCTCCTCTCTCTCACCCCACATCATTTTTCCTCTAAGCTGCCCAGACACCGGCTGGTGGGGTTTTCGGGAAGTTTACCAGCCCCTTTTGCAAATTCCTGTCTCCACATGCAGTGAGAAAGATAAAATAGGTCGGCCCTGACAAAGAAGGAAGCAGTCAGTCAGTATTTATTGATTATTTACTACACGCTGACACAAAGGAGACACAAAGAGAAGACAAAGCCCTGATGCCAGTCCTCCGGGCATGACACAGCACAATGGCAGACAACAGCAGATGACTCATTCCTGGACCAGTGTTCCCTAAACAATTTCTAGAGGGTGGTGGAGCCTCAGGGCAGTCAGGCATACAGACCCAGGCCCTGACCTCAAGGGGTTCCTGGTCTAAAAGTCATCTCTATACAATGTACCCCAAAGCCTGTGATAAACTCGAGCAGTGAAGACTTGTGTTGCCCAAGGAAGCAAGTGATGAGCCCTGGAGGTGAAGGCAGGCTTTCAGAGAGGCGAGTTCCCTGGGGAGGGTCTGGGCAATGAACTTCAGTGAGTTCAAGGGGCATTTTCAAGGGGGAGTATTTTCAAGGGGCATTCTAATTAACGTCTGATCTTGTTAGCTGGCTGCAGCAGGCAGAAGCAGTGGTGTGCTGCTCCACTACAAGTCAGTTGTGGCAGTCCCTCCTCAGACACCTTTTATGTAGCAGTGTACTACCTGGATCATGGAACGCACCAATCAGGTATGAGCTGTGGGTTGATTGGTGCTTTGTTGCCGGGACACAAGTCAGTGTGCCTCTCACAAGTCAGTGGTGGCAGAGCACTTTTGTGTAAATTACACTTTCTGAATTATAGAATAGACCAATCAGGTGGAGAATTAAAAAATAAACCAATCAGACTGTGGGGGGGCACACTGAAAGTGAATATAAACCAGGGTCGGAAGGAGCCTGAAGGCATTCATTCAGTGGGTTTCATCAAACACAGATCAGAAGGATCATCGGACACCGGAGGAGCAGACAAAAAAAAAAAGGTACAAAAAAGCAGCAGCCCGGAAGGGGTCCAGAAAAGAAGGGGTCCAGAAAAGCAGCAGCCCTAAGGAAAAGCCCCTAAAAAAAAAAGCCCTAAAAAGGAGAACACAGTTCCAATCTCCGAGAAAGGAGGGAAGCATCTAGCAACTGCCCTCTAAAAAGGGGAGAGAGGCTAAAAAACTCTGCAGAGACTGGGCCTCGCTCCTGCCTCTGACACTGACTGGAGGGAGCACCAAAGGCCCTGGGCCTGGTGTCTCAATGGGCTGTTTGTTGCTGGTATAACCCAGCAACTCACAAAGCCAACACTGAGTTAACACTGGGTGTACCTGACACCGCCTCTACGGGCCAAGTAGTGGTCATCGCTACTAGCCAGTGCTGACCAGCGCTCCTGGTGACCGGTAACTACCAACACTGATGCTTTCTAAATAAAGCAGCCAGCCTCTTATAAATACATGCTGTTTTTTGCCCCCGTTTGTAAATAAGCCCCATAGTTATTGTTCTTGTAGCCCCAGGTCTCTTACAATTATATGCATAGGTAAAAACTCATAGACAGTGACCTATATCAGGCACTGTCCTCAGTTAGGCTATAGCCCCTATTGCCATAGCCCTTAATTCTAGTTTGCGGCCTTTTGGGGCTTTCGGGAAGGGCCCTCTAGCCTCAGAACCTTCTCTGCCCCCTGGTTCAATATCAAAACAGAACTAACGACGAGCTTGAAGGAAGGAGAGTTTCAAGTTTTGCCATGTTTGGAATCACGTCTAAGATGTATTTTCAGCGTACAAGGCTCTGAAGGACACAGGTGCACAGAAAGGCCTTTCTTTGTTGCTTCTTTCCCACCCACTTATTCACTCAATAAGTTTATCAATGTCCTTGGGACCAGGCATCGCTGAGAATACAGCGGTGTGAACTCTCTGCCTTCAAGGAGATTTTATTCTGGTGGTAAAAATAATAAACAGATTATATCAGGTTTTGACAGTGCTATGAAGGATGAAGCAATGAAGTGATTTGGAGGAAACTTCTTAACCTATTCTAGTCAAGGAAGTCTCCTTAAAAAAGGTGATAAATTTGAGTTGAGACTGAAAAGATTAGAAGCAAGCCATTTGGCGATTTAGTGAGTGGAGAAGACAATCGTTTAGGCTAATGAACTGGGAAATCGCTTTTAAACAAATGTGTCTTCAAGCCTTGATCTGCTCACAGCCCCCTTGTAAAAGGGCCAGTCAAGACAGGCTAGGCTGGGTCTCCCTGGTAGCGCAGGGGTTAAATTTCAACACAATGAAACATTCGCAGCGATTGCAGTATAAGTTCAATCCCAGGCCATGGAGCTGACCTATGTGGTGTGGCAGATCTCTCCTATCTCACCCACTGCTCCCCTCAGCAGTGTATTTCAGTAGATCCGCCTGTTCTGCTCCCCACTCTGTCTCAGGTGAATCTACACTCCAGCTCTTACACGCATAAATAAATAAAAAATAAATCTTTTTTTAAGAAAAGACAGGCTAGGTTACAATAATAAGGTGCTCCACACAGCAGTGATTTAGAGCAACACAGGTCTCCAGGGCATTCATGGCATGTGGCCGCAGGACACTGTGGGTAAGGAAGTCTCTTTCTCCTCACCCAGGTCCCACCCAGGCCCCAGGCCGCTGGAGCCGCTGCATCCCAGTGTTGGTTCTTAGAACACTTTACAAAGAGCAAAAGAGCAAGAGAGGACATGACCAGTAGCACACTGGCCTCTCCCTGGAGGAGGCCATATTTATATTATTGACCAAAGATGTCACGTGTGCACCCCTCACCCCAAGGGCTCCTTTGGGCCCAGAGAATGAGAACCATTTCATGACCAGCACTAATGATTCCCTCTGTGTAGCTGATGATGTTGGCATGAGTGGTCCAGCCTGGGTCACATGCCAGCCCCCAAAGCGATCCAAAGTAGGACTGTTTTCTGTCTGGCTGATGCTCTTTTCTCATTAGCCAAACATGGATCACATGCCCACCTTTGGAGTAACAGAAGAAGCTAAGTGTCGGTAAAGGAAGTCCCCAGATGAAAAGCAGGGTGCTGATACATGGAATCAAGAATTTACGAATTTAAAGTTGGAAGACTGTCGTTAAGCATCAAGAAATTTGGTCGGAGCCTGTTTGAACTCTGTGAATCAAGAAGGAAGGCTGATAACAGCCCTGTTTTCCCGGGATGCCGTAACAAAGTTCCAGACCGCAAGGCCTGAGCAACAGAGCTTCATCTTCACAGTCTGGAGGCTGGAAGTCTATAACCCTGGCGGGGACATGCTGCCTCCTCTTCCTCTGCTTCCACGGCCCGCTTGATGCTGTGGTGGAGAAGGGAAGAGCTCTCCTCAACTGCTTTTTATGTTAAAGATTTATTTATTTGTGCATACAAGCACTGGGGCACAGGCCAGAGGTGTAGGGGGTGAGAGGATTCACCAGAGGCAGAGTAGGGAGCAGAACAGGCAGACTGACTGAAGCACACTGCTGAGGGGAGCAGCAGGCAAGTCAGGAGAGGTCTGCTGCGCCATGTGGGCCTCCACCCTGTCTTGGGATGGAGCTTGTGCTGCAGTGACTGCAGATAGCTTCATAGTGCTGAGACTTAACCCCTGTGCCACAGGAAGGCCCCTCCTCTTCCCTACCTATTTTACTCCTCACTCTGTCTCTGGTGACTCCTCTCACCCACTATACCTCTGGTCTGTACCCCAGTTCTTGTATGCATAAATAAATAATCTTAAAAAGGAAAAACTTATTCATCACCAGGGTACCACCCTTGTGACCTCCTCTAAACCTAATCGCTACCCAAAAGCCCCCTGCAAACACCATCACATTGGGAGTTAGGGCTTCAATACAGGAATTTCAAAGGACCATGTTCAATCTATAATAGCACTTCCAATCATGTGGCCTTCTAAAGCCAACTTTATTTCTTAGCACTCTCTAATTCCCCCTGAATGAGGGCTACTGTAGACAGAAAAAGCCTTAACAATCCTCTGAGTCATACAGAAGTACCTTAATTTCCATTACCTTAAGATCGTGGGAGTCACAGGGGAAGAAGATCTTGGAAACTAAAGTAACCACATAGTGTATGAAGCAGAAAAGGGAGGGAGTAGATGTATACTGAGGGATAGCTTGGCCTGAGCCTAAAGGGTTTGGCATGAAGGAAAAAGACAAACTTGGCATTACAGACTTCCCAGCGACTGCCCTCCCCTGGCAGCCACACCCTAAAGAGAGACGTTTCATCTCCCTGGATCTCAGTTCTGTGAGCACAGCTTTTGAAAAGCTCAGATTCCCACTGAGAAAGCCTCCGGGTTCCCATGTGCCTGGGCTGAGGGTGCAAGGAGTGCCCAGGAGGTTCTGGTTTTTAATGACATTGGGGAAATGCCAGAAAGAGGAAATCGAGAGATTTGAAGCATTTTTGATGAAAGAGCTCGAGCACGTTGAATATGAAAAGACTTGGATGATAGATGCAGCAAAGGAGCTGTGCATGTGTGGGGGAAGGGGGGAAAGCGAGTATCAGGAAGGCGGGTGTCCCGTCAAGGGCAAAGGGGCACTGCTGGCAGAGACCAGTTCTGCATGGTTCTCACAGACTGGCTCCTCCCTTCCTGGAGAGAGAAGATGTGGGTACATGACTGTGTCCCCTATAGCTGGGGACTTGGAGTGGGCAGAAGCAAAGGGGGTAGAATTTAGCTGATAAGCACCTGGCCACCGTCTCCCTGTATATTCCAGAGAGCAAGAGTTAAGGACAGCAACTGGTTTGGCCTGTCCAGCTTCCACCCACTCTTCTGTTGTACACAGTGCCCTGCCTCTCCTTTGGGGACCCCCATTTCAACATGTAGCTTTTTCTGTTACTCTGAGGTTGGGCATGTGACCCAGGCTTGGCTCATGGGAGAAGAGCAAGAACAAGACGATTGATGTGGTGTGTTCAGCTTTTAGTGTATGAGCCCCGCTGAACTGAACACGCCAACATTATCACTACAAGCCTGGTCTGGAATAATGGGGGAACAGGTCCCCCTTTTATCTTGGGATCACTTATCCGGAAAGGCATCAGTCTGAAGCTGCTAGCAGTCATCTTTGCCACTAGCTGGGGAGAGTCTGAGAATGCAGTCAAATGAGGGGATCCCGGGCTGGGTGGAGAACTTGAATGAAGCACCTGCATTCATTCACCTTTACATCGGACTCAGCGTGTCCCCGGGCATCTCTTTCTGTGGGCCCCTAAATTCCTTTGGTTCCCCAAGACTGCCTGAGTTGGAGTTCTGTCACTGAAAGGGTCCCCTAATGTGGCTGCCACCTTCTGGCAGCAAACTCCCTTTCTGCCCAGGCTTTTCCGAGCCTAGTAATTTGGCTTCTTCCCATGGCTACAGCCCAAACCCAGGTTCCTAATGTGTGCTTGAATCCCAACTCTGCTATTTACTACTTGCGAGAATTCGAGTAAGTTCCTCGAGCTCTCTCTGCTTATTTCCTCATCTGCAAGATGATGAGAGTGATACTATTTATCTCATCAGGTTGTTGGGAAAATTAAATGAGTCAATGGATGTCAATTGCTTGCCATGGCGCCTGCCACAATGGAAACTCTCAGTGAGCATCAGCGAGTGGATCCCTCTCTTACCCATATGCTGACCCAGGAAGAGAAGCAAAAACAGTTGCCACTGCCAAATGGTCTCATCTTGCTGAGCCCGCCTGTGGCACACTGAGCTGACACAAACCTGGCTTTCCTCCCACACCTCCTGTTACCTTGAAAATGTGCAAAGGGCAAAGTGAGTGTTGGTGTGCGGCCCAGATCCCAAGGCGCCGCCCGGGGAGGGGCGCCAAGCAGCCTAACCTTCCTGGCAGCTGCAGAGGCGTGGGCTCTGAAGGGGCACGGGGCGAGGGCGAAGGCTGTCAGTCACCGGCAGGGTTTTCTGTGACTGAGCATTGAACAGCTTCAAGTAGGACACGGCATCGGCCCCTTCATCCTTTGAAGCTTCTCTGAGGGGGTGAGAACCATGTTTAAAAGTTTGTTTGTAGATCCAGTGCCTGTATAGGCGCTGCTGAGAATTCACGTCAGCTGAGGTTTCCTTCTTCTCGTCTGAAGTCTGAAATGGTCTTGTAAAGAAAGACAAAAGGTGAACCTGTAGGGGAAAAGGTAAGAAAGCAAAGTCTCTGGCCCTGTACTTGCTGGCACATTCTTGTGGAGATGGCGCTGCTCGCCGTTGGCATGGGGCCAGGGAGCCCAATGAATGTTAAGGATTCATTTTCAATTCCCCCCGTGTCAGAACACACACAGTCCTTTCTTTGTGGACCCTCCACTCAGCTTGTTGCCATAGAAACTACCGCCTGTGTCAGAGCACCTCTGAGAGGGTAGGAAAAAAGCAGGAGCTGCTGCCATAGTAACACGCATCTCACAGCAGCAGCCCACGCTTGGCGCCATCTTGATTTCAAAGAAAGAGGAATGGTTGTAGGGGATGCCTGGGTAGTTTCCTCAGACTGGGGAGTGGGAACTCAAATAACAGATTTTTATCATTAATTCAGGCAGCTCTGCCTAAAGTGGAAAAATCAGAAAAGTTTATTTCAAAGCCCTAAGATGACCACATGGGTGGCTGACCCATTTGAATTCGTAGTACTAGTGCGGGTACTGCCACTGTGAAGAGGATAAAGAGTGAATTCAGATGTTTGTGCGAGCACTGTACTCACACTCCAATGCACACAGCATGGTGGCTAAGAGCATAAGCACTTGATTCCCCAGATTCAGGTGCAGGTATTGTCGCTTACTGGCTATGTGACTCTGGATAAGTCAATTTTCTAATCTGTAATCTGTAAATGGAGTCTGACCAGAAAGGATGCCACATGGTGGCTGTAAGGAAGTGAAGGAGGGTAGAATCCCAGTACTTCTCAGAGATGGCTGACCCCTCCACCTCAAGACATAGCGCCTGCCTTATGGGCGGGGGGTGGGAACTGAAGTGTTTTATTCACAATAACCAAAATCAGAGTCTAGTCAAAACCCTCACTGTGTGGAAAAGTGCAAAAACAGAGTTGCAAAGGAGCTAATTCTGGATTCTGAGCTCCAGGCACCTTAGCTGAGTCAAGGAAATTCTTCCTACTTCAGTGTCTTTAAGCTCTGAGGTCCCCAGAGCTGCCTATGGATTCCAGGAACTTCTGTATCGTGCATCTGTTGCTGCCAGGTACTGACCTGGGTGGTAATATAATCACACCCAAGTCACTTTGAATGCAATGAAAAGTAACCTCTGGTTCAAACTATTTGTCAGCCATTCCTGTTTTAGAACTGGCTGGAGTGAAATTCTGAACTTCTTAGGAAGCTTTAAAGGAGTGAGCAAACTTACTGACTTCATGTAAAACAATCAAGAATGGACTGGACAAAGTGAGAAACAATAAACGTGGGGCAGAGAAAGCATGGGGAAACCACAGCAAAGTGGGTCATTCCCAGGTGCCCCTGCTGCTTGAAGCTTTGCATTATGTCACTTCACTTTTCCAACAGACCTACTTTACTGCCTGTTCTTGCTAACAGAAAGGAGTCTGAAGAGGATATTTGTTTTGCCAGCAAAGAGTGAAAAGCTGGAGAGTGTCAGCACAGGTTTTGCAGCAGCTGCTTCAGAGGCAGTGGCACCCGGGACAGAGAGAGAGGCCCCCCTCGAGCGCTTCCCCTGGGGTGCTTTGTGTAGTTTGGAAAGCAGGATGAATCTTTTGTTCTCCCAAATGCTGTTGGCTAAGTAGCAGTCATAACAAATTTGACATCACTTGACATCTCTGGTGAGATTAAGAAAGCACAGGCATCAAACCACACAAGAAGTTGTTGGCGGATAAATAAAAAACTTCAAAGACAATAGTGGGTATTCTTTGAACAGAAGCTACATTATCAATATTCTACATTATCAATATCCTATCAAATAACATTACATGGAAAAACACAGATTTGAATAATTCTCAACCAAAAAATGTTTCAGGGGAGTTGGGTTCTGAATTAGAAAAATTTGAGGTATATGTAATAGCACGTATTTTGTTAGTATTTTTATTTATGCACAAGGATGGTTTTTAAAGCTGTGTATGAAAAAGTTTGAAAGAGTTCTTTGAATAAGCATAACATTTCTAAAGATAACAAAGCATTGATTAATTTAATTACTAGGTTCATTGACAATTATTTTCCCTTTCTCAAGGGCACAACCATGATAAATCAAAGACTGCTTCTTAACAATGTTTAACTACATTAATGCTCCAGTACATGCTAGAACTTCAAAATATCCGTATTGGCACCAAATTTCCCGTAAGAATGCAGTAATTTGCTGGTGGGAATGCATGCTGGTCCAACCATTATGGAAAGCAGTATGGCAGTTCCTCAATCTACTAAGAATGGAACTTCCACAGGATCCAGCAATCCCACTCCTAGGAATATACCCAAAAGACACAAAAACACTGATTCAAAAGAATACCTGCACCCCTATGTTTATAGCAGCAGTCCTTACAATAGGTAAGACCTGGAAACAACCTAAATGCCCAAAAACAGATGAGTGGATCGGAAAGCTGTGGTACATATACACAATAGAATACTACTCAGCAATCAAAAATGAAAACCTAGACGCATTCATAGGACATGGATGGAACTGGAAGGGATGATGCTCAGCGAAGTAAGTCAGAAGACAAAAGAAAAATACCAGATGGTTCCTCCCTTAGGAGGAATATAAGGGAACCAAATAAAGATCAAGGAAAGGAATAAGAACAATAATAATAATAATGATAACAATAAAGCCACAAAAACCAAAAATGAAAAGACAAGGACAAATTGGGGACACTTGTTGGGGAGGCAAGAGGAGGAGGGTTGAGGGAAGACAGGAGCACGGGGGACTGAGGTGATGGTGCATTGGTAATACGGTGATGGGGAATACATGGGGATTACAATTGATGTCAAATATATATAAATTTTAAAAAGTTAATAAAAAAAAGAAACCCCCTCCAAAAAAGGAATGCAGTAATTCTCTTATTAAATAGTTTTTACTTTCTGTCAGACAAGTGTATTCAAACTGTCCATTTTCAGGAAGTCATAGAATTGACTAGATTGAAAGATGTGTACAATAGCCACATGATAATACTTTGCATAAACTATTTTCAATGCAGTTGATTTTTTTCAGTATGCTGGTTGACATGTGATAGTACAAACAACAAAGTCAGCAAAAATGCATGAAATAATTATTGCCCCACGAATCTACAATTATTTGATAAGCTCTTGACTAAAAATCTGATGCACAGGTTTCCTTTCTAAAATCTGTGATGAGATGTTTGTCTACACTGAGGCATTATGTGACTGAAGCTGCTTCCAGATTTTTTAACTTTTTCATTCTTCCTTATCACCTTTGTGTTTAGTTCAGTAGATCTGATATTCAATAGTGGGAAAATATCATTTCATTTCAACAATAAAAATAAGGATTATAGCCTGTACCTAACAGGGTTACTGTGAAAACTAAGTTACTTTATGGAAAACTCTAAAATCACATTGTATGATACTGTCCAATAAATGTTATCTGTCATGATTAACACTAATAATAATGGGACAGCACTTACGAGTGCTTAATTGGGGCCAAGTGTAAGTGATGTCGTGTTAGAGTTGTTGGGTTTGGAGAGCGGGGTCCTTGGGTTCACTCTGAGAAAGATTTCACCAGAGCTCCCCTTTCAGCAGCATGTGGAGAGTTTCCCAGGCAAGTTTCTCCATGACACAGAGACATTAGTTATAGCCAAAAGGGCAGGTTTATTATAAAGGGGAGAAAGGAGTAAAGGACACTTGTACAGACACAAGTGCGCAGAAAGGGCTGCCCCAAAAAGGACAGGTTTGCTGAGAGAGGCCTGCTTGGTTGCAGGGAAGCAGCCCTGAGGAGAGCTGCGTCTGCTGAGGGAGGTCAGTGCGGAGAAGCCCCAGCCTGGTGCAGGTCAGGGGCAGGCAGGAGGCTGCTGCCCTGCAGAGGAGAGAGTCGGTGAAGAGAAGCACCTGCAGAGTCACAGGTGGGCCGAAGGACGGCTGCCCCGCCCAGTGCAGAGACTGCCCTGATATAGTCTTCTCTTTGGGAGGGGCTCCCTCCTTCATGGAGTGGTTTGTTTGCTGTTAATTTGGGGTAACTATGTAGAATTTGAAATGGGACCCTAGATTCCACACTGACCCTCAATCTCCATATCTTTACCTCTGGTCTGCACCCCAGGACACTAACAGCACCTGACCCTTTGCTTGGGTCTGTGCCTTGGTGCCTAAGATTTTTATCTCCTAGAGCTGGTTTAAGGACTGTGTCAATCACTTCTACCCTCACCTCCAGCTCCTGGAAATGTGTGAGCCAGGTTTCTGGTCTTGTGGCGCCTCCTTTTCAGTTTTTCTGTCCTTATCCTCCATCACAAGCATTTGACCTGCGATGGCCTTTGATGCACGCATGGCTCGTGAGGAGGTGCTACTGTTGTCCTGGACTGTGCGCAAATGAGGAGCCGGGCCTCAGAGGTTGCAGCCTGTCAGTCTTCCTAATAAGGCAAGTCACCCCAAGGGGGCAAGAATTGGTTCATGGGGGTGCCAAGGTAAAGCTCTTTTAACGTATAGAGATACACAAAGTATGAAAACATGTATACACAGATCTGGGGTATTATTGTTTCATGGGCGGGGAGAGGGCAAGTAGGAACTGTGTCTAAAAAGTCTCTCTCAGAAGGTGATCACGAAAGGAAGAATACCAAGTCAGAAACCAGATGGGAAGGTTTGCGAAGCTAAACTGCAGGTAAGTCCAACCCTAACCCACAACCAGTACAGGTGATCAGGCCAAAACTTCCGAACTAGCACCTCTACCCCACCCCAATGTCAAGAACTAGCTGGGAAAACCATACCCCCCACAGTGACCTTGGAAGAAATGAGCCCAACATTCAAGGACTGGTCTTCCCTCCACCCCGACTCCCCCATCCCTTCCAACTGGGTGAACTCAGCACTGGTGGTGAAATCCAAGACTGCAGTGGGAATCGGGTCCCAACACTCTTCAAAAGAACAGCCCAGCAGAGAGCCTGGGGTCACAGCCAGCAGTACCCCAGGGAGCTGAGATCCAGCTTGGGAAGGGCGAATTTAGACCCTGGCTGGCCCTTGGGTGACTAGGGAAAGGCTAGCAGGGCTGACTTCTCCCGAAACTACCCGAAATGACTAGAAGCTTTTCTAGCCCCATCACCTACACAGCTAACCTCTGCATTGAGCTTCTAATTGGAAGAAACATTAGCCCGAGGACTGGCAGTCTGTAGAAGCCCTGAGTAGTGAGTTGGGGAGACTCCCTCAGAGCCAGAGGTGGAGGTCCCACAGCACCTAAACCTTCCATGCACCCCCAGATGGGTAAACAAAAGCACTCTGCAAAGTAAAAATCAATCTGGAACTGAATTAAGTGATGGTTTGCTAAGGCAGTCCATGTCTATTAGTCTTGAGAAACCCTTGCTGTTAATATCATCGTGAGGCAGGTAGAGAAGAGGGAGCATGGTTCCTCAGCTGGAAACATCCAACATCTTCCCACAGGGACCCATGTCTAGGGACCTTCTAACTGGTTTGGGTTGTGAAGACACGGAGGAGATACAGTTGGTGAAAACACCCAGGCACATGAAACACACACAGGTGCATCCGACTGAAATAAATACTCATGCTTCACACAGATGATGTGCTTGACGTTCCCTCGTGTAGCCTAGCGTGCACTATTTTTAAGGGTGCATGATTCACTAAAATGACTTTATGGGTCACAAGCTACCATTTGAAAAATATCACCCAAGATCAAGATACTCTGTAAGACAGTGACACAGAGAAGTAGAGCCTGGATTCTGGTGTCAGACTCTCATGGTTCAGTTACTGCTGCAAATATATCAGCCAAGTAGTTTCACTTCTCTAGTCCTCATTTCCTCACTAGCAGGGAGGGAATGATGCCAGTAGTACCCTGCCTCTGAGAACTGCCTGGAAATTAAATGAAATAATGCCTACAAGGCACTTAGCCTAGCACTTGACATGCAGAACGTGGCCACTCACTGACAATTAGCATCATCTCATGGTGGCTGTTGTGCAATTGTTGCTTTTAAAGAATGTAGGAGGCACGTGCATCAGTGTGGCCATGTAGGAGTCCAATGTCCAAGGTCCACTGGATGAAAGAGGAGGCTGTGTGTGAATGAAGCAAGAGGCAGGGACTCTAGGCAATGAGTTGCAGGGTGGAACCCCGGTATGGATCAGAGTGGGGTGCTGGCCCCACGACAAAGCTGGTCTGTACTGGAGTGTGGCTAGCCTCCGAAATCCTCACGTATCTCTTGCAAAGTCCAGGGCTCGTTTGTTTTTAGACAACAGCCAGTTGCAAAACAAATTCTAAAAGAAATTGTTGTGGCCCAGGCAAACCTGGAAGCTTTGATGCACTAATCGAAAATTATACACTAGCTTTGCCGACTGCCAACTGCTGTCCAAGGACGATCTTAAATATGGGTCTAAGCGCACAGTTTACCCGACTCCTGACTCACAGGCTGTGTTTACTGAGCAGCCAAAATTGCCAGTGAACCTGCAGAAATAGCCCAGTTTGGCCTGCAAATCATGGTGTTCAGGCCTGTAGCTGCATGCCAGCTCCTTGCCTTTGCCCTCACCCCGAAGAACAGCTTTCCAGGTGCCTCTAGAGCCAGGTGGTCAAGGGAGGGGTGTGTGTGCGTGCACGTGTGGACATGTGTTCCCGAGGCTGCATGACCCGGCACAAACAGCTGGCTTGGAGCAGAGGAGGAGGAGGCCATTTTCCCAGAGAGTTTGCTGCTTTTTCCTGAGAGCTAGGACTGAAAGCAAGACATGAAGATGAGGACACTGATCACATTCACAAGACTGGTACTTGTTGCGCACTTCATTTACCCCATGCTTGGTGCTAAGCTCTATAAGTGCAAACATCATTTTCCCTTTCTCAGTAACTGTGAGGCAGCTGCCACTCTTACCTTACTTTACAGAAGAGGAATCTGGGACTTAGCGACATGAAGCAACCAGCCCAGAGTCAGGCACTGGTCAGTGGCTGAGCAAGGACTGGGAGGGTTTGGCTTAAAGCTTCATCCTCAGGGAAGCAGCCCACAGGTGCCCATTGCATCCGGAGAAGGTAGTCCTCCCAACCAGGCTGCGAGCTGGCCCAGCTGTTTTACCTTGCTGTGCAGGGGCTTCTTAGTCTCTTCAGGGAGGCTCAGCATTGGGACAAGTGGGGGAAGAGCGGGAAGAGCTGGAAAGTTGAACACTGCTCTTCCAAGAAGTCTACACTGGAAAGCACGTGAGCTGAGCCCTGCAGGCCTCACAGGCCCAGAAATAGAGGTGGGGCAAAGGGTGGGGGGCGATGTGCTGAAGGCCACACAGTGGCAGAGTCAAAATGAGAACCCACACTGACAACCCCCAATTCAAACTACTCTTTTCACAGTCCTACTGACAGTAATAAAAGTAATAGCAAGATAACAAGCATTTATTGAGAGTCTGTTATCAACCAGAAACTATGCACGTTTATATGTCCTGTTTATCTGTTTTATGCAGATGTGTGTGTAATCATCTCGGCCTCCCAGCAATCTGATAAGGCAACTATTACTATCCCCATTTTACAGCTGAGGAGATTGACACAGCGGCTGGGCAACTTGCTGGACATCGCCCTACCTTCAAGGCCAGAGAAAGAGTTCTGGTCTGCCTCTGTCTCATGGTCTCAGTTAGGCTGGCCCAGATTCCTCCTAGTTTCAGTCACCCACAGCAGCCCACTCTTCCCTCTGCTCAGAGACGCTCCGTGATCTCTTCCTGGCCCTGATCTCCAGGAGTTAAGGTGAGGGTCGGGGAGGGTGTGGAAGGAGCCCCCAGGCCCAGGAACAGGGGCGCTTCTGAACAGAGCTTTCTACAGCCATGGTCAAGGCCAGCCTCGTGACAACAAGTAGGCTGGCCACCCAGTGGCTCCTGGACACTGTGGGGACACATGTCACTGGATGTGACAGGCACAACTGAGGTGGGCACAGCTCTGGGGCTTATTTCTGAGTCAAGATGAATCACTTCGCACCCTTCAAAAAAATTCCATTTTGAGTCAGGTGTCACCTCAGATGGAAAAGGCTTTTGTTTAATTTGGGTTATCTGGGTGGCAGTTGTTTTTCTTAACTTCGCCTTACCCTTTTTATAGCTGTTAATAATCTTTCTTTCCACAGACAGGCCCAGAAATGTAACTGTATTTATGGGTCAGCTTCGCACACGATCATCACTCAGAGAAGGAAGAAGCAGCAGTAACTCACCAGAACGGCTTGCTCCTTCAGCACTCCATTCCTCCCTGTGGCCTGGGGCGGGTGAAGGTGACTCCCTCTGAGTACAACAGAGGGGAGGACCTCAGCCCTGGTACAGGGAGAGGGAATACGGACCCCAACACAACTCCTCGGAGGCTCTGGGGGGTCCCCGGGGAGGAGGCTGAAGACCTGTCTTCCGTCCAGGTGTCTCCCTGCCAGGTGCACAGACGTGATGTGCGCCAGGTCCTTTGGGCCTCCGCCTCTGGCGTCAGACCCCCAGACTCAAATTCCAAATCATTTGCACATTTGTAAGACCCCAAGCAACTTAGCCTCTCTCGGCCTCTGCTTCCTTGGCTGTAAAATGGAGATAATAACCTCACGCCACGGGACTGTCACAGAGACATGAACGACGAAAGTGCTGGAGCCAGTGCCGGCATGCTGGGAAGGCTGGGAGAGCTGGCTGTCATTTTCAAGAAGGTAGATAAAACCTGAAATGTTATGAGGCCGACACAAAGGAGGCCCTGGGTGGGGCTTCACTGAGAAGCCCTAAGGCTGGAAAACCGATTTACAATGAAGGACACCAGGAGTTGCCCCTGAAGCGGGAATGGGGACAAGTGAACTGGGAAGGGGCTTGAGGGAGCGCCCAAGGGTGACAGCATTGCCCTGTGTCTTGTTAGGGGCGCGTGGGCATTGATGGCTTAAGGTCTGAACATTCTTGTACACGCTGGACTCCTAAGAATGACCACTAAAACACATGATTATTATTTTATTTGTGCTCAAGATTCTGTGGCTTAAAATAGACCTTAATGAAAAGACTTTCAGGGATGGAGACCAAATTAGATTAAACAAATAGGGGGAATGTAAGGACTTTCTCTAGCTAAAAGAGCCATCGCTATTCTCCCCCAAATGCTGGCAAGAGGGAGCCAGCCCAGTGTGCCAGCTATCCCCTTAGCCACCTGAGCTTGGGGTGGCCTCTGCTGGTCAGTCCTGCGAAGGCCCTGTGGTTGACCTGACTCCTCTCGGGTGAAAGAAGGAGGGCCCCCAGAGACGTCCATCACACAGTATCCACCCAGGCAGTTGCTGCTGATCTTCTTACCAAGCTCTGAATAGGGACACTGAAATGAACTGATGTCACTGAATTGAAAACCAACTCTGATAAAAGTAAATAAAGTCTTAAATCGCTGTCTCTCTGTGAGAACATACTTGACGTGTCCGAAGCCCCAAGTGTCTAAAGCCCCAAGCCCCATGCAAAGGACAATGCATGTTTCCACTGGTATCTCTGCAACCTAGCTTATTTTTCTGAAGTCACTTCTCCACTTGTACCATCTCTTCTGAGGCACTTTTTGGCGGCATTCATTTGGGGGCAAACAACTTACTGCAGATTTGACACCAGATAGGTTTCACTCCTTTTCCTCCTGAGACCGGGTACCTGATGACATTTTACCCTTAATTGTGGCTCAAGGGAAACAGTGATTTCCAATTACCCTCTACTCCTCCCTGAGCACCTGCTGATGTGGGTAACGTTGTACTGTCATTCACCTCTCCTATGAAATGGAGCTTGCCTTGATTTTCCAGCCTGCGCCATGGGATGTTAATCAGTAAAGACATTTTGAAACTCACTGGCATTTATAATAAGAGTTACAAGAAAAAATCCTAAACGTTCACTGGGGAGCCCTCGTCTGCCACCTGAAGTTGCTAGGTTGCCTTTTAAGTGCCAAACCTGAGCAGAGATGCAAATTTAACCAGTCAGAAAGCGACCAAGGTCTTTAAAACCCTGCAGTACCCCTGAACTCTCTGTCTAGCCCCACAGAGTCATTTAAATTTAAAACAGACACAGGGATCAAAATGTGGTGGTATATATACACAATGGAATATTACTCAGCAATCAAAAAGATAAATACATGCCAATTATGGTAACGTGGATGGAGCTGAAGGGGTTTATGCTAACCAAAATAAGTCAGAAGGAAATAGAAATATCATAGGTTTTATTTATATACAGACTATAGGGAAACTGAAAAAAAAGGTTAAGAAAAGACAGAACTAGCCAGCTGACCATAGATCTGAGGCATATAGCCGGGGAGGGGGCAAGAGAGGGACATGAGAGGGGAGGGAAGAGCACTAGGGACTGGGGTGATGGTTCATGGGTGATGACAAGAGAACTATGGGTACTACGCAGAGGAGAGAAACCAATTACTGTAGCAAAAAAAAAATGAACAATAATGTAAAAAAAGGGGGGAACAAAAGTAGAAAAGGAAAAAAGAAAGAAAGAAGGCAAAAACAAACAAAATAAATAAATTCCTAGAACAGAATTTAAACTCTAGGTGCTCTGTGACTCAGCAATTCCATTCCAGATAGTCTCATTGGTAACTGCTAAGATCCTCGAGGTAGGGGGCTCGCAGTTACACAGTCATAATAGAAGCACTGCAGACCACCCCAGTCTTTATTAATAAGGAGATGGTTGAACACATTAAGGAACATCTGGATTACAAATGCTTGGAGGTTCCTAAAAGGAATGAAGTAGTCACTCTGCTTCATGAGGAAAAAAAAATATATTGCAAAACAAATCATTCATTCACCCAGCATTGGCCAACATCACTGGCCTCCGCAGCTGGCGCTCTCCCGGGAGCACCGTGCTGAGAGGGGCTGAGTTCCCATTCTCACTGGGCATAAAAAAATGTGGCGCCACATCCGGGCTTGAGGAAAGAGGGAGGATGGTGTTTGCGCCTCTTCCGCTCTAAATGCCTGTGCTATTTGAATATTTTTATCAAAATATTTTATTTGAATATTTATCACTTTGTGATTTTTGTAAGGCCAACAGAGAAAACAAAATAAATGAAGTGTGTGCACAGTGGGCGCGCACCACCCTTGAAGAGCCAGGTGGGAGGAGATGGAAAGAGGGAGGGAGACTCCCTGGGCGAGGTGGGTGGTCCCAAGTCCCCAGAAAAGGACCTGCAAAGAAGCTGCTTCTGAGGGGGCAAGCTGCTCTAGGGGTGCTGCTTCCCAGGGAGCCGTGCCAGTGTTCCTGTCTGGCCTGGGAATATGGCCCCTTCGGTGCTGGGAACGCGGAGCGAGGCAGTGCTGGTGGGCGCCGTCTCCTCTTGATGGCTGGAGGCAGGCGCTGTCCTTGTGACTCGGTCACCCTTTCAGGAGGCCCCTGCTGCTTCCCCCAGCAGACCATCCCTGCGTCATAGTCTCCCTCTGATCGCTGATCGGCTCATAAGCTCGCAATACGTGGCCACTCGCTTCACCTCGCTGGGCTTCAACTTCCTCATCTCCACAATGGAGAGGACCATACTGCAGGTGTGCTCTGAATTCAGTAAGTTATAGCATGAAAAATGCTTCCAGTAGTGCACAAGGCAGGGGTTGGGTGAGTGAGGCGTGTTCTTACAGTTGGCACGCTTGTCTCTGGGCATGCTGAGCCTTCCAGGGCCACAACAGCCGCCTGGCTCTTATTTCTAGGCCCCGGGGGCAAAAGAAGTGATTTTCATCCAGTAAATCCGCCCTCCAAGTGGGGCATCGCAAACCCAGAAGGTCCTGGAGATCCCACAGCCCCACTTTTCCAGATAAAATTATTGAGGCCCAGCCAGGTCGAGCTGAACAGCGCAACTCATAGGCGCCACAGATTGGTGGGGGGGAGGTGAGTGCGCGGCCCCTGCGTCACTCAGCCAGTGTTGAAGGCTGTGAGGGAGGAGAGTGCCTCTAAGGGGGCGCTGATTGGATTTCTACACCTAAGCAGACTTGCTGGGATGGTCTCGCCTGAGGCCCATTCTGTGGGGGGAAAAGAACGCTGCTCACATCTCCCTGTGAGTCTCTTGTGGATGTGACTGAATGTACATTTCTGTTTCCTGTATTCCGTCTCGGACCCCTGTGGTAATTTTATGGTATCCCAGAATACCCAGATTTGGGCTCCACATTATTTCTGGGTGTGTCAGTGATGGTCTCTCCAGATGAGATTAGCACTTGCATCAGTGAACGCGGTAAAATAGAGGACCCTCCCAAACGTGGGCGGGCATCATCCAGTCCACTGAGTCTGAACAGAGAGAAAGGAAGAGGAGGGAATTTGTGTGGTCTCTGACTGCGAGGCTGAGACCCAGTCTTCGCCTTCCCCTGGCCTACAGAATTTCCCTTGGAAATCACGCCATCAGCTCCCACTGTGTCTCAGGAGTTTGATCTCACGCTGAATTACACCAGTGGCTCTCCTGGATCTTCAGCTTGCAGACAACACATAATAAACTGCTCAGCCTCTGTAACTGTACGAGCCAGCTCCCCATTATCCATCTATCTGTCTGTCTATCATCTATTTAGTAGAAAGGATAACTCTTCCTTACAAATATGATATAGAAATAGAATGAAAGACTGATATTCATAGTTTTATGTATATACACATACACACAGAGTTATAGAGTGGTAGTATGTAAAATTATATATTGCATTATAATATATATAATTATGTATATACACACATCTATATGCATACATATATATTATTGGTTCTGTTTGGAGAATCTCAACAACTACAACCATGTGCTTTTTAAAAATTCTTCTTATTTTGAAATAATTTTAAATTTATAGATAACTGGCAAAGATAGCAGCATTTCCAGATGTCTTTCATCCAGTCTCCCTTAATGTTAATCTCTTACACAATGGTAGTATAGTCATCAAAATTAATACCAATGTGGACTTTATTTCCTTTTATTGTTCCAGAATCCAATCCAGAACACCATACCCTTTTAGTTCTCAAGCCTCAGTCTCTCTTAATCTGTGACAGTTCCTTATTTCCACCTTTGAAGACTACTGGGCAGGTGTTTTGTAGACTGTCCCAACTTGGCTGCTGACTTTCATGATTTTATTGAGCTAACAGATTTGGGCAAGTATAGCAGGAGACCCCCACACACCCTCCGGTCACAAGGTGGTTGAGACTAACATGTCTGAGTGCTGGTGCTGCTAACTTCCAGCACTTAGTTAGCATGAGGTCAGCCATCTTTCTTCACTGTCAAGTGGCCACTTTCCCCTTCGGTGCCCTGTGCATTAAAATAATGAGTCAAAGAAACACTTACATGGGGTGCCCATCACCCTCTAGTGCCTCACCCTGTTTCTTTCCTGTCCCATCATGTGCAAACACTTATTTGCTTATTGCTACTTTACTGTTTTCCTCCCCACCCCCCCACCCCCATATAATGTGATGATTTCCATGGAGAAAGGATCAGCTTATTCACCACTATCTTCACAGTTCCTGGCATTTAGTAGGTGTCCAATAAATAGCATATGGATCCATCTTCAGAGACCAAACCACATGCTTGGGCCCCAGTCCTCCCAACTGCTTTTTCTCCCTGCAGGATGTTTTTGTGTCATCTAATCTGCACCATTCCAGCACCTCTGACCCACCGTCTCCTCGGGCCTGGCTGCCTGATTCCAGGGGGCACCTGTGGCATTTCACCCACACATCTTGTTCATATCTGTAGGGTCAGAGAAAAGTCTCAGCCTTTTTCACCCTCCCGCCATTGGTATAATGATGGACACCTGTGGTTCTGCACCCATGCATAGGTGGGCATGCGCAAGTGGGCACACCTGGGTTTGGACACGGGCATATAAGGGCGGTGTCATGAGGATGCCAGTACCAACGAGCAGTGAGAGTATGAACGCGAGCAGCAGAACCAATGAGCAGCAGCAGAGAAGCAGCAAAGCAGCCGAGAGAGTGAGACGCGCCAGGGGCTGGGAGGCTTGCCAGCCTCCTGGCCCCCCGGCACCCCTGCCTGCCATGTACCTGATCACCTCTGACAATAAAAACTATAAAAGCCACCAAGGGCTCCAAGCTCCTTTCCTTGACCCGTCTGCCCAGGACCATCCCGAACCTTGCTCCTGTGCTGCCTTCCTGCCGCTAGACGTGGCCAACACGATATGTGGTTACTGAGCACTTGAACGTGGGAGTCCAGCCTGAGATGCTCTAAGTGTAAAGCATGCACTGGATTTCAAAGAATTAGTATGAATAAAAGAATGTAAAAATGTTGACAATGTGTTGAAATAATACTTGGAGCATACGGGTTACATCAAACATACTATTAAAATTAATTTCACCTGTTCATTTTTACTTTTTTAATATAACTACTGGAAAACTAATAATTCCATGTGTGGCTCATATTTCTATTGGACTGGGCTGGACTAAATGTCTGCACGATCTTTGTTTCATTTCCCACAGCATTCCCGGTGTCTGGCAGAGTCTGGGTGTAGTGGTGAGACAGGCAGTAGATTTGAGACAGAGAGTAAGATAATAAGCACCTATATGGTTTCTGCTGGCCAGAGACCCAGTGACCAAATCCTGTAACAGAGGAAAACATCTGCTGACCAAGGAGAAAGACAGTAAGGAGAAAAATAAAACACCTGGGAATGAAGCAACAGCCTTCAGCAGCACCTGACACAGCAGGAAGCCGGAAGCCGATCTAGAAAGAGCATATAAAGTAGCCTGAGAAACTACCTGTAGGGTAAATGGAAAAGTTCTCAGGCTTTTCCGCCCTCCTGCCATTGGTGTGATGATGGACACTTGAGGTTCTGCATGCGTGCCGGAGTGGGCATGCGCAAGTGGGTGCACCTAGGTTGAGACACGGGCGTATAAGGGCAGTGTCATGAGGACTCCTGCAGAAGAGAGGCAAAGAGAGAGAAAGGGAGAAGCAGCAGCCCAGAGAGTGAAGATGCGCCAGGGGCTAGTAAGCCTGCCAGCTTCCTGGCCCCCCGCACCCCAGCCTCCTGTCTACCTGGTCACCTCTGATATAACGATGTAATAAAAGCCTGAAAAAGCCGCCGAGTGCTCCAGGACTCCTTCTTGACCCGTCTGCTCAGAACCATAGATAACCGCTCCGTGCCTTGCTGGCACCACACTACCTCATGGACATCTCATTGGAGACACCCCACTTCCCCCACCCCCACTGTACCCTACTCTCTTTTCCTTTAATAAATTCCTAACTCCTTTACAACACTCTGAATCTGTCTTTTTTTATCGATGGCTGCAGCAGCTCGCTTCATTCTTTGGAGTTTGAGCTTCCAAGAACTCACTTGGGCAGGTTTGTGAAGCCTCCTGTGCTATACCTGTTGAATGAATGAACACTTCCCATCAAAGACCTCTTGCACTGGGAGCTCACGCATACACAGGCACACACACGCACACCCCAGAGGACAAGGCAGAGACCCTTCTGTCTGCCTCACAGGCAGTGAAGGACAGCAACTCAGGGAGGAAGCCTGGGAGGCTCCCAAGTCGGAACCCAGAAACAGGTCACAGACCAGACTGGAGAATAAGTGGTATTCTCCGCTAAGAATAACTCTTGGGCAGTGGCGTATAGACACAATGGATCAAAAAAGGTCAACTCATGCCATTTGCAGCAAAGGCGATGGTGCTGTAAGGGGTTATTATACTCAGTGAAATCAGCTAAAAGGAGAAAGAGAAATATTGGATGGTTTTACTTATAGGTGGGATACAGGAAAATCGAACAAAGGGTCAGGGAAAAGACAAACCTGCTGGCTGACCACAGATCTGAGACAATGTAGGATAAATTAAAATGATCAGGCTTTTCCGCCCTCCCGCCATTGGTGTAATGATGGACACCTGCGGTCCTGCACGCGTGCTTAATGGTAGGCCCCTCAAGTAGGCTATGGGCATGCGCAAGTGGGTGCAGCTGGGCTGAGACATGGGCATATAAGGACGGTGTCACGAGGACGTCAGAAAGAAGAGAGAAAGAGGAGAAAGAGAAGGAGAGCAGTGGGCTGGAGACCCCAGAGAGTGGAGATTTGCTGGGGCTGGGAGCCTGCCAGCCTTCCACCCTCCCCCCACACCCCTGCCTGCTGTGTACCTGGTCACCTCTAATATAATGATGTAATAAAAGCCTGAAAAAGCTGCCGAGAGCTCCGAAGACTACTCCTTGACCTGTCTGCTCGGAATCGTGAAAATCTGCCCCGTGCCCTTGCTGGCACCACAGACATACAGTAGGGGAGATGGGAGGGGTCAAATGGGAGGAAAGAGCACAAAGGACCATGGTGACGGGTCACGGGTGCTATGCGGTAGGACAACTATGGGGAGAAATTAAATACTGTACAAAAATGAACAATGACGTAAGAAAATAAATTTATATGTGAAAATAATAAAAGAACAACCCACTGGCCAGGTTAAAACACAGGACTCTTACAGAAGTGCAGGCCGCACTGTGACCTAATCTAGCAGGCCAGGGAGGCTGCTCAGTCAGTGTTCCAGACGGGAGGCACCAGGTGTGCTGGCCTTACCTGAGGGAGCAGAGACACCATATTGCCTCTGCTGGGGAGAGCTCTACCTCTCCCTGGAGGCAGTTGAGCAGTTTGGAATTGTCCCTTCACCAAGGCCCTCAAGGGCTCTGTGGGCAGGGAGCCCTGCAGGCTCTGCCTTCTGGTGAGGAAGGTGAAGCTCACTGAGGCCCTAGTGTCTGAGTCGCAGGGGCTGAGCCCCGCCCCCGTGGTGGGGCTGCAGCACAGCCTCCAGCTCTGCCCTGAAAAAGGGAGAGGGGCAGAAAGGCAAAGGGTGAGAAGAGTTTGGGGGAGGAGAGAGAGAACTGGTGCAAGAGGAGTCTGCAACTCTGGTTTGTTCACATAGCTCTTGGTTATAGCATTTTGTAAAAATTTTTTAAATTTATTTATGTATATAAGAGCTGCAGTACAGGCCAGAGGTGCAGGGGGTGAGAAGATTCACCAGAGACAGAGCGGGAACAGAACAGGCAGATCAACTGAAACACACTGCTGAGGGGAGTGAGGGCGAGGCAAGAGAGGTCTGCTGCACTATGTAGGTCCCTTCCCTGGCTGCAGATAGAACTCCTGCAGTGGCTGTGGAAGCCCCACAGTGCAGCGCTCAGCTCCTGTGCCTCCAGGGAAGCCCCATAGCATTTTTTTTTAAAAAAGATTATTTATTTATTTATTTATTTATGCATACAAGAACCAGCAGTGACAGCATTTTTCAAAGTGGTGGGCCTACTGAGTACAGCTGTATAGATGGTGCACAGCACTAGAATTCTAGAATCAGCACCCAGAGCTGTTCTCTCTATCCAGCCACTGCTTTCCAAGCCTTCAAGGACAGTATTGCCCAGTTCCCTCTATGTGCCCTACCCCTACCATGGAAATCTGAGATGGTGTGAATCTTCAAGCCTCCTGGCACAAGTATGTACAACACCACCCGCTGGCTGTTTGCCCTGGAGCAGAAGTGCACTGGATGTTATTAAGTTGCAGAACACCCCCCCTACACCCGGAAAGGCTCACGTGCTACAGATCTCTGAGGTGCTCCTGCTTCACAGTGCTCAGCACAGGGCCCTGACTGAAGGGGGAGGCCCCCTGCCCCCCAGGGCATGTCCCCTCATGCCAACGGTAGAAGCACAAGTGCTTAAGACCAGTGACTGAGACCTACTTGAAGTCTGATCTACTAACATCCCTTTGCACTAGTCACACAGCCCAAAGTGAAAGGGTAGGGAAGTTCACTCCTCCAAGGGCCTGGAGGAGTACTAGGAAATGATCTAATTACCATGCACTTTCACTGATGTGGACCTCAACAGCTATGGGTTTCATTGACTAATTAATTGGTCAAGGACTAGTAACAAGTATGATATTTAAAAGACTACAGTGGGTTTATTCTGAATTTGTGAAATAATGCTATAGCATTATTATATTCTATATCATTTCCTCATCTTGGTATTCCCAGGTCAAATCTCCTCTTTGCAGGAGAACAAGTACATCTGAGTTGAAGCAATCAGTCAATATAGAAATCCCATTTCCCATCACCAAGGTTCCCTCCGATGTAGCTTTTCCATGGCAATGCTATAGAAACTTGCCCACAGCATTAGGGTGAGGACTGTAATCCAATTATAGTTTACTCCCGCATACATTATTAATGACAAAAGCTCTCCTTATGAATCTATGCACTTTTCTACTGCCTCCCCATATTTGAGAGCTCGCTGCTGTTTTAGAGAGGGTTGCATGAAGGTTTGCTGCATTTGGTGTCAAATTGGTTGGGCATATTCATTAGCCAAGTGATCATAAATATTTAGGCCTCCGTGGTACACAGGCTGCCATGGCGGGGCAGTAAGGCAGACTGAGTGTTCAGAGGCCACATATAGCCTCAGGAGCCTTGGATCTGGTTGGAAAGTTGAGGAGCTCCCCCATACAGAGATAGAGTAGTCTTGTCAATGCCACTGAAAATATCACCTAAAACTCCCAGCTCCACTGGAGGTTAGCATGCTTCTAAGCATGTTTCTCAAACCTGACCTCAAAGGCAAGTTCAAAAATTTTTCAGTTTTCTAAAATGGTGACTTCTAAATCACTTATCAGCAAAGCTTAGGAGTCTTTGGCATGCCTTTCCATTGAGCGTCTCATCTCGTATAGCATATTTTTATCAATTTATGGGAGAAGAAGAATTCTGTTTGATAAAAGAAAAATAAAAGCACTAGATGTTAGGCATTCATCTTGCTTTCGGTTTCATTATAAATTTCCATTGCATCTCACTCTCACATTAATAAATCTTTGGATACATCATTTTGGATTTAAGACAATAATTTGCCTGCAAATCTGACAAAAAATTTGGTAATGCTAGAGATCCATCATATGGGTATAATTTGCAACTGCTGTGATCATTTTCAGTAAAATGATCCAATTATACTCCACATAAGTTATTAGTTTCCTTCCCTCTACCAGCTAGGAAAGGGGAAGTAGTGCCATGGTCTTAGTCAGTGGCTAATCTTTGCTTGGTGCTACTTACACTCCGAATCTGATACTGTATCTTGGAGATGTCAAACCCCAAAACATGTGATCACTTCTTTCTGAACAAAGGCATATTAGACCCTTTCACTATGCAAGACGCTGCATGGACTAGGACCCTCCAGGGCAGGCCTCAAGCACTGTCATAGGCTCCTGCAAACCCTATCAGGAGTAATTCTTAAGATAATCCTGAAATCTGAAAGAAGGACTGAAATAGGAGAACAGGTTCAGTGCCTGCAGCGGCCCAGGCTGCTAACATGAGTGACCCACGTGGACACAGAAGGCTGCACAACCCACCTACTCAGCTCCGATTACCTACCTACCACTGATGCAAAGTAAGACTGGTGTGGTCAGAAAATCTATGTTTTCTGAAATCTGGGCATTTGTTTCTTGTTCATTTGTTTTGTTTTATGTAGAAGAACTGGGGTATAGCCCAGAGGTATGGGGGTGAGAGGATTCACCAGAGACAGAGTGGGGAGTAGAACAGGCAGGGGTACTGAAATACACTGCTGAGGGGAGCAGCGGCGAGACAGGAGAGGTCTGCTGCACTATGTGGGTCAGCTCCCTGGCTGGGGATCAAACTCAGGCCTTCATGGCGATAGTGCTGAGACTTAAACCCTAGGCCACCAGGGAGGCCCAGAAATCTGGGCATTTGAGAAACTCTCCTGAATTGAATAACTTAACTGCTGGTCTATAGGCTGCTAATTCACCCCCAGTGGAGGAAGATTCCTGCTGTAGGAAGTAGACAGGACAGGAAGCAGAATGAGGTCAATGGTGCAGTGGGTGCAGCTCCAAAGCACCAGAGGAACAAGAGGGCTGGGAGCCTTCCAGGCACAGGACTCAGCGCGGGGTCTTCTGAGACATGTGCAAGGCCCATGCTTCTTCCTTGGAAGACCCCACCCAAGACAAGCAGACATGTTAAAAGGCATTCAGTTCTTGTATGAAGAACTGTACATATAGTGAAAAATTTGTTTTTTAAAACATTATTTTGATTACTTTGTTTTCACATTTTGGAACTCATTATTTCAGCTGTTAAGCACTGTCGAGGTCTCCTGAAAACCTGGTTAGGAGTAATGCACAAGATACTCCTGAAGTCTGCAAACATCAAGACAGGTATCTACTAAAAACTAATAAAATATGTACATATATTCACATATCACACTTTCATAGGTTCATAGATACACCCCTCACACATATATCTTCTATACTTCTGTTATCTTCCTCTAAATAATTGGTTGATTAATTTTATTCTACACCTAAGTACACCTACATTGTCTTCTACACCTAAGTACACTTTCTGGGTACTTCAGAACGTAAACCCGCAGGATTAGCAGTGTGTGTGTGTGTGTGTGTGTTTGTGTAACCATGTGGGTCAGCTCCCTGGCTGGGAATCAAACTCAATGCCACAGTGGCTGGCACTGAGACTTAACCCTTTCATCACCAGGGAGGGCCTCCATGACATGTTTTTATTCCTGCTCATGCTCTCTAGAAATCCTGGAGCTCGCCTTGTCCTCCTTGACTTCTTAGACAAAATTTCATTCATTAATGAATATGCTTCCCCCAAACATATTTTCATATAATTCATGTTGTATCCTCTATTTCTACCGTGGAAAGACTTATTTTTATAGAAATTTAATGCTGAGAGGAACATTAGAAGCCAACCACTTTCTATTCCTGCAGTTTTATAGTGAAAGAATCTGGTTTAGACAGGAAAGTGGCATTCCAAAGGTCACCAGAATTGGAACAGGAGTTGGAAAAAGATTCTGGGTCTTCCACTTCAAATAGCTTTGCTTCCCTACACCTACCCACCTCCTGTCATAACCTGCACATGGCAATGACACAGTGGCAGGAGCATTCACGCACTAAGAAGAGATGTGACTGTTCTCTGAATTAAGATTAGTTCTGGGGTCAATCTAGAAACACTTCCGACTATAGGGCCCTGGCTTGCACCAGACCAAGCTGTCCTGGGGTCAATTAGACTGTCCAGTGGGATGTACTCTCCATATTCTCCAAGTCAGCCTCTGGTTTTCTTTATTTCCTTTTCAAATAAGAGAATGAAATCAACATTGGGACTGATAAGCTACCTGGTTCCTGATCCTCTGTGAGGAAATGTCTCACCTGGAAATAATCATTTTTTAAGGTTGTTGTCCAACCAGGGGGAAATAATCATGGCACACATAGTCAAGAGCATCCCCGGTCTTCTACCCTGTCTTCCCCCACCATTTTAAGAGAGGGCTTCCCAGGCATCATGAGCTTTGCCTGAAATATTTATCTTGAAAAGAGGTTTAGTGCTGAAACTTTCCGTGACCGTCTATCAGTGTCAACATAACTCATGCTGACACATTGTACCGTGGAGGTGAGTAAAAGAGTCATAAAATCTTCCTTAGTAGAACTGTCTTATCACCCCAGGCATTGTCTTCAGAGGGCTCCGCAAGGGGAGGCTCCAAGCCCAAACACCTACCCTCACCCGGTGCATTATCACCAGACTTTCACAAAGCTGATTCTCCTAACAAAATTGCAATCCCTTCAGTGTTCACTCACTCGTCAGTTTTCAGTTCAGTGCCTAAGACCTGGCCATCACTATCCACTCTTTGTATTTATGCAGGTCCCATTTCCTGTGCAGACCAGCAACGAGGCACTAGGGGGTACAGGCACCTTGTAGGCGGGTTTCCTGGGATGCACTCCCACTGAGGACCCCCTGAGCTGCAAGTCAGGTAGACCCTCCTGAAGTAACAAGTTAGGTCCCTTCTCTGCAGCCTCTTCTCTTCTTCAGGACACCAGTGAACCTGCCACCACAAAAGGAGAGTTCTTCCCTTGTTTGAATCCGTGCTTGCAGTTCCTAATTAAATAATAACTTTCACAGCACTCTGCTACTCGAAGCCTGAATAGCATTTCCATTACCTCCTCTACTGAAGTCAAAATTACAGGCCTGTCATTTCCTGGATTTTGTCATAAATGCAAGCATTAAATTATACCTACACTCACCCGTTAGTAACTTCTCCTTGTGGTGGGTGTTTAAATGTCTTATAATGACTCTACTATCTCTTCAACTTTACATCCCTCTCAGAATATTAATAGATTCCACCTGTTCTAGAATTCCAGTCTAGTTTATCTTCTGGTTTCTTGCTGTAACTATCAATCTGATTGCTTGAAGTTCTTTTCCCCTTCTCTTTGGGGATGGAAAACAGGAATATCTTTCTTATGGAGAACTATTCTTTGAAGGGCAAGAAACTGAGAGAAAAGGAGTTACCTTCCAAGTTTCAAATTTTTCCTTGAGCAGAAGTACAGGCAGTTTGGGTCTATCCCTTTGAGGTATACAACCATTTTTAGCCACTTGATCACCCTTTGATGGCAACACTTGTATTCTGGATGTTTTAAATGAATTGACCCTTCATCCTCACAGCAACTGGATGAGGTAGGTTCTGTTATTGTTCCCATTTTCAGATGTGGAAACTGAGGCAAAGAGACTAATGACCTTTCTTAAGATCACACAGCTCCAGGGCCTGGTGGTGCAGTGGGTTAAGCAAAGGACTATGAAGCAAACCACAGCCACTGGAGCATGAGTTTGATCCCTGCCTCCGGCCAGGGGAGTGACCCTCTCCTGCCTCGACCGCTGCTCCCATCAGCAGTGTACTTCAGTCTGTCTACCTGTTCAGCTCCCTGCTCTGTCTCTAGTGAATCCTCTCACCTCCACATCGCTGGCCTGTACCCCAGTTATTTATGCATAAATAAATAAATCTTTAAAAAAAGATCACGCAGCTCTAAAATGCCAGATGCAGTGCACATGCTTATCAGGTTTACTGGAATGACAAGTGACAGAAGCTCAACTCCCAGAGTCTGTTTCTTCAAAAAGCCAGTAGGGGAAAAGAACAGGAAGGAAGAGGCTCAGGAGAAGGTGGAGTCGGGAACATGACTGCCCTCAGCACTCTCTATGCTTGGGTGTTTCACAGTTCCCTCAGGTTGGCTTCTTCCACGAGGCTGGAGTCAGCACCACCAACAATTAGCCGACACCCTCCCAGCTTCACAGTGAAAAGAACTCTCCAGCCCCCACGTTCCAAATGAAAAAAAAAAAAAGTAAGAAAAAAAACAAAAAAGACACTGATTGGTCGACTTGGGTCACGTGTCCAGCCCCTAGCACTAGCCCCAGGCAGTGGGCGGGAGGCGGGACTAGGATCACCGTGCCCCGGGGCTAGGGACCCGTACCTGGGGAAGCCTTGGTAGTGTCGGGCGTGGGGCAGGTCAAGTCGCTTCTGGTAAATCCCATGTCAGAGACATCAAATAAGAGGAAAACAAAATAATTTCCTAAACAATGAGGATTAACACAGCTTTGCCACAGGAGCAATCAGTGTAAATTGATCAGCAACCTCCAAGAAACAAAAATCAGAGAAGCACAAAGGGCAAGATAATTTTGTTCCCGAAGCTGATGTCACAGGTCCTGGAATCCGACGACCACCAGGCGTGCAGATCAACAGCCCATCGAAGACCAGCGTGCCCCTTCGGGTAGGACAAAGACGGGCCATTTGGCCAAAACCCCTGTCAGCCTGCTTCGCCCCTTGCTGTGGTGGCCTGGCTGCTGGAGGCATCGTGCTTGAGGCCGTGCTTCGTGGAAGACTGTGAGGCGCTTTCAGTCACTGGGGTGACCAGCGAGCGCGTCCGATTCCTCTGTCACATTTGGCCAACAGCCCATGAAGAAGGTTAAATCTTTGAAGAAGAAAGAGGCGAGGCCAACGAGCTGGCAGTTAAAAACAAGAGTTTTCTTGACAGAATGGCTTATGGCATTTGACAGAATTTTTCAAGGCTCAGAAAAACAAGTTTGACAGCATGTGTTTTAAGCAGAAATGTGTATATGGCACTTCCAAAGTCAATCACTGCCAGTCTTTGTGTGGGGTGAGAGGAGGGAGAGAGGGGAACTTGTTTTCTCTCTCCTTTCTTTTTCCACCCTGAGCCCCCTCTGCCCTCTTTAGATAGTTCTATGAAATGAGCAAACCCATGTACCTCTTGTCCCTACTCATTTCCGAGGGGACCTTCTGACTCTGTTCCCTTTGAGATAAAGACCAGCAGCTCCTGGGAAACCATGGGGCATGCACTGAGCTTTTTCAACGGATCCTGGAGACTCTGCTGCATAAACCAGGAGGTGTTTCCTGGCAAGACGCCTGCTGAAAGTCTTCTAGAGCTTATGGGAGAGAATTTGCTTTTCCCAGTGGGTTGGGATGAGCAGGCTAGTAGTGGAGATACAGGATGAAAGTTTTATGCTTCACATTCAATCTCCATTTTTCTCCACATCCACAGCTGCAAAATATAAAAAGCCTCTGTGGGGAGGCGGAGCAGTGACCCTGAGCTGGGAAGTGGAAAGTGGGGGAGTAGGAGGTGATCATTCAGAAAAGAAGACATCTCTCTGGTCAAGCACAAATGACTGCTCGAGCGGATGAGAAAACGAGCCTCCTGCTTCCTCTTACAGGATTATCGGTTCCATTATCATATTTGGGCTGCAGAGCAAACTAGGCTGCCAGTGGCTGCCTGTCTCCTTCTGCTGTCCCTTTTGGAATAAAACCCGCATTTGTACAGAGGATTCAGCTTTCCTGACTGCTTTGCTGCCCCTCTGGGCACTGTTGTCCTCCCTGTTACTTGTGTAATCACCCGACTACGTTCCTAAATGATCATGGTGTTTGTTCGTGTGTTTTCCTCTCATCTCACTGAGAGAGAAGGAACAGCTGATTGCTCCCTGGTGGCATCCCCACCACAAAGTCCCAGCTTCTGCTTAGTATTAGACTTAGTCTCATCCAGTGCCTCAATTTCCTGATTTTTGGAGAACAGAAATAATTATCAAGTTCAACTATTGGTCAAAAATAAGTAAGGATGTGTTTTGACTTTTTTTCAAATTTATAATCTGTGCTCGAGATCATTTTTAATCTGACAAAAGATTATCTCTCCTGCTGTAACAGGGTGGTCCCCAGGGAAAGAGGAGGTTCCAGGTTTCCTGCTCTACCCTAAGAAAGGGTGGGGCTGGGCAGGGGGAAGAAGCTAGAGAAGACGGGAGAAGCAAGAAATGGGATCGAGAAGAGGACCTGGTAGAGGCGCCTGGGGAAGAGACATGTGAAGAAGCTGTTTTGCTTCTCAGCCTGGACGTGTACCAGGCACTTGGGCGACCTGGACAGAGACATTTGAAAGAGACAGAGATGTGGGTGAGAGACACATGGGGAAGCTGACAGTGGCAACCTTTATCTTGCCTTAGGTTTTGATTTTGCTTCTTCCAGACTCGCCTGGCCCTCTCTGCCTCTTTCCCATGGGCCCCCACCGCAGGTGCCTTAGGCTTGTGACAGGTTGTCAGGCCTCAGCAATCCTGCTCTCTGCCAACCCTGCTAGCCTGGGCAGTTACCAACAAGAGCATGGGCAACTTTCATGGGAAATTATCCTAACTATGTTCTTCCTCTTCTCTCTATTGCACACTAATTGTATTAAAGTTCTTTTTCATTGAAGGGCTTATGCACTAGAGTATGTTTTATTCTGATGTGGCGGATGTTAGAACCTATTTAGCAGGCAAGTTTGGGGATGCCCCTCCCCCGCCCTGTAACAGTACCACCTTAAGCACTCATCTATCCAGTCAGCCATCTATCCACCCACGTGCCCAGCCAGCTGACCAGTTGTCCATTTAACAAACATTTTGTTGACTGAATGCTGTGCGCCACTCATAGGCAGGCTCATTCTTCACAGCTGCAAATGCTATTTACTTAGATACAAACATAAAATCAAAAACCATCTTTTTTGATATTTTCATTCATCTCAGCGACTATGTGGAATCAATTGCATCATGAGACATAGTTACCATGCAGAAGTCAGTTTTTAAAACAGCCAAAGAAATAATTTCACCAAGCACTTGTGTGTATAAATGAACTTTTCTAGACAGCATTATTCCTAAATCTTTTAACGTCATTTTTAGTTGGAGAAGAAACATGACTACATTTTTCTTGAAAGGAAAAACAAGGAAAAGAAGGAGAGGAGGAGAAGAGAGAAGTGGGACCATAGCCGTGTCCCATCGGCCCCGTTCCTGCCCAAGCCGACTTGCTCGCTTTCTTCCTCCCTCAAGACACCATCACTGCAAGGTAAGAGCTGTAGACCTTTATGGATGCGTTTATTCAGATTTACACTGTGATACCACTTACATTAAAATACACACAAAATATTATGCTACATGCTTCTCCATGGGTAAATGAAAATACATGCATCCCCATCATTATTTTTACGGCAATTACTAAGACTTGCCTTGATTTCTATAAAAATGGACAGGGTGCTTGAGTCATTTGTTCCTTGCTTTTTGGCATAAATTTGGAAGGCCCTGTTTAAATATCAGTGCAGCAGTCTCGGCGTGGATCAGAATGTTGACATAAATTTGGAGAAATCTAGTTTGCCCACATCAACTGAAATTTAAAACCTCCCACCTTTACAGAGGGTACTACATTGTCAACTTCTTCAGGGCTTTCCCTTAGTAAGGGCTTCGTAAGGGAGAAGGAAAAGAGCAGCCTATCACTGTGAGTCCCACAGGCTCACCTCCTCCCGGCAACCCACTTGCTCTCAGCTTACTGCCTCTGAATTGAGAACAGAAATACTGCCACCCAGGGAAAAATAACTTGAGCAAGGGAGTCTTGAAGCACGGGGCTGTCACTATATCAAATCCAACCTGGAGGTGGCGGAGGCAGAGAAAAAGGGCCCACGTTCAGCTTGCTGCCACTCACAGAAGCACTTCCCGTCAGCTCTGCCTCCCATCATTCATTCATGGTCTGTTCGCCTTTTGCTTTGCTCTGGTAGTACTGATTATAATTAATTCATTTACCTTTGCTCATTCTTCACCTTCTGCACTGACTTTATCACCAGCTCTGCTCCCCAACATATATTAAGAAATCATGGGCCTCATACTTCAATGTTGACACAGCCATATATTAATGTGCAAAGAAATTTCCTAATTGGAAGTCTTTAAGCTTAAAAAATATGTATCCAAGTTGTAAATCAGCAGGATTTATAGATACACCCAAAGAGCCTATGTAAATAGGAATAACCAGATATTGTTTCAAGAATTCATTAAATTATTCATCTGTATTTTCCAGTTAACCCAGAATTTTTTTTTCAAAATGATTTTTTTTTTCAGAATTAAGATTGTGTTGCACTTTTTTAAAGTTTGTGTTAATTATAAAGAATTTAGGCAATGCCAAATCTATAAAAGGAAAGTATAAGAATTATCCCAAACCTAATTCTTAGAAATAAAGATCATCAAAATAATGTGAATATTTTTTAAAATTATAAGATCATTCCTAAGACCTTTCTCTTTTGTGTCTATATAGACTGGAGGTCAGATAAATCAAGTAAAATGTGTTTCTGGGAAATGAATGATACTATACATGGCTTTTTTAAGTTAAATTTATTTTTATTTGATTTATTAGGAAAAGAGACTGGCATTAAACTAAATGTGAATGTGAATTTCAGGAAAAGTTATGTGCCCCCGAGGTATTAATACCTAAATGACTCCTCTTAGATTAAAATAAAATTTAAACTTGAAAAGATTTAAACCATTTTTAAGCTATCTATATCCATTTCATTTTTTAAATTATATCAATTTTTAAATAATATTTATTTATGCCATTCTCCAGAAATTACCTTCTTTTTATTTTGGCTGTTTTGCACTTTGGAAGGTTTATGACATTTGTAGTTTATTCTATAATTATAGTTCCCAAGTTAGTCCTGGTTCATATTTAAGAGACTCGAGGCTTCAGAACCTACCTTTCCTGGTCTCTGCACCCAGAGTTCTTTTTTTTTTTTTTTTTTACTTTTCTCGTAATTGGCTGTTTTTGTTGTTCTATATCGTTTTCCAAGGTCCTGGATATTCTGTTTTTCTGATATTTCTGGTTCTTTCCAGTGAGAGTTGTAGTCTGCTGACTACATTACATTACATTACATTACAGGAATGGCCCCTGGTGGGAGTGGACAGGTTAGGAAGGTGTGTTTCATCAGAGCTTTGGGCAGAGAAGCTGACATCTTACTTGGTTTGTGGGGGCTCAGTGCTCCCTCCAGTCATGTCAGAAGGCAGAAAAGGAGGAAAATGTGCTGGGTGGGGATGGGGTAACAACTGGGGCACCCAGATGAGGAATCAATGACCCTCTGACCCTCTGTGGGGCTGAGGAAAGGCTGCCCAGAAAGGGGGATCCCCTCACTTCTTCCTTTGGATCAGCTGCACACAGAATCCAAAGGAAGAGACAAAGCCCCTGTGAAATCACAGGCTGAGGAAAAACCAGGCTGCCAGGGCCAGTGGGAGGAAAGCCACCCGCAGCAGTGAGCCAAAGTAAACCTCCCTGAATAAATACGTGCAAGTGAGGCGAAGGGGCGGGGAGGGAATGAGGCGCTGGTGATCAGGCGCAGCTGGCCCATTCAGAGCCACCCCACATCTCTCAATTACAGGACGAGCCCTGCACTGCCAGAAGCAGCCCAGTCCTCACTTGGTGCTCAAGGCCACTCAGGGCCAAGAGGACCTGCTTGTTTCACAGACAGGGACACCAAGCTGGGAGATGGCGGGTCTGGACTAGGTCCCCACAAGTGGGGGTTCCTCTGTGACACCTCTGGTATATTCAAAAGAGAAAGAGAAGGGGACATACAAAGAGGCTAGAGTAGGTCATCTTGACACTCCTTCCACCGCAGTCTTCTTTTGGTGTCTTTTGCAGGATGGAGGCTGGGCCGCTAAAGTACTGAGCATCCGGCAACCTGCCATTCATCCCCTCCCCTAATCATCCACCTCTTTCCTGTCGGGGAACTGTCTCCCAGCCTCCTTATTGAGGCTATGTTACAGGGCAGGGTGAGGGGCCACCCCCAGACCTGCATGTTCTAAGTAGGTTCTGCCATCTGCTGCAGCAAGACAAAAGATACTCTAGTGCGTAAGACCTTCAATGAAAAGGAACTTTAATACAAAATTAGTATGTAACGAAGAGAAGAGAAAGAATAAAGTTTCCAAATCAAGCACCCAGTTCCCCATCCCCTCAAGGGTAAATGCCCAGTCAAACAGGGTTGGCCCAAGGCAGGGCCACTGAGGCCCAACAGCCTACCAGAAGGGGGGCCCATAGGAAAGGGCAGAAGGGGTCAAGCAAGTTTGGAAGGAAAACAGCAAAATTGAAATCAAGATTAAAAGCCGCCATTGATAACCACCCCACAGATCTCTCACCCACAACTATCTCAACCAGTCAGGACCAAGAAGCAAGTGCAGCTTCTTCACATCTCTCTCTGCTCCAAGTGCCTCCTCCAGGTCTCCTCGCTCCCCATCTTTCTTACTTCCTTCCCCCAGTCTTCTCTCAAACTTCTTTCCTCCTCCCTGCTCAGCTCCACCCTACTTGGTTTGGTGGGGCAGGGAACCTGGAAACCCCCCTTTCTCTGGGACCACCCTGTTACAGATTGTCATGTGAGAAGTAATTCCAAATAATCACCTTGCTTTTCAGATACTCAGGAAGCCAAACCCACTCCAGGACAGCTGGGCCAGGTGCTTTCCCCTAGACTTTTAATCTCAAAAAGTGCTGAAAGGAAATGTGTAAGGGGTTGGAGGTCATTCGCTGTGGCCATGGGGGTAATGGCCGGTGCATCCGATCCCGGGAGTGCAGCTCCTGCCTTGAGCATCTTCCCCATGATCTTCATGGGTACAAAGTTGCTTTCTTCATGGATACGAGTCCCAAACCCTAACTGATGCAAAGGGCTTGGCGAGTCTTATCATCTTTCCAAAGCATCAACCCCAAGTTGGCCACTGAGTCTGATGGGCAGCCAAGGGTTGGGGATGAGCAGAAGACGAGGTTCTCCTGGAGGCACACAGCTGTAGGTGAGCAGATCCTGTGTTTGGCAGCTGTTCAGCAGCCATGGCTGAATCACAGGGAGAAGCCCCCCCAAGCATCCAGCATGTTAGGTTCTTGGCCAAATAGAGGAATTCCTGACCCAAAGGAGACTCTGGAAGCAAAGACTGTCTGAAGCAGGAGTTGCCTGAGGGCAATGACACACGCTTGGCTCAGGAACATTCCAGAGATGCATCTCCAGCACAAAGCCTGTTCTGGGTGTTGTCTTCGCCTGTAAACTGTTCTCTGTACTAGCAGAATGACAAGCATCCTGCCGGAGGATACCCTCTCATTCTCACTGCAGTTTGCTGCAAAGAAGCTTGGAAGATCCTGGGGCATGGGCAGAGGTTTGTGAATCAAGCCTGAAACTCCCGCCCTGAGCCCTGCCCCGGGGACTGTGCGCTCCCAAGCTGCTCATCAACATGTATTGTCCATGTCATGGTGGAACGCTGTTTCCAGAACACTCACAGAGGGCCTGGCCAGCAAGCGTCTGGGCTTCCAAGCTCACTATACTCCAGCTCTTCCCTGCTTCCCGCAAGGCAAAAGACCCTCTCCCCTTAGGTGGGGCCTCAGTGGCCCTGCCTTGGGCCAACCCTGTTTGACTGGGCATTTACTCTTGAGGGGATGGGGAACTAGATGCTTGATTTGGAAACTTTATTCTTTCTCTTCTCTTCGTTACATACTAATTTTGTATTAAAGTTCCTTTCCGTTGAAGGTCTTACACACTAGAGTATCTTTTGTCTTGCTGCAGCAGATGGCAGAACCTACTTAGAACATGCAGGTCTGGGGGTGGCCCCTCACCCTGCCCTGTAACATAGCCTCAATAAGCTCTCCTCCCTCATCTGCTGCCCAGGAAAGCGATCAAGATGTTTGTCCTGAAAGACAGTGTTTAGTGAAAGAATCAGTTTGGCAAAAACAAAAAAGCTTTTACTTTGCTTTAAGTCCTTCATCCTGTAGACTGATTATACAACAGTCCTTCTCCTGACTTACCTCTTGGAGCCTTTCCAGCCACACCAAGCTGCTGGCGCTCATTTACGCCAGGTCCCTCTGTCTGCTGTCTCTCCTTCCTAGAATGGAAGCTCCATGAGGGCAGAAGCTGATTCCTTTTAAGTCCCTTGCAGCATCAAGGTCTAGAAATGTGCCTGGTGCTGGGGATTCAATAAATACCATGGAAAGAAAGTACCGTGTACAAGTGTGCTGGGGGTGGGTCGTCTCTTTTCCTTCCCTTCATAGCATCTGGAATGAAATACAGACATCAAAGATCCAGTGATGTGTCCCCGCGACCTACCTTACATAAATGTGCCCAGGGAAGTAAAGCAGCTTGCCCTCTCCCTGGCCTCAACTCCCCCGGCTAGTCAGTGGTAGACATGGGACTCAAATCAGAGCCTGCCCCCGCCCTGACAATTCTGTCTAGACCACATATAGAACTTCCCCGAGTTATTAGTTTTTCATGCTGTATTAGAAGTATATGATTTTTAAGTGGCAAGGACATCTAGCATGCGATCTTCCTGCCTAACAAATGCTTAAGTGTCCAATACGGTGTTGTTAATGAAAGATTCAAGGCATGCAGCAGATTTCTAGAGCTTACTCATCTTGCTTCACTAAAACTTTATACCTGTTAATTAGAAACTCTCGGTTTCCCTCTCCCTCAAGCCCCTGGAAAGCATCGTTCTACTCTGTGATTCTATGAATTTGATTATCTGAGATAGTTCATGTAAATGGAGCCAGACAGCCATTGTCCTTCTGTGACTGGCTTACTGCACTTAGTATAATGTCTGTCACTGAATATGAAAGTCCCTCTTTTTTAAAAAAAGATTTATTAATTTATACATACAAGAACTGGGGTACAGGCCAGAGTTGTGGGGGTGGTGGTGAGAGGGTTCACCAGAGACAGAGTGGGGAGCAGAACAGGCAGATCAACTGAAATACACTGCTGAGGGGAGCAGCAGGCGAGACAGGAGAGGCCGGTGGTGCCATGTGGGTCAGCTCCCTGACTGGAGATCGAACTTGTGCCACAGTGCTATGGATGCTTCACAGTGCTGCAGTTTAACCCCTTGCACCACCAGGGAGGCCCTGAAAGTCCCTCTTTTTAAAGTCAAACAGCGTTCCTTCCTCTGCACAGGTCCTTTTCTTCGCCCATTCCTCCACCGAGGGGTATTTAGCATACTGCTGCTTCTTGGCAATGAACGTGAGGTTGCTACCTTCTCTTCAAGATCCTGATTTCAACTCTTGGATAAATATCCAAAATTGGGTTTAGTTGCCCAAAAATGAAGAAGAAAAGAAAAATATATAGTCTTGTTTAACTGCCAGATTTTAAAAGGAATTCAATAAACACTCTTTGGAACAAATGATGTTGAAAGCATTACTTCAGCGACTGGGGGAGCTGAAGGGTGACAGAGGGCTGCGAGCGCCACAGCCTTGGAGAAGAGCTGAAGACAGCGAGTCTGGAGAAGGAAGCCAAAGGGCTGCAGGCTGCTCCCTTCACATTCCTCCCGGTCTTTCCTCCCCGTAGATACTTCCCAGAGTGGGGACACCATAAATATCTGTTAGGGGAGTAAATTAATCACTTTATGTAGAAAAGAGGGGGCTGGCTTTCTACATGCTGCTTCAGAAAGCTCAATGATAGCTAGTGAGTGGAAAAATTTTGAAGAGCTGGCTGTCTTTGGGGGAAGTAAAGTGGGTGGCATTTGTCAGAAATCAAGAACTGTGCTTCTCAAGCGTCACTGTGCTCATGAATCACCTGGAGGGCTTGTTAAAATGCAGATTCATTAGGTGTGGAGTGGGGCTGAGATCTGCATTGTCAACCTGCACCTGGTGCAGCTGCAGCTGCTGTCACAGACAACCCTTTGGGCAGAGAGGACAGAGATGGTATTCTTCAGAGAGGTTAGTGGCAATAATCATTCAGGTCACTTCCATCTCCAAGAGCCCCTGAGTCTTGAGCCTTCCACGAAAAAGACAAAGTTGAGAAATCGGGTAGAGTGTGGTTTCCAGACATACAAATTCATCTTTATATTTATGTAAATCCAGAGATTTCTGTGCTGGGAACTGTGATCAAAGGAAGGAGAAGGTATTTGTCTTTGTATTTTTCACACCAGAAGAAAAGCATTCCTGGTGGCTATGATTCTACTAAAATACTCAGCATATGTGTACTGCATTTCACAACAAATCTGCTCAGTTCGATGCATTTAAAACCTGTCAAGTGCTTGAGAAGCAGAAAATACAGAACTCGTGCAGAAACCAGGAGACATTTAAAGCCTCTTGCTGTTACTCAGTAAAATGAGGATCTCATACTCTCACAGCTTCTGCATTAGGTCTGTTTCTCTGAGTTATAAGCTTTTCATCCATACTGGAGCTGCTCCCCAACTTGGCCCTAGAAAGCCCAAGGAAACAGCACTGCAATCCCTGGAGTGGACCACACTGGCCAGTCCTGCCCTTGCTGGCAGCAGTCTCCAGGTAGGAGGCCAGTCCTGTTACCTGCCCACCAGGTCAGACAGCTGGCACTCAGAAAGCCAGCTCTGAAACCCAAGACTGTTTCACTGAGCGAGTGTTCTATTAGCAAGTGACCATGTAGGGAGTATGACAGAGTCAGGACTCAGAAAAAGCTGCCTCCCTAGGGGCACGTGAAGGAAGGTTATAAAGAAATGAAAGGAAGGGGTGATATGTGTGGGTGGGAGAGTTTCTTCATTCTCAGGTCTAGGCGGTGCCTGGCAGTCCAGGGTAGTCAGTCACAAGATTGTGATGACAGCAAACAACCCTCACATATTCACCACTGGGACCTGGTGTTATCAGCACACTTGGAAGGAATAGAAATATCTTAACGATCAACTATCCCACCAGCATGGCCTCAGGAACAGAGTGCAGTGGTGCCTCAGGCTGGGGTCATATTCTTGGTACAGGCCCAACCACCAGTCCTCAGAGACCACCGGCCTGACAGTGTGGGATGAGGGCATGCAAGCCAACAAGGAAGAGAAGAGGAGGAAATCAGTACTGCTGCCAAACAACGGACCAGGCTCACGGCCCACATTTTCCTAAGTCTTGTTGCACTACCACTAGAGAAATGGAGGAAAGACAGAAAAAGAGCTGTGTTCTGGTATGTGTAGGCATCGGGCAGGAGTAACCATTTCCCTCTGCTCTACCCACAGGTGCCACTTTCACTATCACCAGTGTCTCTGTGTCTGGGCAGCCAGGGAAGACCCCAGCAGGCCCAGATAAAGGCCGCCTGACTCACAAGGAGAACCTGGACCAATGGCTCAAGCTGCCATTTTCCTCCAGTGTTGTCTGCTGGGGGGGAGGGGGGATGGGCTGCAGAGAGCAAATGTACAAATCCTACTGGACTCTGCTCTCACCCAAATTACAGATCCCCCTGTAGTCTTAAGTCTGAAACTATAAGAGTGGTGGAGTCCAGACCAGAATCCTGTGGCATGAAGACCCCATTATTAACGCTGCTAACTTCAGGTCTATTTCCAACAGGGGAGGTTTAGGAGTTCTGTTTTGTTTTCAAATTGAAAAGGGCTGGATTAGTAAGCAACAATTCATGTCCTTTATGGACAATTGCTCACCCTGGCAAAGAAATGTCCAAGATAAGAATGACAAAAATTAATAATAACAAAGCCACCATGACCTTTCAGCAACGTGGAGGAAATCACTCTCCAGCAGCAATTCATTTTCCCAGTTTTTAGCCACGGGAAATAAAGAATTGCACCCTACCCTTTAATTCACTCTTTCCCCCATCCAGTTTCTATGTCCTGATAAATTAAATAGATGTAATTCAAGGTTTTTCTTAACTTTCCTTGCTTCTGTGAGCTCTGCTTTCAGAAGGGTTTCAACTCTTCCCCTACTCCTCCCTCTAAATGTCTTACTCAGCCTCTCAAAAAAAAAAAGCTTATATAAATAGAACTGAATTAGAGTAAGGATTCTGGCACATAGTAGGTGTGCAGCACAGGTTGCGTGGCATTCAACTGAGGCACTGACAACTGTTTATCTTGCTGTTAGCGCAGTGGAGAACTACGGATTGCGGGGAGACAGACTGCTCACGCCCCCAATGGCGTTTGCTGTCTTCTACCTTCATTACCCAAGACGAAATCCCAGCTCCACTCTGCCTTCTGGAAGAGCTTTGTCCTGAAGCCCGGGCTGGCGAGGAAGCCCGACCCTTCACCACAGCAGCCTGAGCGAGGCCTGTGCTGGGGCCATCAGGGCAGGGCGACTAAGTAGGAAAGGAGTCACACACTTGCAAAGGAGGCCAGAGGGCGCGCACACAACCAAAGTCTTCTGAAAGCACAGAGATATTCGTGAACTGCAATAATCACTGCTTTGTCTTTTTCCTCTCTCCCCATCTTTATAAACAGCTCCATCTTAATACTACGCCCTGACCACAGCGACCCCTAGTGGCAGAAAGCAGGAATACGCAGGACTGCAAAAGGACCCCAAAGGGAAGGACTTTCCAGTTGAGATTGTTATAACTATGTCTGCAGACTTCAGTAGGAGCCCAGAACATCCCCACTTCCACCCGCCCTGCTCACCTCCCTTGGTCTATTTTTTTTATTTCTTAGGGACTGGGGCCAGCCTTGTGGTTTTTCAACCAATGCGCACAATGCTCGCTCACAGGGACTCTGCCCAGGGGAGAGGCAGCCAAGTCAAGAGGGCCTGGGGTGGGGAGGGGTGCAGAGCAGCAAAGAGGGTGACTGAAGACTCCCGAGTTCACTGCTCCAGCGTGTCCTGTGTCTTGTGAAACTGCAGCCCAGCTCTGACTTAACTTTTGTTCGGAAAAATCAGCTATCAGAGTGCACAGGCTGTTTTTCCCCTTCTCAGGTAATGCTTTAACAGAATTTCAAACACCTATTATCTTGGATGACAATTTAAACAACTTTTCTTGGAGAAAGCCTAAATGCAAAAGCTTATTCAAAACAACATTGCCCGGGTCTATAGCCCCTTAAAAGATTTGAGGATCCTTTAGGGTGGTCCTCTAATCTAATCTAATCTAATCTAAACTACTTAAATTGAGTTCCTCCACAACCCCTTCCTAAAGCCAAGGATGACCGGGAATCGCCAGCTTGCTCCTAGCCCCTTTGGGAGGGGAATGGAAAATGGAATGGAGAATGCCTACTGAGTGGGGAGATGCTCCCAGAGGCAGCTTGCACTAACTGCAGCACTCTGCAGACTGGTGCAGGGAACCAGCGTGCCAAGCACTGCTCTGGGAAGAAATTGACATTTGGAACAGTGGGACTGACTGTACCCCTTGATCCTGCCTTGAGTGGCGTCTGCAAATGTTCTAATTGATTCAAATACAACTGAAACTGAGTTGGGTGTTTTTGACATCAACCAAGACACTCCAATAAAGTAAGCTGAAGGAGTCTTTGAATTAAGATCAAGAAAAAAAAGAAGAAAAACCAGCTTTGCATTATAACAACACAGACAGAGCAATCCCCCCAGGGCTGATTACAAAGACTCAGAAGATGTTAAACCCACAGGGGGAAAGCTAAGAGCTTTGGATCTTGGTGGGAAATGTGAATAGTCAGTGAGAGGAACAATAGATACTCTTAGCCATGCATGATCTTGAACTTGGTGTGACTGCTCCGTGGTCATTTGGATGGACAAGGAGCAGACCGGTTGGGCTCTCAGGGGCTAGCTTTCAAGCCAAGAGCAGCAGAGAAGACCTTCCCAAGGGATTTCTCACCTTTACCAACCCGAGCCTCATCCCCCTCACCCTCTTATCAACCTGTATGTGAAAGATTGTCACTTCCCATATGACTTTGGAGGCTGAGCATCAGTCCTAAAATGTTTCCACCTCCTCGCCACCTGCCCTTCTGCAGGCTGTGAATACCAAAATGGCTTGGGGGAAACTCACCACATTGAGAGCCCTCTTAGCATCCAGGTCCTTTCTTGATCTGAAGCTTATGTGCGCCTTTGAGCCATTTCAGGGAGCTCCTGAGGCTTTCTTCAAATCCCTCCAAGCAGTCGGTGCCCTTTAAGTGATGATGCTCACTATGGCTTCATATCAGCCATCCAGACTCATACCAATCCAGTACCCACCTCCCCTGCAGCCGTCCACCCCATAGTACTCCCCAGGCACCAGGCGACCCTCCAGCCCTCAGGTACAACAGTGAGTATAACAGAGAGGAGCCCCTGCTCTCAGCAACTTTGATTCTAGTGCAGGGGTTGGCAAACTTTTTCTGTAAAGGACCAGATAGTAAACATTTTAGGCTTTGCAAGCCAGATGGTCTCTGCAGAAACTACTCAGCTCTGTTGCTATAGCTCAAGAGCAGCCACAGACAATGCACAAACATATGGACAGGGCTGTGTTCCAGTAAATCTTTATTTACAGAAATGGGTTGTAGGAAAGAAGGGTTTGTTCTGTGGACTTCCGCTTTGTGAATTGACTGCACCTCCAATTTTCCTTTCAGTTGACACCCTTTCTCAGTTCATATTTGGGTGGGCCTTCTCAGTTCATAGTTGGTGGGTTCATTCCTCGGGATAAAGGGTGTGTTGGGCTGCAACCCCAGGTCTGATCTCAAACCTATACATGGAGGACAAGGAGAGACCAAGGGGAAAGGTGGCCTCTCCAGGTGGGAGTGTTACATGGCAGGGAGAGGAGCACCCAGAACCCCCAAGCCTGCCCTCTTTGAATGGGTTCTGCCATCCGCCGCATTAAGACAAACATGCAAAATTGTTAGGGGGAAAGGTGGTCCTAAATGGATTATGGGTGTGTGGACTCCAACCCCCACTCCAGACCATCAGTGTTCCAGAACCACAAATCCGATAAGATGATTATCGAAGAGTGGATTACTGGGACCTGAGGGTGGAGTTAAAGCAGCCAGGCTGGCTCTAAAAACCGAGGTGAGCTTTGGACACACTCTCTCTGACTGAGGAGCCAGACCCCTGCCTTCGGAGCGATTCATTTGACTGGGAGCTAGCCTCTCAACGCGCCGTTGCTTAGATCTGGTAGAGTATTTGTGGATTTGTATCCTTTTCTTTTTCCTTTGGTGTTATTACTATTTTATTCCCCTTTCTTTCATAAAATAAAACGTGCTAATAACTTTTGCCACGTGTACCTGGAGTTGGGACTTTTAAGTCTTCTGAGCGCGCGGGTGGAGAACCCAGTGTGGGGAACCCATTTTGTATTAGGGTTGCCCTGTAACAAAACCTTTAATGGAAAGGAACTTTAATATAACTAGGGTACAATAAAGAAAGAACAAAGAATATAGTTACTAAGTTAAGCATCCAAATTACCCATCTCCTTGAGGGTAAAAGTCCAGCCAAATAGGATTGGCCCAAAGCAAGGCCCAAAAGCCTGGCACACATCTAAAGGACCTTTCAGTAGAGAC
>JAGFMF010011914.1:415559-504400 GCA_019455555.1 Galemys pyrenaicus | reverse complement strand
TCCAAGACCAAGAAGCAAGCACAGTTTCTTCACATGTCCCTCTGCTCCATGTGCCTCATCCAGGTCTCCTTGCTGTTCTCCATCTTCCTTTCTTCCTTCCTCTCTTCTCTGCAGAAATCTTCTTATCCCCCTCAGCTCCACCCACTTAGGGTGGAACCAGGATTTTTGGAACTTCCCCTTTTCCTGGGACCACCCTGTTACAGGAGCTTACAAGAGGAACTGGTTCTCCATTTTTACCCTCCAGATCCTAAAGGTTATGTAGAGGCTTTACCTGGCTTTACTCATGGACACCATGTGATGGTCCCAACACATTTTATGTCACAGCTCTGTCCTTGGAAAGCTTCTGGGAGCACAGAAGGCACCAATTTAGTGAATAAAAATGGGGGTGAGGAACCCCCCAATAACCCGGGGCCAATTCACAGATTAACAGATGGTCACATTTTTGGACTGCACACCTCAGCATGGTGGGCATGTGAGCCCGACTCAGACAAGAGTCAGAGTGATGGCCTCAGGATGGACACAAATGCAAGGAAAATCAGCTTGGGTTCATTTGCTAGAACTGTTGGGAAAGACATGACCTCTTTCGGTTGGGATTTCTCATCCAACAGAATAAAATCTTGGGGGCCATCTTTGCCAAAACAGTCGATTCTTTTTATCATGTGTGATCTTGAACTTGGTGTGGCGTGCTCCTCAGTTATTTGATGGATAGACACAGGAGCAGGCAGGCTGGGCTCTCAGGGGCTAACTTCCAAGCCAAGATCAGCAGAGGAGGCCATCCCAAGGGAGAAGAAAACACAGAATCCTCATGACATCTTTCGATGCCACATAAGTCCTGTGAACCCCATAGAGGCCTCTTCCTGTTCCTTTGGTTATGGAAGTTGGCAACTGTTTCTCCCTACTCCATTCTTTTGAATTGGAGTTTTTGTCTCTTTTAACCAAAGTCCTGATTGGTACAAAAACACTCAATCTTGAACTTTCTTTTCTCCTACTTTTCCTGGACAATCTCTTCCACCAATGAGTTTCTACTACCACCTCTATGTAAATGACCCTCATTTCTTTAGCTCAGCATCTAGTTTTATGGGCCCATATCACTTACTGCCTTCAGAACACTTCCCTGAGATATACTTCAGGTACAACATGGGTGAAACCACTCCTGGTTTCTCTTACCACCCCCACGGCTGCCCAGGCAAGGCAACATCTCAAAGGCTCTCAGTGCGCGGCTGCATGCAGGCACCTGTCTGCCCCACCACTGTGATGCCAAGAGGAAGTGAAGCTCCACCATGGGGTGGCCAAGGAGGAGCCCAAGAGAAGCCTGGCCAGGTCGCCAGGTAACCCCGCTCCTGCAAAAGTGGAAATGAAGCCCCAAAAGGCAGCTGGTAAGGACAAATCTTCAAACAACAACAAAAACGGTGCAAGCCAAGGGGAAAGGGGAAGCTGAGGAAAAGCACGCCCAAGTGGCTAACCAAGAACTACAAGGCCTCCTGCAGAGAGGGAGAGAGTGACAACCAATGTCTGAGCCACAGGACAGAGAAGCCACATCTGCAGGCTGTTGTGTGCCAGGTCTCATCAGTGCCCCGTCTCCCTAGAAGTTTATTGATAAATGCAAGGTTTTTTGTAGCTCTACATTTTTTAAGAAGGAGGCAAACCAACCTTATCCCATTTTTAAAGTGTAATGCTTTTTTTTTAAGAGGTGAAATCATTGGCTGGTTGTTTATTTTTTGGTTCAGCCAGAAAATAGTGGGATATTGACTAGGGGAGGCCTGGGGGTGGGGAGGCCTGGGTGCCCCCTGAGCTTCCATACGGGGCTGGTTTTTATACTCTCTGAACAAAGCACTTTGAGTGGCAATTTAGAATCACAGGTATGTGTTTCATGTCTTGAATATTTTAAGTGATGATTTTTGGTAGGATTACTTCCGAAAGAAAATTGCTCTTTGATCTTAACTCTCCTGCCAGAATTCCACGCATTCTGTAACAGCTTTGGTCATGGTAGTCCAGTATTCCTAGTAACTTTGTTTATGTGCTAGGTAAGACTGAAAATTTGAGTATATAGTGTAGGATACTCAGTGGTGAGAGAGTAGGACTTTATGTTACCACTCATCGACACTTGAAGGTACTGGCACTTGAGATCCAGCTAAGGAAAAGCTACCTCCAAAGTTTAAGCTGGAAAATTCACTGGAATAACTTTTGAGAAAAGGATCCCAGCTACATGACTTTTTAGATTCTCAGTACATAAACAATTATGTGCAAATTGAAATATTTGTGTACTGATCCTTAAAACAATCAAAACCTTACAAAAGAAAATAAGTAAATAAAACTCAGCTCTTTATGTAGCCTCACTCCTCCAAACATCTCCTACGTGTCACGAGCATCCAAAAGTCAATAATACCAACTGAACTGTTACTCTGCAAAGCCTGACAGTGGGCATTTTATGTACATTATCTATAATCTCCCCAACTGACATGCAAGGCAGATATTATAAGCCCCAATATGCAGATCAGGAAACAGAATCTCAAAGACCCTCAACTTACTGGATTAGTGACTGAGCTCCCCTCTACTTCAGACCAGCTGTCCCCAAACCCTGACGCTCCACTCTGCCAGGCGGGCTGCTTTCGGCTGGGCTGACATAGCACCCTCCCGTCAGTCTCCCCACCGGGACCTTCCCTTCCCATCCATCTCCAGGCCCCATGGCTCTGTCCCGAGTGTCTCTGTAGTCTTCCTCTATTTATGTGAGCTTTGCCTTTCAAATTTCTCATTCCTGATAATGCAACAAACTTCCTTCCCTTTCCTCAACTCTTTCTCTTCCACTCCTGTCCAGATGACATTTCATTATACTATAAATACAATACCCCAATAAAGAGAAATAAAAAAATCCCTGCATCTTGTTACTTCCCTGCCTAGAAATCAGCAGTTCCTCCACAGGATAAAAGTCAAGTATCTAAGCTTGCAATCAAGGCTATTTCTTTTCTCTTTCTCTAAGAAGTAGCCTTATTAAAGCAATATTGATATTCAGAAAAATGACATATTTAATGTATACAACTTGGTGAGATTGGACATACATGAAACCATTCATACAACCAAGGTAATACACATACACATCACTTCTAAAGCCTCCCCATGTCCTTTCTGCATGTGTAGTAAAAACATTTAACGTGAGGTTTACCCTCTTAATAGGTTTCAAATATTCAGGTGCACGGGCCTCCCTGGTGGCAGAGTGGGTTAAGCAACGCACTATGGAACAAACCGCAGCCACTGCAGCACGAGTTCGATCCCTGCTGCGGGCCAGGGAGGGGACCCACATGGAGCAGCAGACCTCTCCTGCCTTGCCGGCTGCTGCCCTCAGCAGTATGTTTAGGTTGGTCTGCCTGTTCTGTTTCCGGCTCTGTCCCTGGTGAATCCTCTCACCTCCTGCAACTCTGGCCTGTACCCCAGCTCTTGTATGCATAAATAAATAAATCTTTAAAAAACAAACAAACAAATATTCAGGTGCAGAATGCAATATTGTTACATATAGTCACTATATTCAGTTGGTATAGTTTCAGTTATACACGAAGTCGCAGAAACCCATGACCTTCTTAATATTTTTTTATCTTATCTTTTATTGACTCATCATTTAATATATTTCTGATCTAGCCACCATGTCCAGAAAATAACAAATTTAGCCTGAGTTTCTAGAACTGTTGGACGCCTTTGGTTTGGGATGATCCAGCTGCTCTTTCTGCTTTTAGGCTTCTCTTCCCACCGTCTCTCTCTCTCTCTCTCTCTCTCTCTCACACACACACACATGAAATGTCTCTTGAACTGTATTTTATAGTGAACACATATTTTGTTAGTTCCCTAACTAGACAGTAAGAACCCAGAGGTCAGCTATTCTCAATCCCTCCAGTTCCCATCGTATCGCGGCTCTCTTCAACTTTGACTGCACATCCATACCCAGTAGAGGTCTTTTTTTAATACTCACACCAAGCTCCCTGTAGGGTCAGAGGGTCTTTCCACCCTCCCGCCACTGGTATAATGATGGACACCTGCGGTGCCGCGAGCATGCCAGGGCGGGCTGAAATGGGCGGCGTCATGAGGGCGGCAGAACCAACAAGCAGCTACCGACACGAGCACCAAGACGACGAGCAGCAAAAGTACCAACGAGGAGCAGCGAGAGGGTGACATGCGCCGGGGGCCGGGAGCCCTGCCAGACCCCCCCCCGCACCCCTGCCTGCCATGGACCTGGCCACCTCTGACAATAAAAAGCGTTAAAGCCACCAGGGGCTCCAAGACTCCTTCCTTTACCCCCGTCTGCTAGAACCATCCCGAACCTGCCCTGTGCCACCTTCCTGCCGCTACAGGCTGGTTCTCCATGATCTGGGCAGACAGGTAAAGGAGGAGTCCTGGAGCCCTCAGTGACTTTTTCAGGGTTTTACTGACCTTTCTACGTCATTTTCAGTGAAGCAAACAGGTACGCAGCCAGCAGGGAGGCCGGGGGAGCAGACTGGCAGGCCTCCTAGCCCCGGTGAACCTTCAGCCTCTGGGCTGCTTCTGCTGCTGCCTCCGCCACCACGGTCCTGCTTCTCCGCTGCCGTTTCTCGTGTCGTCCCCGGGGTGCTGCTCTTACATGCCCCGTGTCTCAGCCCAGCTGCGCCCACCTGCACATGCGCACACCCTACTCCAGGTGCCGCCGTCAGGCACGCGTGCAGGACCACAGGTGTCTGTCATTGATGCTAATGGCAGGAGGGCGAAAAAACCTGCTGACCTTCATGTACCCTACACCGCAGCTCCCCTCAGCAGTGTATTTCAATCTGCCTGTCCCGCTCCCCACTCTGTCTCTGGTGAATCCTCTTACCAACCCCACACCTGTGGCCTACACACCAGTTCTTCTATGCAAAAAAATAACTATTTAAAAAAAGACGCCAGGGCTAGCAGAGCCAGTAAGTGTTGTTTGCAGCTAAGGCTGATAACACACTGATAATATCATTGAGAATTGTGATGATGATAAAAACCTGGAACAGATTCTCTCTTCGGCCTCTACGCCCAGCACCAGGCAACAGTTCCTCAACAAGAAATCAGGTCAGCCCCAGCTCAATCTCTGCAGCTTCTTTTCTTCCCCAACAGGAGCTCGTGCCTTCGCAGTCACTCGCGGGGGCCTCTCTGCAAGACAACATCTTCCCGCGTCAATGGAGCAGACTCACTGGGAATAACCCAGTTCCTCCTCATTCCCAAGGCTGCAGTTTATAAAAAGCATCGTTAATTTGTCATTCCGAGAAACTTTTGGGCACAACAAACTTCTTTTCTTAATGAGGCCTGGCTCCAAGGGAATGGATAGGGACACAGCCTTCTAGTCTAGGGCCTAAAACATTCTTGGAAGAAAAGGGTTGTGTCAATGTTTAGAGACATTTGTTAATGAGGCTGCTGCCATGGCTCCGTGCCCCAAGCAGTAACGAGCTTTGCTGCGTTCTGTGAGCAGAGCCCGGCACCTTCCCTCATCCAGCATCTTGTAACTGCCCTTGGAGTGTTCATAAAAGTGGTAGAGAGCAGAGGGTGGCTGGTTGTTGCTGACTTGGCGAGAGCATCTCTGTCCACGAAGTGGTCCCCACAGATACAGCCTAAGTGTTCAGATCGGGAGACTGTTTCTGCCAGTTTAGACTAATTAATGTCTTAGCTTGGTTAGAGTCAAATGAGACCTAAATCAGACCTGGTTTTGCCTTTCCTTCCATTTAAAACCAAAAGAAACCAACGCATGCGTGAGCAGGTCAGAGACAGGGTCTCGGGCAGTACTTATTGGGGAGCCTTCCAGAGAACAGTCGAGGGGGTCATCATAGTTTAGTGCTCAGGGTTCTGAGCCCTGAAGTCAGCCTGCCTGTGTTCAAACCCCACGCTGACTTTTGGCAAAGACCTCCCCTCTCTGGGCTTCCAATTCCATGCTTGTAAAACCGATCTTAATAGCGCCAACCCTAGACTCTCTGGGGCAGGGCAGAGGGGAATCGTAGCTGTAGAATACATGGATTAGTCAGGCTTTTTACACCCCTGGCCAGGTCCGGCTATCACCTGCAGCCTGATCGTGTTGATGCAGAAGGTGCTCGGCCGTGTGGGCACAGGGCACGCGTGCCTGATGGCGGACACCTGGAGTCTGGAGTGGACATACGTAAGGGCGCACCTGAGTCAAGAGGGTGGGGCTATAAGGGTGGAGTGACGAAGGTGTTACTGGGCTGCAGCCAGCAGGAGGAGTGGTCTCTGGCTCCCCTGCAAGTTAGTGTGGCAGTCCTTCCTTAAAAACCTTTTATGTAGCAGTGTGCTACCTGGATCGTGGCATGAACCAGTCGGGTGTGAGTCTTGGGTGGACTGACACCAGGACTCTGCCTATCAGCACAAGTTAGTGATAACAGAGCCCCTCTTGTAAATTACACTTCCTGAATTCTGGAACAGGCCAAAATGGGCCAATCAGGTGCAGGGAAAATAAATCAATCAGGTGCAGGAAAAATGAATCAATCAGGTTCAGGAAAATTGACCAATCAGACTGTGGGGAGGGGGCACCTTGAAAGTGAATATAAGGCCGGGTCGAAGGGAGCTTGGCATCCATTTTTGGAGAAAGAGCTGATGGGAATTCGGAGCAACCTGGAGAAGCAGACAGAGAAGCAGCAGCCCAGAAGAAGAAGGGATCCGAAGAAACAGCAAAAGAAAAAAAGCTCCTGCAGAGGAAGAGGAGAAGATGGTTCCAGCCTTCCAAGAAAGGAGGAACACCTCCAGCTGCCATCCTCCGAGGAGAGAGAGAGAGCGACTGGGACTCGGTCCTGGCTGTAACACTAATTGCAAGGAGCACCAAAGGCCCTGGACCTGGTGTCTCAAAGAGCTATTTGTTGGTGGTATAAACCAACAATTCACAAAAGCTGTAACACTGAGTGTTCACTGGAACATCGCCTCTGCAGGCCCATAGTAAGCCATTGCTACTGGACAATGCTGCCTAAAACTGGTGACCGGTGACTGCCAACACTAATGCTGTTTGAATAAAGCAGCCAGCCTCTTGTGAATACGTAAGCGCTGTCTTTTTCCCCTGTTTGTAAATAAACCCCATGACTGTTGTTCCTGTAGCCTGAAGTCCCTTGCAATTGTGCGCGCAGGTAAAAACCCATAAACAGTGACCTGTATCGGGCACTGTCCTCTAATAGACTATAGCCCCTATTGCTATAGCCCTGAATTCTCGTTTGTGGCCTTTTGGCCTTTAGGGGCTTTTGGGGGGCTCTCTAGCCTTGGGCCCTCCTCTAGCCCCTGTCTCAGTCAAAGCGGCCTCCTCCCCTGCCCCCTGTTTCAATTACAGGAGGAAGAGTGACTACAGAAAAGAGAGACCACCGGAGAGCCCAGATAGAGTGTAAAGATTTGCTGGGGGCTGGGGGCTTGGTTGCTGCCCGCGCCCCTGTCCTCTACCTACCCTGCACTGGTTGCCTCACTACAGTGAGGCTCTGGCACCAAGGGCCTCGGTGGGGATTGTGTGACAAAGATGCTGGCCCAAACCCTGGCTCCTTGCAGCCTGGCGTCTATTGAACACAGACTTATTAAGGGAATCAGTTTCTCATCTCGCTGGTCAATGGAGTGTGATAGGGATTTTCTCCCCCAGCTCAGAGGACAGACCTCTCACTGTATCGATCAGGATCAGGTCAATATATCGACTACTCACTCTAGGGGAAATGAAAAATCGGGCTTTTTTACGCCCTCCTGCCACTAGTCTCTACGGCCAGCACCTGTGGTCTTGCAGCGCCGCCCCCCACCATGACCGTGGACTCCTGGGCCCAGAGAGCATGGTGTGCACATGTGTAAGTCTGGACACTTGTCCCAAGAGTGAGGAATAAAAGGGCGGTGCCACTCTGAGGTGAAACAACCCGGAACCGAGAACACCAGAGAAAGGCTGGGGAAAGAGTGCAAAGGTTTGGGGGAGGCTGGGCGGCTCAGCTACCTGTCTGCATTCCCCCCAGCCCCCTGCATGCAGCCACCCTGCCCGGTGTGCCTGTGCACCTGGTTCCCTGCGCGCGCACCAAAGGCCTGTACAATCCACTGAAGACTCCAGGACTCTCTTTATCCATCTCCCCGAATTGATGGTGACCCTGCCCTGTGCATGCCTGCACTACGCTCCGTTTATTGGTCTGGTCATCACACCAGCCCTTCAAAGAGAAGCAGTTTAATATGGGGGCTGGGGATCTGGGTAACACAAGAGCCAGGAAACCAAGCAGAGGACAGCCTGGGAAGCAGGAAATTAGCACTAGTAGGAATTCACTGTCACCTGTGGGCTGGAAGGACTGGGGCAAGAGGTGGTGTACAGAGTCCGGAAGTCAGGCTCCAGGTAGGTGCTAAAGCCATGGCAGGGGATGCGTCAGGGGAGAAGGTTCTGCTTGCAGCAGAAGTGAAGCTTCCATCTTTTGCTCTAAGGTCAGAAGCTGGGGCCTTCCAATGCAAACTAAATCATGGCAGATGCTTAGGAAGGGGAGCTGTGAGGCTCAGCTGTGCCAGAGAGGTCAAGTAAGCAGAGAGATGAAGGAGAGATACTCGTAATTTCTTCCCTGCCTCTCCCCAGTCCTGGAGAGAGAATCAAAATGAAGACTTTAAAATGACACATTGAAATCAAAATGTTCCCTTTAAGATACCCCTAGGAGGAATATAAGGGAACCAAATAAGTGACCAAGGAAAATAATAACAAAAGACAAAAACAAATTGGAGACACACTGTGGGGAGCGGGGAGGGAATGGACTGAGGGCAGAGAGAGCACAAGGGACTGGGGTGACGGTGCACTGGTGAAATGGTGGTGGGAAATCCATGGGGACCACAATTGATGTCAAATATATATAAATAAATATCATTAATAAAAAAATATACCCTCACCACCACCACCACACACACAAATTCCCTGAGGCTGTTAGAAAGGGGCCAGCTCTGGGGAGTCCACGGCCCCCCATCCCTTTGGTGGCTACTCCTCACGCTTCTGCCTTTTACGTGCTCCCAAGAGCACAGGCTCGCTTGCTCCCCTGTCTGACAACCTTCACAGACTCCCCCCACCTCCTGGGGCCCCCCTCACCCTGGCTACACCTGCTAGTATCATCTTACAGATAGGCGTGGCTTTCAGCATTTGGTTTGAAATGTCTGCCCATTAAGTTTCCGAGTCAGGTCTATCCAAACTGCGCATGAGTTGATGTTCCAGGGGTGGAAGGGAGTCCTGTGGTTAATCACTTCTGAGATCCTGGGTTCATAAACATAACACACTCCGCAGCCACTCATGCTCCTCGCTCTGCCCGCTTCATCCAGGCCAGCTCTGCCTCCATGGACAGCACCTATATTTCTGTTCCTGGAGACTTTGCTTGACCCTCAGCCCCCTCTGACCACTCAAAGTGTCAAAGAATGAGCCCCTCCCCCCAACCTGCCATCAACCAAAAGCAAAGGAGCACCCCAGCTCTCCAGTGCCACACGCCCTCAGTCTGGTTGCAGAGTTCCCGGTGTGATCACCCTGAGTCCACAGGGGTAGCTGGCTCTAACACCCCTTCATTGGCTGCTGCACTTGCAAGCTCTTACTCCATCTTCCCAGAATCAGGAGTCTATCTCTATAGCTCTTGGGAAACCCAAACTAAATCACAGCCAACTTATACTGTAAATCTCCAGCAAGGTCTGTAGTTGGAAGCCTTCTCGAAGGTGTTTGACTGAGGAACCCTTTGTCACCGTTCATCTTGAGGGACTAGGTTCCAGAGAACACCTTTTGGCTGCTTCACAGCGCGGCACTCAACCTGCTGTGCCACCAGGGAGGCCCCGAACACTGTTCGGGAAGCACTCTTCTCACATCTGGCCAGGGCGCAGACCTCTCGGGAGGGTGTAGCGGGAGGAAGATGGCACAGGAGCAGGGTTTGGGATAGTTCTGGATAGACGGGTCAAGGAAGGAGAGTCTTGGAGCCCTCGGTGGCTTTTCATACTTTATTTAGTAGAGGTGGCCAGGGACATGGCAGGCAGGGGTGCCGGGGGGCCGGGAGGCTGGCAGGCCTCCCAGCCCCCGGCGCATCTCACCTTCTCGGCTGCTTCTCTCTATCTCTCTCTGCTGCTGCTCATCAGTACTGTCGGTCCTGTTGGTTCTCTCGGTCGGTCCTCGCAGTTCTGGTGTCCTCATGACGCCGCCCATTTAAGCCCGTGTCCAACACAGGTGCGCCCACTTGCGCATGCCCACCCTGGAATACTCGCCACAGGTGTCCATCATCACAGTGGTGAGAGGGTGGAAATACGTGATCATTCTCTGACCCTACAGAGGGGCTGAGAGGAAAGGATGGGTGGATGAGCGGGACGTGATGCAGGGAAGGAGTTGGCCAGAGAATGTTCAGCAGGTAGACACCCCTAGAGCTCGGGATCCCCAGAGGCCGAGCCTGTCTGCAGGGAAGTGGCTGATGGCTGCACTGGGCAGCCGCCTCTGCTGTTACATAGCCTGCACGAATTCCCATTCTCACATCCAAGTGCGTGTGTGGGTTAGGCTAGCTCCTAAAGGATTCACACTCCACCCCAAAAACTCCTAGTTTTCCGGCTGAGAGGGATTTCACCCTCCCACTCAGCCTTACCTATAAGGAAATGGTACAATCTGCTCCAGCTGTGAGCCAAAGACACCAGACACTCAGGACTGGGCAATTATGTTAGGGAATTCAACATTTGAGATGAATGGAAAATAGCTGGGGAAGTTGTTTTCCCCTCACCCCCAACAACTTGGTTTGAGCAGGACTGATTCCTGGACTGAGAAGATTCAAGCGACACAGCGCCTGCAGCGTTATAAAACAGGATCATTTTACAGTTGGAAAACCCAAGGTGTGCCCAGCCTTCAAAGCACAGGCATTTGATGATGCTGGTTGAAGATGTGGCTGCAGCGAGGAGGGAAATTGATCATGAAACGCTGGGGTAAGCCCACCTTTGAAGTCCCTGCCATCACAGAGCACAAAGACGTGTCCTCTAAATTTCCATATGGACGGGGAGGCTTCATCTTGCCCTAGAAAAACATGAAACGGTCTCCCTGCGCCACCCCAGCACACCGGCGCAGGCAGTCTCTGTGATGTCTCAGCAGGCTGTGGATCGCAGACCTTTGCCAGGTATTTGCTTCATGTTCAGCATTTGGTCTGCTAGTATGGAAAGAGACAATGTTTAAAAGATGAGTGCTCCCCATCTTTCTCGATCGCTCCCCACTAGTGAGCATCCTGGCTGGACCTGCTCCCCAATGTCTGAGAAGGAACTCCCCCAAAGATGGACTTTGTAGCACAGAATCTGGAGAAAGGAGCGGGGAGTAGAAGACAAAAATGAAATGTCAGTATGGTTTGGAGGAAAAAAGCTTTGCAACTGCTACAGACAAGAGCCAAGTGGCCGGGAGAGACGGGGAGCGAGCCTGTGTTCGTGGGAGCTCAGTAGAAGGAAGCATAAGGAACAGCCACCAGAGGGATGGAGGGCAGGGGACTCCCCAGAACTGGCCCCTTTCTAACAGCCTCAGGAACTCTGTGTGGTGCAGGAGGGAAGGGGGGCGATCTGACAGGGAGCATTTTGACGTCACTGCGTCATTTTAAAATCTTCATTTTGATTCTCTCTCCAGACAGCAGAGAATGTATTTCTCCTTCATCTCCCTGCCTACTGGGCCTCTCTGGCACAGCTGTGCCTCACAGCTCCCCCTCCTCAGCATCTGCCATGATTTAGTTTGCACTGGAAGGCCCCAGCTTCTGACCTTAGAGCAAAAGGTAGAAGCTTCACTTCTGCTGCAAGCAGAACCTTCTCCCCTGACGCACCGCCTGCCACAGTTTCAGCACCTACCCAGAGCCTGACTTCTGTGCACCTGTAGCGGCAGGAAGGTGGCGGCACTGGAGCAGGTTCGGGATGGTTCTGGGCAGATGGGTCAAGGAAGGAGAGTCTTGGAGCCCTTGGTGGCTTTTCATACTTTATTTAGTAGCGGTGGCCAGGTACATGGCAGGTAGGGGTGCCGGGGGGCCGGGAGGCTGGCAGGCCTCCCAGCCCCCAGCGCATCTCACCCTTTTGGCTGCTGCTTCTCTCTCTGCTGCTGCTGCTCCTGCTGCTGCTGCTGCTAGTTCTCTCGGTCGGCCTGTCCTCGCAGTTCTGGCGTCCACATGACGCCGCCCATTTAAGCCCGTGTCCAACACAGGTGCGCCCACTTGCGCATGCGCACCCTGGAATGCTCGCAGCACCTCAGGTGTCCATCATCAGTGGTGGGAGGGTGGAAAGACCTGATCAACCTTTACCGTACACCGCAGAAACACGTGCCTTATGCTGTCAATGGCCTCGGGAGGGCTGGGGACAAGCAGGACATCCGGCGTCAGTGGTCCAGGTACTGGAGCCAGGCTGGGCTGGTGCTCACCTGGAGGCTTCGGATAGGAGGGAGCCAGAGGCAGAGAAGAGCTGTTTCCTAAGGACAGCAGAGATCAATCCAGGGAAGCCATTTTTGTGTGTGTGTGAGCTCATGTTCATGGACGAAGTGCAGAGCTAAAAATGGGAGAGCTGTTGAAAGTCAGCAGTCAGGGAAAGACTGGAGTGGAGCAGAAAGTGAGAATGAGAAGGAAGAGAGAGAAGATCCCAGATGTTTTGCTGTGGACAGGGTTGGAGGTGGCAATGTCCAGTTTTATTTGCCGTTATCTATACGTTTGGGGGTGGGAGGGTTTGTTGGAAAGCTTGGGGTCCGGAAGGACTGTGGGAACAGACAGGTGCTGTAGAGTAAAGGTTGATCAGGTGTTTCCACCCTCCCACCCCTGATGATGGACACCTGAGGTGCTACGAGCATTCCAGGGTGGGCATGCGCAAGTGGGCGCACCTGTGTTGGACACGGGCTTAAATGGTTCTCACGCCAGAACTGTGAGAACTGTGAGGACCAACAGACAGAACTGTGAGGACAGGACCGACCGACAATACTGACGAGCAGCAGCAGCAGCAGCAGAGAGAGAGAGAGAAGAAGCAGCCGAGAGGGTGAGATGCGCTGGGGGCTGGGAGGCCTGCCAGCCTCCCGGCCCCCCGCACCCCTGCCTGCCATGTACCTGGCCACCTTTACTAAATAACATATGAAAAGCCACCGAGGGCTCCCAGACTCTCCTTCCCTGACCCGTCTGCCCAGAACCATCCCGAACCTTGCTCCAGTGCCGCCCGTTTCCTGCCGCTACATGCGGCAACCACACAAGGGCCAAGATGTGGACAGTCGGCCATGGGGTGTTCCCTGCTCCTAGCTGCGCGCCTCATCCAGAGAAAGGGCTCGTCGAGCACGGTTACTCCCAGACGCAGGATGGGCGCTAGGTCTCACCCGGGAGAGGTGTCAGTGAGACTTGTGACACTTGAAACTTGCTGCTGAGATGTCTACATGTGTTCGCAGACATTCCAGAAAGCTGGAGAGGCTTGTGGATAAATTAGAAATCGTAGGAAAGAGCGGTGCAGTTCTCTGATCAACAGCCAAGCCCTGATGACTTAGCAAGTCGAGAGCACCTGCACCTCCGTGACCTCAGCACTGCTTTCCCTTTGCTTTGAGAGGCCGGCCCTCTCCTGGTTCGGCTGATTTTTCCCACCTGACTGTCCTTTCCTTGTGACCTCTTGACCATTGCTTTGTGTAAACCATCCCCTCCACCCTCCTCGGCGCAGCTAGAACCTGGAGTGAGACAGAGCCAGATTGCATAGGCCCTTGATGAAACCCTCAGTTGATTCTGATTAGACCGTTAGCTTCTCCTGCTTTTATTTGCTTCTTTCACAAAATTTTGAGCACCCAGTATAGGCCAATCCTTCACTGAGCTTTGGAAATAGTTTCTGACATGAAGAGGCTCCAAAACAATGGGGAAGACAAGATGGGGAAGTGACAAAATGCTGTTGTGGGTGCGGCCTCCCTGGTGGTGCAAGGGGTTAAGCAACACACTATGAAGCATCCACAGCCACTGCAACACGAGTTCAACCCCCGGCCAGGGAGGGGACCCACATGACGCAGCAGACCTCTCCTGTCTCACCTGCTGCTCACCTCAGCAGTGTTTCAGTAAACCTCCCTGTCCTGCTTCCCACTCTGGTGAATCCTCTCACCGCCCCCCCCACACCTCTGGCCTGTATCCCAGTTCTTATATGCATAAATAAATCTTTTTTTAAAAAAAATACTGTTGTGCTGGAGATGGAATGCTGCAGAAGTAGAGAGGAGGGTCACCCAGCCTGGCCTAGGGCTGGAGTTGTTTTGTGGAGGTGGGAGGCAAGAAGGGGGCAGAGGTAGAAAGGCCTTCAGAAGGGGGAGTGCCTAAGATGATGTAGCAGGTTAGCCTAACAGAAAAGCAAAAGAAAATTATTTCAATCTCCCTAAATTCTCTAATTTGAGTATTCTTTGAAGTTTCTTTACCTGATTACATCCGTACGCTTCCTCAAAGACCAACAGGTTCAAAGAACACCATTTCTGTAGGTCTTCATGGCCTCCACCCCCACCCCAGCTTCTGGAATTGAGCTCTCTGGTTTCTCTGTAGTGCGTTTGAACCCAATACAATAAATCTTCTCCCCTGCATCATTATTATGTACTGATGAACCCCAGACAGAGCGAAAGACCCTGGATCCTATTCATCTCAGTAGCCCCAACCTTACACAAATTTAGTAGAGGTTTGGCACTTAAGTAGATACTCAATAAGTACTCATTGAATTTAAATAATTGATAAGCTTAAATAATAAGCTTACTGGTGATCTTCACAGGTGTCATTCTGAACAGAATTGGTGGCTATTAGGTAGCATGTTAGAGTATGCTAGGTCATGCTGAATCAGGCTGGTGTTGGGGAACCAGACCCCAAAAGCTCAGTCCACCATCCTTGGCAAGGAGAGAACGGAGCACTGATGGCCGCTGCCCCAACTGGCATGCCATTCGGAATGTGGCCAAAACAGTAGAAAACACAACTGGAGGCCATGACGCTCGCCCTTTCAGCAGCACCCATGTTGACACGTGCCGCTTCCATTCAATTTAAACAAAATTGCAAAGGAGTTGCAAAAATCTCTCCTACAGTCAGGTTGCTGAGAACAGTGGGCAGATAAACCAAAGAGCAGATAAAAAGTCTGGTGAGACTGCTACAGGACAGAGAGGGCCACCCCAGAACCCCCAAACATGCCTGCTCTCTAATTAGGTTCTGCCATCTGCCGTATCAAGACGAAACATAACCCCGTGCATAAGACCCTTAGTGGAAAGGAACTTAAGTACAATTAGTGTGTGGCGAGAGAATGAATAAAGTTTCCAAATCAAGCACCCAAAGTTACCCATGCCCCACGGGTAAATGCCCAGCCAAACAGGGTTGTCCCAATGCAGGGCCACTAAGGCCCAAAAGCCTACCACAAGTCTAAGGCACATTCTGGTGGGGACCCATAGGAAAAGGGCAGAAATGGCCAGATGAGTCTGGAAGGAAAAGAGAAAAATCAAAATCCAGATAAAAGCTGCTATTGTCAGCCTTCCCACAGGTCTCTCACCCACATCTGTCTCAACCAGTCCAGGACCAAGAAGCAAGTGCAGCTTCTTCACGTGTCTCTCTGCTCCTAGTGCCTCCTCCAGGTCTCCTTCTTGCTCTCCATCCTGCTTCCTTCCTTCAGCTTCCTCTCCAGCTTTTCCTCCTCCCTGCTCAGCTTCACCCTTCTTTAGGTGGGTCAGGGGACCTGGAGCTTCCCCTTTCCCTGGGGTCCACCCTGTTGTGGCACAGGTAGGCACTAAGATTCCCCTACCGCTTCTGCCCAGATCAAGAAAATAGGCACCATGGAAGGCTGCCTGGCCTGAAAACCCTGCACCCTGGCTCCGATGAATTCTTTGGAAATTGCGAAGCTTTAGGTAACACTGGTGCTATCTCATCTTTCCTGGGAAATGAGAATCACTGCCCAAATCTGGCTGGTGCCTGGCCTATTTGTCCGGTGCAGCTACTGCCCCGTGAGGACCCCCATCTGGAAGCCGGGGCCTCCTGCCTCACATCCATCAGTGCCTCACATCTCTGCCAGTGGAACTGTGCCCACAGCGGCTCAATTTGCACACAGTTGCAAAAAGCTATTTTGTAGTGGCATGCCCTCCACTCTCTCGATTTCAAATTTTCCTTTGCTCTCATCCTCATTTTCCTCTCTGGTGCCCAATCCCTTCAATTACTGCCATGTTTTCATGTTTCTGTGTAGTCAGACTGCTCCCATCTGAGCTTGCTGTCACAAGAGCTTCAAATAATAACTTTTGGTGAGCATTTTCATGGTCTTCCCACCCCCACCCCTTCCTGGAGCATCTTCTTTTCATTCCCAGCTTAGACTCATTTATGAAAGTTATTTTCATTGTTTTTTTTCTTGAATCTATTAATACAATGCATGTTCATGCTCATGCCTTCATTAATTCTGCTTGTGCTGTGGATTTTGACTCCAGAGACAGACATCAATCCACGCGTGTTTTTCAGGAGGGAGAGGAGAGAGGCTTAGCGAGTGCTTGGAGTCGGCCTTGCCTCTGTTGATTCCCTTTTTTCCTTGCTTCTCTGGTGCGGCTGATAATTTTCACTTGCGTGGGTTTCTGACCACAAGTGTGCCTTGACTGCACTTTTCCGCTAAGTCTTCTCTGTATAACCCGCAGGGCCTGGGGCTGCACCACTGCCCTGCACTCCACTCAAGCCTCCCCCTGCCTCCTCCCACTGCGCTCTCCCCTGACCGCTCAGAGAAGAGCGCCCCAAGCAGCCCTGTGGCACAGGGGCACCCTGGCCACCCCGGGGTACTGGTCCCTTCATCCTGTGCTTGCCTCCCTCCTCAGCTGGTCTCCTCAGAAGTCATGGGAACTAACTGCCTCTCAGATGCTGAGGAAATGTCCTGAGGCAGAGTAAAGCCCTTTGGGTTGAGCAGAAATCCAGTCGGGCACTTGCCCTCTGAGGTAAGGGAGGCCCACTGGGGTGGGAGTGCTTATGCTCTGGCTGCCTGAGGCTGTGGGGTGGGGGGGCCAGAGAAGGGGGGTGCCTGAGTGTCACTCTGAAGAGAAGGTATAATAAAAGAACTGAAAGGATTAAGACTTGCTTCAGGCAAGCCTCTCTCTTCCAAGCTTCTGTCTCTCCTTATGAGATGCTCAGAACCACGCGGTTTCTCTGTTCCTTCCAACTCTGAACTTCTGTGGTCTTGTAAATGACCATGCATGGACTTGGGTCAGTCTTTGACCACAGGCAATTTATTTCAACATTCTATTCTTTGGGTGGGTTTTTTAAAATAAAAATTTTAAAGGAGGGATAACAATTCCAATTTAGGAGATGGTTGTGAAGATGAAAGGAGATTAAGGACAAAAACATCATGGATAAAATTTAGCAGTACTTTACAAATGCCTGGTCCTTGGGCGGGCGGCTTCACTTGCCTGGGCTCCGGCGAGCCGGACAGCGTGTGTTCTCCCAGCTCTGGCGCGCGAGCGAGGCGGTCCAGCAATGCTCAGCAAACAGCTCTGGCGATGGCGAGCGCTAAAGAGTTGTTGATTATTCATGTGCTTCCAGATGCTGGTAGGAGTGTAGCAGGGGCGCCACCCTGGGTTTGAGCCGAGATTCAGGGCTGACTTGCAGGAGGAGGTTTCGTGCAGGGAGCACTGGGCGTGTGAGAACAGCCGGTCCCCACCTGGCCCCTGGGCTGCTGGGAGGGTCCACTTACCTTTCAAGTATCACACAGGATGGCCTGGCCCACTGGGGACATTTGGGTACTGTGGGTGTTAGGAAGCTTTGAGGCCACTGGGATTCAGCAAGAGACCTGCCATCCAGTGATCTAGCAGAAGAAGAACAGCGTCCGGGTACATGGCAACACTTTCGCTTTCCCCAGTGTTGGGCTCCTCCTCAGGAAGATGCTCCTCTTGTGTGTGGTTAAAGGGCCTCCCTGATGGTGCAAGAGGCTAAGCACTGCACTATGAAGCTACGTGTAGCCACTGCAGCACGAGTTCAATCCCCAGCCAGGGAGCTGACCCACATAGCACAGTAGACCTCTCCTGTCTCGCCTGCTGCTCCCCTCAGCAGTGTATTTCAGTCATCTGCCTGTTCTGCTCCCCACCGTCTCTGATGAATTTTCTCACCCCCGCACCTCTGGCCTGTACCCTAGTTCTTGTATGCATAAATAAATAAATATTTTTAAAAATGGTTAGAAACTAAGGACGTCGGAGGTCCCTGATGTCAGTTTGGAAAGGTTTGGGGTTCAGAGAGTGAGGTCCTTGGGTTGCTTCTGAGGAAAGTTTACCCTTCAGCAGCACATGGTGGTCCCCAGAGGCAGAGAAGTTTAGTTGTATCCAAGAGGGCATGTTTATTAACAAAGGAAGGAGAGGATGGGATCTTGTACAGCTGTAGCAGGCAGGAAGAGATGCCCCTGAAAAGGATAGGCTTGTTAGAGACGCCCGCAGGCGGGCAGGAGAGCTGCTTCACTGATAGTGTTCTCTTTGGGAGGGGCTCATTCCCTTATGGGACTGCTCTCTATTGTTGGGTTACTTCTAGGGTGCAACTAGGTTGCGTAGTAAGGGTCAGTGACTCTGCAATGGCCTCCATCTCCACCTCTGGTCTGTGCCTCTGGATACTATGTAGCAGCTGATACCTGCTGGAGCAGTTGGCGCCTAGGGATTCTTCATTCTGTCTCTGTCTTAACAAGTATGTTAATCATTTCTACCCCCACCTCCAGTTTCTGACCTTGTGATGCCTCCCCCTAAATGTTCCACTCTTAGCCTCCACCAGTGCCCACTTTCCAAGAAGCAGAACTCACCGTTTCCTCCTCCGTTCCAGTTAGCATCCTGCAGTTGACTCTGCCGGGCCCAGCTGGGGACATGTGCACACCCCAGACGGCTCAAGCACCACAGAGATGTAACAAAGTGATATCGGGAGAAAGGGGAGGTTCCATATTCCCTGCCCCACCCAAGGAAGGCTGGAGCTGAGCAGGGTGGAGAAGCCAGAAAGACGAGGGTTGAAGGAGGCGCGTGGAGCAGAGGCCTGTGCAGAAGCTGCTGTGCTTGCTGCTTCTCAGCCTTGCACTTGCACCAGTCTGGCAGCGCACGGAAGCCACTTGGAATAGAGCTGTGAGCGAGAGATCCCGACTTGTAGTTTGCTTTTTCTGCTCCTTCCAGACTTACCTGGCCCCTTCCGCCCCTTTCCTCTGGTCCCCACGAGGAGGTGCCTTAGACTGTGGCAGCTTTCCGGCTTCAGTGGCCCTGCTTTGGGCCAACCCTGTTTGGCTGGGCATTTACCCACAAGGGAATGAGTAAGTTTGGGTGTTTAATTGGAAACTATTTTAATGATATTTGTTCTCTTCTTTTCATTGTACTCTATTTTCTGTTGAAGGTCTTACACACTAACAATATATTTTGTCTTTTGTGGCAGATGGCAGAAACCACTTTGAGTAAGCAGGTTTGGGCCTCCTGGATGCCCCGCCATTCTGCCTTCTAAGAATGTGACTCCTTCTGGCTTGGTCTCCAGTCCAGGCCACCCCTGAAGACAAACAGAGGGTCTGCATCTTCTGGAGTGCCTTGTACTGGGCTAAGAAGAGTGGGTGGTGGTCCCCCAAAAGGTGCTAGAGACTTGAAATAATGGGCTTGGGTTTCAGCTCAGATTTCTTTGATCCCTGCCTTAAATAGGATTCCCTAGATGGACACTGAGACAGGATTCATATTCTTATGATTATCTAGGAAGTGCTCCCATGGAAAATCTGTTAGGACCATGAGTAAATAGAGAGGAGAGAAGCCCCGAAAGGGTACAGATTCTGGCGAAATCCTATAGGGGCTGGCGACCTTCAGCCTGACTCCACACCAGAATTTGGAAGTTTAGTTACATTTCAAATAAATTGCTCAAAACCAGGGAGATGTGCCTTTTAGATCAGAGCTACTGCCTTTGGTAGGGCCCCAGGGGAATGGACATTCTAGGCTCTTCTGCAGGTGTCTCAGTGGCCACAGGTGATTGTGGGAAGAAGAGAAAGAAGACTCTTTGTGGGAGAAGCTGACAGGGAGCCAGAGCACATGGATCATCTAAGTGACCAGAGGGATCTCAGCAGCATAACCAGAGGATCTCCTAGAACCCCTACCCTGGCTTATTGTCTGTGCCCATGTCCATACCCTCCAGATCAGGTGTCCAGATATGAACATGTGGACCTTGCTTAGAGAAAGATGCCCACCCAGGGCCCCCTGGTGGCACAGGGGTTAAATCCAGCACTGTGAAGCTGTCAGCAGTCACTGCAGCATGAGTTCGATCCCCAGCCAGGGACGGGACCCACATGACGCAGCAGACCTCTCCTGCCTTGCCACTGCTCCCCTCAGCAGTGTATTTCAGTCAATCTGCCTGTCCTATTCCCTACTCTGTCTCTGGTGGATCCTCTTACCCCCCATATGTCTGGCCTGTACCCCAGTTCTTATATGCATAAATAAAAATAAACCTTTAAAAAAGAATAAAATGCCCACCCACATCAGAGAAGATAAAAATGTTGATCAGTGCTGTAGTGCTTTCTGACCACTTACTGCAGAGCCCGGGTTTGGTTGCCAAGCCGCGCTCTGCCCGGAGCACCCTCATCATTTCCTAAACGAGCCTGCTATGCATCTGATCTCTGATTGACCCGCTGCAGAAGCGAAGCAGCTCGCAGCTGAAATGGATGTGCCAGAGGGAACCTGGCTCTCTTGTCTCCTCCACTGCCTGCTCAGGGGTGAGTTTCCTGCTGCTTGGGCAGCAGGCACATTCCAGACTGGCAAAGGTGACTTTTGTGTGTCACAGGCAATTTGCCCTCAGGATGCCCAGCAGCCCCTGGTGGTGGGGTGGCGTAATGTGGCGGAACCAGCCAGCTCTGTCCCCTGTAGCTTGTTGGCTCCTCCACAGTGGGGTTGTCGGAGGCCCTGCCTTTCCTTGGCCAGACTCCCTGGAAAGCTGATGGGCTCTTCCCAGCACCTGCCCTAGTTGTTTCTACAACAAACTCTTCTCCCATCGCCAACTGCAGCCAAGCCGCCGCTGGTGGTCTCCACTGTTTGGAGAGGCAAACAGTAAAGGACTTGACAGTTTTCCTAATAGTCCTTTGTTAGGGATTCACCCGCTGCCTCCCTCCACCAGGCTCATCCTCACCTCTAGGTCTAGATGATATCCCCAGCCAGGAACACCCCTGGCCTTCACAGTCCCGGCTTGCTCTACAAGGACCATCTATTCTTTCCAGCTTTTATTTTAAATAGAAGGGCCAGAAGAGTCAGGTGAAAGATCAGAAGGATCAGGTGAGATCCTGAGCGAGTGAATGAAAGGATGACTGAATGAATGAATGAGCTCACATTTCACCTTATACTCTAGTCTCTGGCATTTTACTCTGTGGTCTTTGGCACATTTAAATAGTTTCCCCAATAATATTTTAAGCTCCCTAGAGAAAAGATGTACTTTTTTTTCTTTTTAACTTCCTTTATTGCTAGAGTCACAGAACAAAGCCAGAGTTTACTTTTTTGAAATAATTGGCATCATGGACATAGTACCTGGAATTCAGAATTTTTATCCTGCCTCTCTGCAGGGTAAATGAAAAGTGATCAAGCTTTTCCGTCCTCCCGCCATTGGTGTCGATGACGGACACCTGCAGTCCTGCACGCAGGCCTGATGGCGGCACCGCGAGTAGGGTGTGGGCATGCGCAAGTGGGCGCACTGGGCTGAGACACGGGGCATATAAGGGCAGCGTCACGAGGCCGCCAGGAGAGAGCAGAAGCAGCAGTAGTAGCAGAGGCACGAAAGGCTAGAGAGCCCAGAGAGTGAAGATGCGCTGTGGGCGAGGAGGCCTTCCAGCCTCCTGGCCCCCGGGCCGCTGCCTGCCTTGTACTTGGTCACCTCTGATATAATGATGTAATAAAAGCCTGAAAAAGCCACCGAGGGCTCCAGGACTCTTCCTTGACCCATCTTCCAGAATCATGAGGACTTGCTCTGTGTCCTTGCTGGCACTACACTCTCTTTGGATGAACTTGGACCATTTTTAGGCTTTGTGGGCCTCCATTTCCTAAACTTATGGTAAAGGCTTGGACTTACAGAGGGGCACGAAAAGAGATGCCACACCTGCTTACTCTACCTCTCCTCTAGATGGCCTTGGCAGGTAATATAATCTCTCTGAGCAAACAAGGAGACCAATTCTACCTCATGAGTTGTTTCAAAGACTTCATGATGTGACAAGTGTCAGGTGCTTAGCCCATAGCAAATAGTCATAGTCTCTAAGGCCCTCTCCAGATTCAGACAGAAGAATATTCATTCAAGATATTGTATTAGGAAAAGAGCTTTGCAAGAGGGTAGGTTACTTTCTCTTCTGTTAGGATTGCTACGTGCTGTGTAACTTTGTCTTCAAGAGAAAGACAAAGCCAATGAACACATGAAAAGATGCTCAACATCATAAAACAGTAGAAACAAATCAAAACAAAAATGATCAGAATAGCCTTTAAAAGAATTCTAACACATGCCTTCAAGACATGCTGAGAGAAATGATCCAGTCACAAAAGGACAAACACTGTGTGATTCCACTTATATCAGGTGCCCAGAAGACTCAAATTCCAAGATACACAGAGTAGTGGTCACCAGGGGCTAAGGGTCAAGGGCTGGGTGCAATGCAAAGTCACTGAAGGATATAGAGTTTCAGTTGGGGAAAAGAGAATGAAAAAGATGTGGAAATAGAGGACAGTGCAGCCAAACACTAATTCAAAGGGAAATCTGCATTCCTATGTTTATTGCAGCACTAGTTATAATAGTCAGGCTATGGAAACAACCTAAATGCCCAAAACAGATGAATGGATTAAGATGTGGTCTATATCACAAAGGAATACTACTAAGCAATCAAAAATGATGATCTCATGCCATTTGTAGCCATGTGGGTGGAGCTAGAAGGGATTATGCTCAGTGGGATAAACCAGAAGGAAAAGTATTGGATGGTCTCACTTATAGAGGAAATATAGGGAAATTGAACAAGAGATCAGGAAAAAGACAAAACTCACAGGTAGATCAGAGCTAGTGCATGCAGCAGGGAAAGGGGAGGGGGAGAGGTCAAAACAGGGGAGAGGAGAGCACACGGCACTATGGCGATGGTGCCGTGGTGGTAGAATTATGGGAACTACACCTGAAGGTAGAAATTAAATATTGTACAAAAATGAACAACAATGTAAGAAAATAAAATAAAAAGTAGATGGCAATGCTGGTTGTGAGGTACTTAGTGCCACTGAATAAACATTTGGAAATGGTTAAAATGGCAAATTTTTGTTACATATAATCATTTTTTAAGAAATGTAAAACAACTGCCACACAGCAAATTGAGGTTTCTTTGGGTGTGACTTTTGCCAGATGGAGGAGGCCCAGAGCTCCAGAGGTCCCAGGGCTGGGGGTGTGGGGTTTTGGATTCTGAGGGCACAGGTCAGCTGGCTACAGCCCAGTGTCGTGCAGAAGCCAGACAAACAGACCCAGCCTGGCCCTTTAATGCCAGTCCCACCAGAGAAAGCTTTCAGCAGGAGCCAGGACCAGGCACATCATGAAGTCAGGCAGACCCTCTCCATGGAAATCAGCATTTATTTGAAGGTTTTAGTGCTCAATTTAGCCTCAGTGAGAGGTGACCTTCTACCCAGGGCCAAAAGAAAAGTGATTTCTTTGATCGTCCATCTGACCCCAAACTGACCTCCTGCATTTTTCAATTCATTTTGAATCATGCTGTTCTAGCCAAAGTGAGTCCAGCCCTTAGCAAAGACTATTTCACATTTTTGCCAACAATTCTGGGCCTGTTTCAGATCTGGTCACTTGAATAGCGAAAATAAAATCTGTGAGCTCTTCGGAGTCCTTCTGATCTGGGGCAGCAGGGAGGGAAGCTGAGAGAAATGTTCAAAAAAGGCAAGAAACTGTGGGGGAGAAGAGGATGGGAAGCCCCTCCTTGCTTGGATGTCAACAGCTGCACATTGGGGCCACATCTAAGGAGGAGGGAGATGGGTGTGGCCACGGGTCCGGGAGTGGGACTCCTTTACCCTCTGGTCAAGAAAGCATCTCCCCAGAAAGGCACAGCATGGGCTCTTCTGCATTAATTTAGAGTTCGGGGCCACAAATCACAGCAAGAAAACTCAAGCTTAAACAACCAGGAAACAGCACCCTCTCACGTGGCAAGAGGTGGGTGACCACAGAGGTGGGAAACCAGCAGCTACATGTCACAGCCAGGAGCTGTTCGGTCACCTCTCCTCCCCTTGGTCAGCAGCTGCCCCAGCTTCGCGCACAAAAATGGGAGGCAAAGGGAGAGAATGTTTCCCAGGACCCACCACCCAGCCACACCCAGCCAACATCCTCCCCTGTGTCTCATCAACCAGAACCACATCACCAGCCAATGTTTAAGCCATAGTCAGCAAACTTTCTGTAAAGGCAATGATAGTAAACACTTTTGGCTTTGAGAGTGTGTTTGGTAGCAACTACTACACTCTACCACTGGAATGTGAAAGCAGTCATAGGTACTGCATTAAAAATGGGAAGGACGGCATCCCAGTCAAATTTATAATATCTATAATCTTATTTATAAAGCCATGTGACAGGCTGGATTTGGCCCACGGCCTACGGTTGCCCACCTCTGCTATCTTCAAAATTCCTTTCAGGAGATCTAACAGGACAGTTCACAGTAAACCACAATTTGTTGTTGATTCATCACAACAATGCTCTGATGACTTATTCTGGTCTATGGTATCTAACAAAGGCTATCCAGAGAGGTTCTAACTGATGACTCAGTTCATAAGATCACTCAGTAGGCAGGCAGATGAACAGAGCACAGCAAAACTGGGGCACCAAGATAAAACTGCAAAGAATTTCTTATGTCTTAATGAGCATCAAAAGAGGCACAGAGGGAAGATTCAGACGTTGACTAAAATTTGTTCAACTTAAAAAAAGAAACCTTTGTTCAACTTACTTTACAAATATAACATTTACAAAAATAGTTACATTCAGTGTTCAATTTAATCCCCCTGAAAATCTGAATTCCACTCTTGATGCTTCAGAAACTGTTTTCCTATTTTTTGTGTGTGTCTCCAATCAAGACTGAAAAAGACCTTTGCACATGATCCAAATCCCAAATTTTACAGATGAGGGAATGGAGAATTAGAGAGGGTAAGTTATTTTTCCCAGATCACACAGCCATTCAGTGGCAAAACCAAGACACAAACCAGGTTGCAGTAGGTTGTAGTGTATCTCAAATCCTCTGCTACTCTTCCTGAAAGAGAATAAACTTCCTGTAGACACAAGCTTGGCCTACTTCAAGGTGACCCTCCCTGCAGGCAGAGTATATGTCGTCCTCTCTATTAAACTCAGTAGTGACCATGTGATTTTTTTTTTTTTTTTGGTCCATGAAATGTGTGTGGGTAAAGTGGTTATGTCACTTACATACTGCCATGTCTGTCTGTCCTCTGCCAGCCAGGGTAGCAGAGTGGAGAGCATCAGAAGCAGTGCAAGCACAACTGACTAGCAAACTCTGGGGCTATTTGTTAGGTGCAGCATAGCTGGGTTTATCCTAACTGACACAGCGGCTTTATAACTCTGAATACAGGATGTTTTCCCAGCTGGAGAATCTCGAGTTTCCAGTAGCATCACATGGAATCAAGGAACACGCAGTTTAGTGCCACCTGCCTGGATTCAGATTTCATTAACTGTGTGACATCTCTTAATGCTTCAGTTTCCTCGTCAGTAATATAAGGAAAAGAGTGGTGACTCCCCATGGGAATATGGTAAAGATCCCATGAACTAAGCCTGTGTTTTGAGGAATACTGGCTAACATTGTTTATTATGTTTCAGTATGGTGTCTCCCTGGCTGACATTTCAGTGGCAGTAAGGGGTGAGAGGGAAATCCCTGAGACTGTTCCATGTATTTGCATAAGCAAACTCCAGCAGTCCCTGTAGGAGGCGTTCTGCCCTAGGTGTCATGCTGAAGACCATCATTGTTCCTGCAACAAGCCACGGAGGAGGAGCACACAGGCTTACTGTGACTAGGTTAGAGACCCTACAGCCAGACAGGTTAAGATTTGAACCTTGGCTCTGTCCCTCCTTCCTGTACCTATATAATAAGCTACTATCCTCAAGAAGCCTTAGTTTCCACTTCTATAAAATGGGGATAATGAAAGTGCCCATCTCATGAGGTGATGGGAAGTCTCAGTGAAATCATTCTCATACAGATGCAAAGCTTCACTTAGCCTGGCACATCACAGGGGCTCACCAGCTGTCACCATAGGCCTTGGTGTTCGCTTCTGGACAGTACAAACCCAGGGCAGCGTGGGCTGGAACAGCTGGTGGGAGGGGACGGATCTGAATGAGTCACAGAGATCCTGGTATCCTTGGCTGCCCCTTTCCTCAGGAAACTCCTTCCTGAAATCATAGACAGTCTGACTAGAGAGGAACTGGTAGAAAATAAGGCACCCTCCCCACCAGCTGCCATGGGTTTCCACACACCGTGAGGACTGCCAGGTCTGGCTGCCACAGGGGGCAACCACACAGAGTTCAGCCTGCAGGCTGGGAGGTCAGTCCAGAAACCAGCAACAGCAGACTTGGAGGAGTACCCTTAGCAAACACTGCCCGAGAGTCCGTAGAATGTTCTCTTTCTTTCTTTTTCAAATGTCACCATGAATTAGCAGTGTTCACTCTCATACTACTGGGAATACATCTTTACTGCCTCGACATAGCAAAGCTTGAGGTTGAAAAGAAAGCCTTTTATTTGGGAAACACTTTGGGGGTGATTATTAATTAAGTCAGTGAAAAAAGCAATAGGGTCTGTGACAGGAAACAGGACCGAAATTGGAATATCTTCAGTAAAATAATTGCAAGGCAACATTGCAGAGTAATTTAATTTCCTATGACATTTTAATGACAAATATAGACGATATAAAGAAGTCATTTTATTTTCCACTGCCAATATTTTGTTTCCTTGCTTATTCTAATAGATCAAAAGGAACATACAATATGATTTTTAATTTTTTTTTTTGCCAAACACTGTAATCATTCTTTCATGTTACAGATGTGTGTAGTTACTACTTGTCACATACACAAAGTAGAAGTGAATAGGAGTTAAACAGGAAGAAAACTCTGCTCTTTCCCTTTGAGAACAGGATCAGGAAACCTTGCCAAACTCCATCCTCGGGCATTTTCCCATTCAGTTTATTTTGACGGGGTTTTAACTGAGTCAAGTGTTTCCATCCTCAAGCCTTCAGGTGGTATTGATGGGGATACATGAAGGACGTGTTGGGCTTTAGGAAGTGAGGGGCAGTTTTTTAGTCCACTAGCTTCATCACATCTGTTCATCACCCAGGACCAACCCCAAGCCCATCAAGGTGCAAGGGCTGGAGGGGCAGGGGGCTACCAGCTCATCTGGCGCTGCAGGTGGGAGGTGCGGTGGACAGAGCTGCCTGCAGAGATGACAGCCCCTCCCCCTCCAGCTCATCAGACTTATTTCATGCCTCCTCCCCCTCTGGTTTATAAAAACCAGCTGATGTGGTCTTTATAATCGGACTTTGTTTTCTGCTGCTAGCAACATTGCAAATGCAGAATCTGGCTTCTCAGCAAGGACTTCAGGTTTGTCAAACTCCACCACCTGAAACAGAGGAGTTGAAATTGTCAGAGCATCCACCCACCATGGAGCTCAAGCCATTAAAACGCCTGGGGAAGTGGGACCAACCTTCCCGTTTTCCATGACCAACACGAGGTCACAATTGAGGACCGTGTTGAGGCGGTGGGCAATGGTCAACACGGTGCAGCCTTTGAAGGCGTCTTTGATAGTGCTCTGAACAAGGGTGTCCGTCTTGGAGTCCATGGAGGCAGTGGCTTCATCAAGGAGGATGATCTGTAGGAAAGAGGGATGTAAAAAGTCACACAGTGCCAAAGCTGTACCCAGAGGGAAATTTATAGTCTTACCTCCATTTATTACAAAAAGAAATTAGAAAGACTGAGAACTAAAGAGCTAAATATCCAACTCAAAAAGTGAAAAAGCAGCAAAATAAAAGTCATGTTACATGACCATCTTCCTTCTTGAAAGGACTTGCTGGGGCCTCCCTTGTGGCACAAGGGGTTAAGTCTCAACACCATGAAGCTATCAGCAGCCACTGCAGCACTTTGATCCCTGATGAGGGAGGGGACCCACATGGCAAGTCAGACCTTTCCTATCCTACCCACTGCTCCCCTCAGCAGTATAATTCAGTAGATCTGCCTGTTCTGCTCCCCACTCTGTCTCTGGTGACTCCTCTCACCCCCTGCACCTCTGGCCTGAACCCTGGTTCTTGTATGCATAAATAAATAAATTTTTTTTAAAAAAAGGAAGAAAGGACTTGCTGAAGGAATAAAGTTGTATAGTCTTTACTTCTCTAATCCTCACTCTAATCATATAAACTAGTAGGATTTATGCTTTTTATGTTTTATGTACTGTGCTAAGATGAAGCAGCACTTTTATTCACTTCCTATTGCTGCTATAACAAATTAGCTCAAACTTAGAGGTTCAGCACAACAGAAATTTATCATCTTACCATTCTGGAAGTCAGAAGGCTTAAAGTTGAAGTATTGTCAGGGCCACATTCCTTTTGAAAGTTCTAGGAAAGAAACTGTTACCCTGCTTTTTCCAGTTTCTAGAGCTGCCTGATGCTTTGGCTCATTGTCCCCTTCCTGGCATTGCTGTAGCATCTATTTCCATCACACCCTCTCTCCTCTGACATTCCCATGTTGCTCCATAAAGACCTGGGCCCACCCAGATAGCCCAGGGGGATCTCCCCATCTGGAGACCCGTGGCCTTCTCACATCTGCAAAGCCCTGTTCCCCGTAAGGTGACAGCCACAGCTTTGGGCTAAAAGGGCCTGCACGTCTTTGGAGGGGCATTATTTTGCTACCACAGAGCTAGTTCCCGAGTCAGAGGGCTTGAGCTCTCAGCCCTGACTATTTGATTTTGGCTGAATTACCCACCTCCCCCCAAGGCTCTGTTTCCTCATCTGTAAAGGGGATGTTTGCCTTACGAGCATGAAATGCCGAGACAACACATAAACTACCTATCACGCAGAGCCACAGAGGGAGCCAAATGTGCCTGGCTGTTGAGAGCACACACACAACGGGTTCTACTTCAGGTGGGGTTCAGAGAACGGGGTCCCTAAGACCGCAGCACTCCCTTCCTTGAAATCTGTAAGCAAGGATGGGTAAGTCACCAAGAAAAATAAGCAGAATTTTACAATTTTATCCTAGCTTTCTCGTGGCCTTCCTTCCTGTCCTGGGTATTGTTTATCAGAACTCAGAATTGTTCAGGGACAAAGGGAAAAAATGGAGAGAGAGATTTCTCAAACCCAAACCACTTAGGAAGACAGAGAGAATGTGGAAGCATGCCCTCCCTGGGGGAGCCCAGGGAGGCAGGTGCTATTGCTATAAATGGCTGTTATTTTTCAATTGTTACCCCTCGCATCTTTGTCTTAAGAAAAAGTGATCAGTTCTTAAATGACTCAATTGCTCTCTCTTTGCTGAAAGACAAACGTGTGGCTCTACCTCCTGGATTGAGTGGTGCCACGGGAGAGATCCAAATTTGACCAATCCATTCTCCGTGCTGTTTCCTTACTTTTGAATTACGGAGAAGTGCTCGGGCCATACAAAGCAGCTGACGCTCCCCTACTGAGAAGTTTTCTCCATTTTCTGTGACTTCTGCCTGTAATTTTTCCGGGAGTTTCATTATCTATAAAACACAGAAAATGCCACATTTATGCTGATGATCTATAAAACTGTCCTGCATCGTCTGTATTGATTGCCCCCTTCTCTTGCATTCATCAGCAGGTTTTATTTTACTGTGGGAAAGAAAGGGCAAAACAACAATCATTTCAATATTGCAAACAGGCACCAGGGAAAGACCAGGGAGCAGGCAGACGCTGATAATTTACAGTCACAGTATGAATCACGAATCCGGCAGATACCACGCCAAGCGAGCACAATGGATGTGCGTGTGGCTCCAGGGAAACACAAACAAGTGGGAATGGCACCCAGGGCCCCCGTTTCCATGGGCAAAATGAGATGGGAAGGCAAGTTCTCTGGTCAGAAAGGAACGGAGGGTCTGATTTAGCAGCATAACTCTAAGCCACCTCGGGAGATGCTCACCTTGGCACCAAGGCAGGTCCTGTGGGAAAAATCCCCTCAGGGCTACCTACAGAGGCGGCCTGGCACCTGCTGACCCCAGTGCTGCTTTTACAGGCAAAGCCCGGCTCACAGAGAGCTCAGCCCGCTCCAGTCACGCCCCGGGGAGCCACGGACCCTCACCTTCCTGTGGCTTCTGTCCTAACGAGCCAATGAGACTCTCAGCTGCCCTAGAGGCAGACGACTAGGGCTCAGGCCTCTATTCTGCCATCACTAGACTGTGTGCAAGTCTTAATTTCTGCATCCCTAAAAGTGGGGCTAGGAGAACCAACCTCAGAGGACTGCAGGGGGGACCAGGTGAGATGATGCGTGTAGAGCTCTGGTCGGAAAATGGCAGAGGCCAAATAAATGTCATCTTTTATTGCTCTTAATAATAGTCATTATAATAATCCTTATAATAATAAGGATTATGTTCCCCTACCTTTGTCTGGTGCCCACAAATAAACCTGGCCAAGGTGCTTGTTGAGCTCAAACCTGGACCAGGCATCTAGAGCCCTGGTGCTGGGAGTGGACTCATGCTGGCCCCCCAGAGACCTACTGTGTCTCTCATGAATGTTCTCTCCAGGACCTGCCAAAGCATCTCATCCGTGTAACTCTCAAAGGGATCCAGGTTGTACCTGCAAAGAATAAAAGGAGAAGAAGGTGGATCTGAGGCCGAGAGGATGGGGCAGCAGGTGTCCATAGCATGTAGGGAGGGCAGGAGGGTGGCGTCGTGATGCCAAGGCTCCAAGATCAGTGCCCAGCCCTGGACGATGATCGATAACATAGCATCCTCAGGCGTGAGACCAAGGACCCACAATGCTATGGTGGGGCGGAGACCATGAAACCCGCTAAGAGGTAGCATCTGATGCTCTCAGTGGCCACGTGGATTTGACCGTATGCAGATTCTTGCCAGAGAGAGTAGTGAGCTGTTCAATCTACCATTCCATTCACTCTCAACAATCAAGAGGTAGATCTGCAGCTGCCAGGGTCTTGCAGAGGGTGAGGGTCTCCTATATTGGTGAGACTAGCATAACAAGTAGAAGGTATTTTTCATGCAGCTGTAAATGTAGCCCCCTCCTTCATTTGGTGTTGTAGGGTCAAGAAAAATTATCAGGCTTTTCTGCCCTCCTGCCATTGGAATAATGATGGACACCTGCGGTGCTGCATGCGTGCCTAAGTGAGCATGCGCAAGTGGGTGCACCTGGGCTTAGACAGGGGCATATAAGGGCGGCGTCATGAGGACACCAGCAGCAGAAGAACAGAAGAGCAGGGGGCAGACAGAAGCAGAGATGAGAGGCTGGAGAGCCCAGAGAGTGAAGATACGCCGGGGGCTGGGAGGCCTGCCAGCCTCCTGGCCCCCCGGCCCCCCTGCCTGCCGCGTACCTGGTCGCCTCTGATAATAAAAGCCACCGAGGGCTCCAGGATTCTTCCTTTACCCCATCTGCCAGAATCATTGAGAACATGCTCTGTGCCCTTGCCAGCACCACAGGTGTTCAGTGGGAGAAATGTCCACTGGAGGGGCAGTCACTGCACTGGACTAAGTGGGAAAGTTACTGTCTCTTGTGCTCAACATCAGACTTTGTGCCTGGAGGCGCTGCAGCCCTGCTGTCCCTGTAGGGGCAGCTCCTCTCCCTGTCCTAGTGGGAATGAACTGATGCACTTCTCAACAGCTGCCCACGTGTGTGGGAGAACCATTTGTTTTGTTGTGCCAACTGGCGTACTCTTGACAGTGGCCATCACTAACCCGATGGGCTGTAAACCAGGACTTTCCAGAGCCAACCGGGCCACTTGCTCATCTTGCTTGAACATCTTGTTTGCCAGTAATGTGGTTCATAAGCTACAAGTAATGCTCAGGATGCCAGCCCCAGCTCCTCCCCAGGCTGGCACAGGCAGCCAGGGCCTGGGAGCACTTTCAGTGCCTCTCCCCTAGACAGAAGAGCCCCAGGCAGCCCTGAGTGGCACAGAGTTCCTGGTCAATCTGATTCTACTATCCAAAAATAAGAATGCACAACGATCGAAACAGCTACCTTACTGTACCTACAAACAGGACAGGGTCCTGGGGGATCACAGTCAGCTTGGTTCTGAGGTCTTCCAAACCCACAGTGCAGATATCCACCTCATCGATGAAGATGGTACCACCAGCTGGCTCCACCAGACGAAACAAGGCCATTCCCAGAGACGACTTGCCTGGGAAGGATAAAAGCAGCACATCAAACACAGTCTGTGCTTCCATCACATCCAGGCTCCTGGTCAAGGGGATTATTAATGCCGTGAAAATGGCTTTTGTGGGTGGCCATGCAGATGCACCAGACCTCACTCTGCAGGGGCCTCGGGTGCCCCAGCAGAGTTAGCCTGCCCGCCCCACAGGGGGCGCTAGCACACACCTCAGTTGCCCCAGCAGAGATAACCTGCCCGCCCCACAGGGGGCGCTAGCACACACCTCAGCTGCCCCAGCAGAGATAACCTGCCCGCCCTACACACACACCTCCTCCTCTGGGCCCCCTTTCGCCAGGAAGCCTCTCTTTAAATTAATTTTAAAAATTGATGTGTTTGCTTCCAACTCAACGCATCCATTCAACCTGAAATCTCAATTTACAGGAACAAGATCTGAGTGGGAAAACCAGCCATCTCACCACACACATCACCCTCTGGTGTGGCATCCCAGGGGAGATGCAAAGAAAACAACCTGGAAGAAGCAAAATCAGAACCGTCCTCACCAGAACCTGTTCTTCCGACAATCCCCACCGTCTGCCCACTTTGGATGTTCAAGTTCAGCCCGTTGAGAACAAGAGGAGTGTTGTCTCTGTATCTCATCTGATAGTCTCTGAATGTTATCTCCCCTCGACTGGGCCAGTCTTGGGGACAGCTCCCCACTTTGAGGGAGTGAGTGCATTCAGGAATACAGGCCTGAAAAGCAGAAGAACCGATAGTCATTTGCTCTTATGTTCACTTCATTCTTGTATTCGTCGTACAATTCTAAGTGCTCATGATGGTGAACTACATAAGGACTAGAGTCAAGAAACGCATGCGCCAGTGGGGCAAGTTGGGTAATAAGTCAGACACGTGGATGATAAACAGTGTGTCAGAATAGAACACAGACTGTGTGTGCTGCACAGGGGCCCTGGGGGAATAAAAGCAACTCAAGAGCTAAAGAAGGCCTCAATGATAAGGAGACTTTCAGGGGGCCTCCCTGGTGGCACAGTGGGTTAAGCAATGCACTATGAAGCAAACCGCAGCCACCGCAGCATGAGTTCGATCCCTGCTGCCCGGGGAGCTGACCCACATGGCGCAGCAGACCTCTACTGCCTCGCCCGCTGCTCCCCTCAGCAGTGTTTCAGTCAGTCTGCCTGTTCTGCTCCCCATTCTGTCTCTGGTGAATCCTCTCACCCCCCCACACCTCTGGCCTGTACCCCAGCGCTTGTATGCAAGATTTATTTGTTTATGCATACAAGCGCTGGGGTACAGGCCAGAGGTGTGGGGGGGTGAGAGGATTCACCACAGAGAGCAGGGAGCAGAATAGGCAGATCAACTGAAGTACACTGCTGAGGGGAGCAGCGGGCACAGCAGGAGAGGTCTGCTGAGCCATGTGGGTCCCCTCCCTGGCCGGGGGCAGGGATCGAACTCATGCTGCAGTGGCTGCGGTTTGCTTCATAGTGCGTTGCTTAACCCATGCGCCACCAGGGAGGGCCCATAAACAAATAAATCTTAAAAAGAAAAAAACAAAGGAGACATTCAGGAGGAGCACTGGTACAAAAGGAGCAGCATCCGGAGCTGGGCAGAGGCTCTGAAGCGAGGATGAGCTTGGATACTTTGAAGAACAGAAGGAGTCTCGGCGCTGGGGTTCTGTGAACAGAGGGTGTGCGACTATCAGAAACAGCTCACCAGCACTTTGTGGGTCTGGGCAAGGTCAGCAGTGTGACCTTGAAGCTCTGTGACAAATTTAGACCAAGCCTTGAAATCTGCAGAATTCAATCAGATGCAATCTCATTATCTGCAGAAATCAGAAAGGCGCTAGAAGTGGAAAATGACAAAGAGCAGGATGCCAAGTTCAGAGGTCTTTCATGTTACATGGGGGAAAATTTAAGTTTCCCAAGAGCCCAAGAAAAGCAAAATGTCATTAAGGAGTAGAGCAGCTCAGTTACTTGGGAGCCCAAGCCCCGCCCCAGTGACTGCTGGCCGTGAGAATCAGGGCTCTGGCGTGTCCTGCCCAGGACACTGACCAGCCTGAATCACTGGCCAATAAGAAACCACAAAAGGCTGTGAAGATAGTTGCATTCCTAAGACAGCACCTATAAACTTTAAAATTAATAGTAAAAATATTTAACAGAAAGACAATCACAACAAAACAGTTTTTGGTTTAAGGAATCTTAAAGTATCCCTTGAACTTCAAGTATTTGAATACTTGGTGCTTCAAGTATCCATAATATTAACATCTGGGCTTGTGATTCTAAGTTAAAACGCATCATTGAATAATTTACTTAAACACCACTTTAAGTTACAAGCTACTGTTACGTACTGTCAGGCAGGTTTAAAACTCCTGTTTAATTTATCAGATTTATATAACCTTAGGAAAGTTTGTTTGTTGAATCCGATAATCAAGGTACTTAAAAAGGAAATGGGATGTATTAAAATTTAAAATGCAGTTTAAAATGCTTTAAAAGTGTTTAATTAAGTTTGTAAATGGGTCCAGACACAATTCAAAGGCCCTTAAAAATCGATTGCTAGATTTGGCTACACTTCTTTCCCAAGAGTAGTAAGATTTATAAGTTGAACTTAAAGGCTTTTAAGAAGAGTTAGACTGTTTTTTTTTTCAATTTACCATTTTAACCAATCAAATATTTACTTTTACAACCTAAAGTAAACCACTGAATTCTCTTTTCGGTGCACAAAAGCCCCTGAGGAAATTTTTTTACAAAATGAACTTCTCACTCAGTGTCAAGGACTTCAGATTGTATGGTAAAGAGGGGTCCTAAGAACAGCAGTTCCGGAGTCAGATTTCAGTTTTTAAAAAGACCCTTTTCACAGGTAAACAGAACAAATGCAGCGTTAACCCACCTCCGCCTGCACACACCGATTTCTTACCGAAATATACTCCCTGAGCAGCTCCACGGAGGTGAACTTGGCCTGGGTCTCATTTCCTGTTCGCACACACACCTGCAGCAGCCCGCTCAGCTGTGGATGAACAAGCACGTGACACCCCTTGCCCCATGGGCTCCCCGTCCTGCCCTTCAGACACAGCCCTTGTGAGTTACCTACCCTCCCTCCCTCAGGACCATGCAAAAAGGGGCCTACATTCATTCCCAGCCAAGCGCAGAAGTAAAGGCACCCCTGTTTGGGGTGTATTGCTCTTAAACATTTCCTTTGTTAGACACAAATGGTAACTACTTTTTTTCCTGGCCCTCCAGATGGTGAGGATCAACCACCTCCCTACTTGATCCAGTGCCTCTTGGTTTGAGCCATGAGGAATTCTCCTGCCCCCAACAGCTAGGTCTCTACCCTCTGCTGCCACCTGGTGGGGTCCTGTGCCTCTCTCTCCCCACTGCACCACCCCCACCTGTAGCCAAGAAGCAATGGGAATCCAGTTACCACAGATCATCAGAGGAAGAAGACACCAGAAAACCATCGAGCCTGGTGCCTTCCTGGTGGTGCAAGGGGTTAAGTCTCAGCATTGTGAAGCTATGCAGCCACTCCAGCACAAGTTTGATCCTGCCAGGGAGCCGACCCACAGGGCGCAGCAGACCTCTCCTGTCTAGCCTGCTGCTCCCCTCAGCAGTGGATTTTTGTAGACCTGCCAGTTCTGTTCCCCACTGTCTCTGGTGAATCCTCTCATTCCCAGCACCTCTGGCCTATGCTCCAGCTCTTGTATGCAAAAATAAATCTTTAAAAAAAAAACACATCGAGCCCACTTGCTTGCTTCAGACACAGAACAGTCAAAGTTCAGACTGGAGGTATGGATCGCTAAGGGTGCCGCCTCAAGCCAGGTGTCCTAGCAGCAAACCCTGAGATCTGAGTGGCAGCAATTTCAGGGTTGAATGGTGCCCCCCTCCAAAAAAAGAAAAAGACATGTCCACACCCAAATCTCACTTTGGAAAAGGACCTTTGTGGGTATAAGTACGGATGTTGAGATTATCCTGCGTGGGTCCTGAATCCAGTGGCCAGTGTCCTTACACAGACAGGGTCGAAGACACAGAAAAGAAAAAAAAAAAAAGATGTGAAGGAGAGAGAGAGTGGAGAGAAGCGGCTGCAAGGAAGGAGGGGCCACCAGTGCAGGGAGGTCCAGGAAAGGACCATGTCCAGAGGGCACGTGGCACCGCCACCACCTCACCTCACACTGCCAACCTGCAGAGCTGAGGGAGAATAAAGTCCTCAGGCTTTAAGCCACTAGCATGTGGCAATCTGTTACAGGAGTCCTAGGAGATGAATCCAGTGATGAATCCAGAAAGAACGGGTGGCTGGGAGAAGAGAGGGAGGAAGATTTCTTGAGAGGTTCAGTTCTGGGCAAGCGGGTATGATACAGTCAGGGCACTGGGGACTGCATGGACCACTCCTGAGGAGTCGTGGAGAAACTGGCACACGTCTCCCACTCGCTGCATGATTTTTGGGGCCACTCCTGGCTGGGAAGACTCCCGGCATCGGCAGCCTACCTTGGCACAGGTCTGCCTGAGCACCTCCTGTGGCAGGAGCCACAGGTGGGGAAAGCACCCGAGCACCTGCTCATTCACAGCATGTGATCCAGGTGGGCTCCAGGAGGACCGGGTCTTCTTCCTTTAGGTAAGCAGCGACTGGGAGCCGGATGCTGTTCGGGGGGCTGGTTCTCCAAGGGTGAATGTGGGAGACGAGCTCTCTGCCTGCCTTCTAATGAGCTAGGATAGCAAGCTGGGCATTTTCACAGAACATGAGCGTATCAAGTAGGAGGCACTGACCTCAACATCTTAAAGGTCATGCAGCACAAACCCACAGGCAACAGAACACTTAATGGTGAAAAACTGAAAGTGTTTCCTTCAATATCAGGAGTAAGAAAGGATTCCACTGACAGCACTTCTGTTTAATTTTGTATTATAAGTTTTAGTTAAAGTAAGGAGACAACGACAGAGGAAAAAAAAAAAAACAGGATCCAGGCTGGAAAAGAAGTGAAAGAATTATTATTTGCAGATATTATTATATAATACATGTAGAAAATCCTAACGATTCCACCAAAGAATATCTATTAGAAACAACAAACGGGGGCCTCCTGGTGGCGCAGTGGGTTAAGCAACACACTATGAAGCAAACCACGGACACTGCAGCACGAGTTCAATCCCTGCTGCTGGCCAGGGAGGGGACCCACATGGCGCGCAGACCTCTCCTGCCTCGCCCACCGCTCCCCTCAGCAGTGTGTTTCAGTCCATCTGCCTGTTCTGCTCCCCCCTCTGTCTCTGGTGGATCCTCTCACCGCCCACACCTCTGGCCTTATGTGCATAAATAAAATCTTTTTAAAAAGAAACAACAAACAGCAAAGTAGCAAGTTTCAAAATCAGCATACAAAATTCTGTTGCATTTTTATATAAAACAGTGAGAGAGAAGAAAAAACAATTAAGAATTGCATCACCATAATTCAAATACCTAGGAATTAACCTAAGGAGTTGAAGGATTTGTATAGTGGAAACTACAAAACTCTAGTAAAGGATATAGAATAAGACATAAATGGAAAGACATTCCATACTCATGGATGGGGAGAATCTGTATAGTCAAAATGACTAGTCTATCAAAAGTGACTACAGATTTAAACTCAGTTCCTATTCTTGAAGGGACTAGAACAAACATAATAAAGTTATATGGCTGCATAAAAGGCCCTGAATAGCTACAGTAATCCTGAGGGAGAAAAAAAGAAAAGAAATGGAGGCATCACATTACCTGACACTAAATTATACTATAAGACAGCAGAAACTGAACTCCAGTATGGCTCTAGAATATGAGTAGGCACATAGATCAATGGAAGAGAACTGGAAGTCCAGAAATCAGTCTACTCATATATCAATATTTAATTAGGATGAAGGAGCCATAGTCCTACCATGGAAAAAGAGAATCTTCAACAGAACTGGAAAGTGACATGTGAAGGAGGAAGGTGGATCACTCTGTAACTCCAGACACAAAAACAACTCACTATACACTAAAGATTTAGATGTAAGACCACTGACAACATGTGTCATGACATCAACGATAACGATGTTGTAGACTGACTCCTACACACATATCAAAAGGACCCCCAACAACTAGCATGGATGCGGAGGAGGAGCAGCTCACCGCGCTGTTGGTGAGAATGGAAACTGGCACAGCCATTCTGCAGAGCAATCTGGGATAATGGTGAGTGTTCATGGGTGATAGGGCAGTGGGAGAATTACGGAGACTACACCTGTGGGGGGAAATCAACTATGGTACAAAAATGAACAATGATCTAAGAAAATTTTTAAAAAGAGCAATAAGCTCAGAGAGATGTGACCAGAAGCCAAGAAATGCCAACAACCATCCCAAGCCGGAAGAGGCAAGGACTGGCTCTTGCTCCACAGCTTGCGGAGAGAATGTGAACCTGTGCAACTTGATTCTGGAACCCTGGTCGCCACATTTGTAGGAAAATAAATTTCTGTTGTTTTAAATCATAAAAAATAAACATAAGCAAAGAGTTGAAAATGGAATTAGCCTATGTCCCAGCAATCCCATTTTTGGCATCTATCCAAACAACATGAAACTATCTACCCGAAAAAGGCATATGCTCTAAAACATTTATTTGGCATTGTTTAAATATCTAGGACACGGAAGCAACTGAAGTGCCCATGGATAGAGGACTGGACTCGGAAGATATGGGGAGCCCACACGATAGGCAAGTCAGAAACACAAAGACAAATATTTGGTGTTTGCTTGGAAGACAAATCAACAAAACAAAATATTTATTAAAAACTAATGGACATTAGGGCCTCCCTGGTGGCACAGGGGGTTGAGCGCTGCACTGTGAAGCAGTGTGAGTCCAATCCCCAGCCAGGGAGGGGAGCACATGGCGCAGCAGACCTCTCCTGCCTCGCCCGCTGCTCCCCTCAGCAGTGTGTTTCAGTGGATCTGCCTGTTCTGCTCCCCACTCTGTCTCTGGTGGATCCTCTCACCTCTTGCATCTCTGGCCTGTACCCCAGCTCTTGTATGCATAAATAAATAAATCTTTTTTTAAAAAAAAACTAGTGGACATTAATACATGATGTGACATTTCTGAAGTTAAGAAGGAAGGGAAAGAAAAAGGATCAAACAGGACAAGGGAGAGAAGTGGGGAAAATGAATGAATGAATGAATAAAATAAAATAAATGTCAATGAAAAATGGTGCCCAAACTATTGCGGCTTTGCCCTTACATTTAGCATTATATAGCCACAGAATTGTTACAATTTACTAGGAAAAAGAGCATGCCTATCGGATGACATGGAAGAGTGACCGGGGTGGGGAGCTAGGAGAGTAAGGAAGACTGTGTGAACCGAGGTATTGATGCCAAGAAGTCTGCCAGGCCAACTGCCAGTGAGAAAACTCTGGGTAGCAGCAAAGGGCCTTAAACAACAAAGCCTGAGCAGGTCAATGAGGGCACCGGGTGTCCACACCCTCCCAGAGCTTCCCTTGCTGCCTAACAACTCGCCACTGTGTTCCCTTAGAACAGTGCCTCTCCGTGTGGCTGGCTATGGCCCCAAGGGCACTGGGCAATGTCTAGTGGCATTTTTGGTTGCTACGACTTTGAAGACGGAAGTCCACTGGCACCTCCTGCTCGGAGATGAGGGAGGCTGCTAAACACCCTACAGGGCACAGGGCAATTCCTTGCAAAACTTGTCCAGTCCAAAGGCCTAGAGCACTACAACTGAGGAACCCTTTCTAGAATGAGAAACAGCCCTGCCCGTGGCCGACGAAGCCCCTCACATTCTATCCTTGTGAACCCTGGAGCCTGCCTATTACCTGCTCGAGCCACACAGACTTCTGAGTTCATACACCAAGCTCCCACCTCTCGGCACCCCAGGCTCCCTGCTCATCTTCCTTTGACTGATCCTTTACTATTCCAAGCTCAGCTTTAAAAGGGCCTCCTGGCCGAGGTCTCTTCTAATTATGGGGTCTAGTGTCGCCTCCCCACCAACTGTCACATCACCTGATTTATCATCTTCCTAACACATTCTCTTAAGTCTTCTCATCCACTTACTTGCACATTTAGTCCATCCCACATGATATCCCTTTGATCCCTTTTACCACAAGCTCCGTGAGGGCAGGACCTGCCCAGCTTGTTCCCTGCTGAAGCCACAGCAGCTGCCACAGTCCCCAGCTCATGGCAGGCGCTCAGTGGCGAGCAGGTGAATGAGCGAGCAAGCCCTGGCCTTGCAAAGAGCATGTTTTGTTAGATGGAAGGATGTCGGCGACTCCCCGCCCTGGGCAGTCCTACGAGGGTCTAGGAGCCCCACGCTGGCAGTGCACTTCCTTCCCTCGTGGCACTGTGCGCCCCCACGCCTGCTCTGTGGGACCCCACACCAGCTTTTCATTCATCTAGGGAGTGTCCTCTGCTGCAGAGGCAGGCCTGTCGTTCAGATCCTGAGTTCTTAAAAGGGGATTAATGCTCAAGAAAGCCACAAATCCAATCAGACAGAAAGTGCTCCCCAGACCTCAGTGTGTGCCGAGTCTCCAACTTTCCAGGAACGTTTGAAAACAAAGGAAAGTGGATACTCTTCTTTCCAAAAACATGACCCCAGTTGAGGAAATCTGTTTTACTTGGGCTAATGAATCTATTCAACATCATCTCTTATGTTTTCCTAGGCAGACACAGGTGAAAACATCCATCAATAAGGGAAACTGGCGACTTGGAAAATTCATGTTTCCTACTGTAGAATCCCAAGAACATATCTTTGCTCTTCCTCCTTCCCCAAATACCCTTAAAATGAAATTGGAAAGATTTTCCCAAAATAAAGGATTCTTTTAATGGCAAGGAAGTTGGGAAGAGGTATCACTGAATGAGGGAAGCCTTGGGATAAAACAGAGACTGAATGTGCAGCAGGGGCTTATGGAGCCTTCTGACTAGAAGAGTCCAGAAAGGCTCCAGGCATGAGGAGGGGCCCAAGGAGGCTGGTTCATTGACAGCCTATAGATAGGCAGCTATTCCTGTCTGCTCTCTCCCAGCCAGCGGCAGCTGGACCAACACACACGAAGATACAGACATACTTTTCTCTAAAGAAATAGACCTACTTGGAGACAGACGAGGCCCCAAATAGTACCCCAGATAAATCTCTTGAAATTTGGCATCAGAACGCCTGCAGCCAGCTCCCTCACCGTTCTCCTGACGTGAAGCCAGTCTGTGGCAACACCTTCCATCCCACCATAGTCACAAAACTTCCCATGAGGAGAGGCCTTGCAAGGTAGATGCCAAGGCAGAGGAAACCCCAAAAATCTGACACAGCCCCTCATCCATAGCAAATCAATCAAGAGACATATGAACAAAATCAACAGCATTAAAGGACAAGAACAAAACAAATAAAAAGAAACACTGATCCTGATTAAAATAAACAAAAACAGCCATAAGGAGGGAAGGCTTAAGAGACAGGAGAACCTCTAATTACCTCAGAGAAACTCTATTTTTATGTCACATCCCTTTAAAAAATAATTTTTATGGCCCTTTGCCTTTGTTTCTTCTTACTAGTCCGAAAGTATATTGTTTGCTATTAAATGTGCCTGTGCACTAAAAAACATTTTAAATAAAAAATAATTTTTAAAGCCTTAGAGATAAAGGGCTTGTAGAAATTATGTATTAATATGTGTTCACCAGATTTAGACTTCAAAGGGATGACTGAGTGGAAAAGCTAAAGAAAATTCCTAGAAACAAAATAAGAAAAGAGCATGGAAATTGTGAGATAAAAGAAAGGGAACAGAGTCTTAATGCAAGAAAAGCAGTGAGTCACAGAGAGACAAAACAGGAAAAAGGAGATGAGGAAGGTACTCAGAGACAAAAACTTAAACCACGTGTCAAGGAACAGACTCAGGTGGGTAACAGCCCCAGCGACCCGGGTTTGAATCCTGGCGCTCAAACATAACAGATGAGGGATCCGGGTCTTTCTAGTGCCCAGTCTTGTCATCGGGACAAAAGGGGTTATAGCAGTGTCCTGAGAATTGCTATGAGGACAAATGAGATAATTTATGTAAGGGACTTAACAGCAGTGCCTAAAATAGCATGTGCTTCCCTAATATTACTAATATTAAATCCCATTACTATTATTATTATTCTGTTATTTTTATTATCTCCTTACTATTGCTATTTTTCCAAAAGAAAAGCACCAAAGTGACCAAAAGGAGAAGTCAGTAATTATGCCACAGATACGGTGGTTGCTTCTAAGGCATTCTTCTCCCCCTCCCCATTGTGGGGTAGTGGTGTGACCTGGGAGTAGGATGAGGTGTGACTGTATCCCTTGACCAAAGTCAATGATCCCAATACCATACAATCACTACTTAATTTTGAAGCCTAAATTAATCCAGGAAGAGTAAAGCTGGGACTCTTGTTCAGTGGTGAGGGCAGGAAATTATTTCCTCTAGCTTTCTTTCTGCCACAGCCCCAAGAAGCTGCCAGTCTCCATTGTACAACCAGGGAGGAAGTCATTGCAAGAGGTGTACAAAGCCCTTGATCCAACTGTGCCTGAAACCCACAAGACTTCTTAATGACAGAGTCAGTAAGCTTGTTGTATACTACAAGCCCAGTTGAACTGGGTTTTCTGTTGCATCTTCCCTTCCTGATCTACTATTCCAGAGCCTCTACGCCAAGCCCATCTCCCGCCAGAACTTACCTGAATGATATAAGACAATGACAGGCCTTTAGATGAAGCACTGATGGAGGAAAAACTCAGGGTGACCAACATGGCCACAATGAAGGTGACAACGTTCATGAGGACATCCATTCTTAAAGCAAACCACCTGAGAGCACAGTTAAAGTATAGGAGATGACCGGAGTTTTCATCATTTAGCATCTTAAACCTAAAGTTAAGAAATCAGACAAAATGGGAGATCAGATTGTACTTCCACAGACTTAAGGTTAGGGCTAGTGGAGAAACAAGGCAAGGAGAATTTTTAAGCAAGAGCAAATTCTCTATTATATGGTAATCTCCTCCAAAGGAGAGCATATATCCATGCTGTTGAAAATCTGCTGCCGTCAAGACTTTCCATGCCATCAAGACTCCCATATAAAAAGCATGGAACCCAGTGGGCTCTTTCTGTCTTTCTCAGAAAGGCAACTGGACCCCAGAGCTAAGAACAAAGGCTCTGGGAATTTATACTCTACCTTTAAAGGATACCTATCTTGGAGTCAGTCACCCCCGCAGGCCTTGTCAAAAGAATTGAGTTGTTGCCATTAATCCAACAGAAAGATGGGGACAGGGCATGAAGGACATTGCTATCAATGTTCATGATGGAAGAACAGGCAGGAGGGCTTGACTGGTCCCCCTCCCTGAATCAGAGAATAAAGATTCAATAAAATTGCTTAAATATTTGGGATTGCTTCAAGAAGAGGAAGGTGACATCTTACATCCTTGCTGTGTGTCCCTGAGCCAAGGAAGAGAAAACGCAGAGGGGAGAGGAACAGAGGGATGACACCATCTGGAGGTGGGGGCAAGACCCACCCCTGAAGCTCCTCATTCCCCAGATGTACAGAAGGTGGATCCTGTAAGTCCTTGCAGCCTTGAGGCCATGTTCCTTGGCATGAGGCAAAGAAGCGCCACATCAAGGGACTGTAACGTGAAGCTGCCAGGCAGAGTGTACCGGAAGACCCAGACAAAGCTTGCCCATCGCAGTGCCTAGCAGAGCGGTTAGGTATTCAGTCCTTTTGGGGTCCCTACCCCACATCTGCACAAGGAGCTGGATGAGCAGGACTGAACATCAGAAAGGAGAGAGTGACCCAGACTTAGGCAGTGACCTGAGGATGTCATTTCCCTCTCCTTTAACCCACACCAGCTTTAGAAATCAGGATCAGAGAAAAGGGAGGAGGTGTTTATAAGAACAGACCAGGTGCTTCCAAGTCCAGCAGCCCTCACTTCCACACAGCACAGCCACGGCACCCTAAGTCTCTGGTAGGGCATAAGGGAGCCACTGATCAAATACATTCAAGAGTGAGATGCTAATTGGATTGAGCATCCGTCACAAGGAACATCGGATTCAATTACCACTGAACAATTGGAAGAAATTATAGGGGGAAAAAAGAAAGAAAACCTTTCCATGTTTAAACTCCCCAAAAGAGTTAAGATTTCCTCACTAGCATGAACAACCTCAGGCATTGCTGACCCATCCTGCTCTAAACTCCCTCAAAGAATCCTGCCAAGAGGCAGCTCTGAGGAGCTGGGCTGTGCCCTGCAGTGACCTCCTCCTTTCCATTTCCAATCTTACTCATTTCTCTCAAAGCTTAGTTAAAATATTTGTCCAAACAATGTAGTGTTTCTATCATGTCGCTCTAAGCCTACAAATTCAACTGACAGCTTAAGTGACTTAAGTCATCTGCGGTCTTATCGGTCTTATCTGTGTCGTTGGTTAGATTGCACAGAAGCAAAATCACTGGCTGGGATCAAATTGGTATTTGACCTCAACCCTTTTTTTAATGCTGTAACATTTTTGTCTGGTGACAAAAGCAATACATGTCAGGAGCCCAAGCCTTCTGCAAAGTCTGTGACAGGAAAGAAAGTATTAAAAGCGAGGAAACCCCATCAATCATGTGAGGCTCAGCTGTCCTGCAGGTTTCTCTGGAAAACCTTGGTGCAGGATCTGTGGGAAAGCAAAGCCCAAGTCTGTTTTGCTTGTTATGAGTCAATTAGTAGCAGATTTCCTCATGACCAGGACATCAGAAGGGTCTGTGTGTGAGGCAGAATTCTTAAGAGATGATATTCAGGTCAAACTTGAGTTGAATGAACTAAAGACAAGATGGATGCTAAGCAAACACTCAGATCCTGGCTAAGGGCAGGAAGATAGAAAACAAAGTTTAGATGCAAACTTTGTACTGTATACAAGGCTTTTAAGGAAGGAAAGAATGGGGGGGGGGGGGGAACTTATGTAACAGAGANGGGAAGGGGGGGGGGGGGGGGGGGAACTTATGTAACAGAGACTGCTATAAATTCACAGACTCCATTTTCTTTTCCACCTGTGGACAAAGCTGGACTACATTTCCCAGCACCACTTACAGTGACATAAGCCCATGTGACCAAAAGCAGACCAATGAATATGCAGAGATGAGTGGTCACTAAGCATGCCTCATGGAAATTTCCTATGGGGCCCCTGGTCCCCTCCACCCACCTCTCTCCTTTTAGCTACATTTAGTTCTTGGAGAAGACTCTGAGGGCTTCAGGATGGAAAAACCCAGATGGAAAAAGACTTTGTTCTTGAGTATAGCACAGAATCCCCTTTTTCTGCTCCATGAACCCTCATTAAATTGTGATTTGGGAAAAAATGAACATGCATTCTATTGAGTCCCTAAAATTTAGAGTTGTTACCATAATGAACTTCCTATGATTGGTAAAATTTATTTATGGGGTGTTTTAGAAGTTTGAAGCTGGAAGATTCCAGAAATTTACTAATCTAGTGCCCACATTTTAGAAAGACGGTAAGTGGTGTGCCCACTAAGTGAAATTGTGAAATGTACCCATATTTCACTTACATTTTAAAATTATAACTTAAAATACTACTTAAAAACACAACAAGACAAAAATGATTATAAATACTTCAGAAATAGAAAATGAATTGGAAATAAAGAACATTAACAGAATTTATGTTGGGGAATTTGGTGATTTTTTCTTCTTTTTCCTGTTTTCTCCTATTTCCCTGAATTATTGCACACATTTCACTTGGCACAAAAAATAAAACCCCATCAGGAGGTTGTCGGTAAGGGCCTTGCACATTTGGGGCCCTCAGACACCGGGAAGAAGGGCCAAGTGCCTTGAAGCGCATCTCCCAGATGCTGGCAGACCTTCATCTGCAGTAAGACCCAGCAGCCCAGACTCCCCCAGCAAAGTCATAGGTTTGGGGTACAGTGTGAAGTGGGGAGCCCCTGGAGCAGGCTCAAGCCAAGACTCACTTGGCGATGCAGTCCTCCTGCTTGTCATAGGCATGGATGATGCCCAGGCCCTGCATGGACGAGGTGATGTGTGAGAACCAGGGCGACCGGCTGATGTTCTCCACCTTCTTGAGCTCCTGGATTCCTCTGTAGAAAATGCTGTGAGGAAATCAAGGCACCGTTCTCACCCCCCAATGCCTAGGTGGAAACGGTGTTCTTTCCACCTCCCTTTTCTGTTCTGACAGCTGCAGCCCACGCCCCATCTCTCATTCAGACTCCACATTTCTGGAGTCTCCATTCCATAGTCCAGTCCTGACCTCTCCATGACTCCACCAGCCCTCCATACCATGGCCATATTTCTAAAACTTGGCTGACGGTGAGGTGTCTTTGGATGAAAACAAACAACCCTGTTTACAAGTGGAGGCAGGTCCAGGATTTGTGGGTTTAATGCATTACAATTTGGGGAACAGTATCTATGTCAGGGTTTGGTTCATCCAGCAGCATAACAGACATTTTGTTGAGTTTTACAGGAACTCAAAGTGCACGTGACATTGTACTCTATTTCTAACTGACAAGACGCTCCCAGTCTCGTAGTCTCAGTGCGTACTTACCAGCACCCTGAGGCACAGGCGAGAGACAAATTTTAATGCTTACCATTGGAGAAACTGAGGTGAATAGTGTTTTCCTGTCTTCACCAAAGTCCTCCTGCTGTTGGCACCACAGAGCAGGGCCTTGGTGCAGGGCTCTCTGGCTTCCACCTTTGCTCTCATGCAATACTCACCTTGCTACCTGCTCAGAGCTCTCCTTGTTAGACTCAGGGATGGGGGGAGCCGGGGTTCCTGGAAGGCTGGAACCAACACTATCCCCTGCACCCCCCCAGGGTGAGGGTGAAGATGGGCAGGAGACACCACCTCAGGAGGAGTCTCCAGTGCAAAGCCGCAGCCAGAGGCCTTTCTACATGGGGAAGTAGGGGGCTAATCATGAGGCTCAGGGCTGCTGAGGCCTGGTCTCTTCCCCCAGCAGCAGGCATGGGGTCCCCATGGTTAAGAATTTGACAGTGGACAGAGACCAGGTATGGTTACTACCTTCCTGGAACCAGAGACTTAACTTCCCAATAACATCCACCTCTCAGGGTGCTCTGAGGCCAAAAGCTCTTAGCACCTGGCATTTTGTCAGAACTAAAAACCAATGTGTCACCACGCAGAGAAGACAACAAGCACTCACTGCCACCCGATCCTACCCAGTCCTTGTGCAATTAACCAAAAAGACGTTGGTTTTGTTTGCTCATTTATAAATAGAGTGTCACCTACCATAGGAGAATAAAGAAGCCCACAGCCAGGCAAGCCAGGACTAAGAGGACGGCAGGAAACACAGCAGCAAATATCACGAGAATAAACACCACCATAAAAAACTGCTGCAGAAAGTTCTCCGCGTGAAACGGCAGCCTCACATCCAGCTCGTCCATATCCTTGGAAAAACGGTTCATTAGCCTGCCAGTGGGAGTCGTGTCAAAGAAGCTCATCGGGCTCTTTAAGATCTGTGGGTAATGACAGAGAGGCAGGGCAGAGGTGTGTGTTCAGAACACCCCAGGCACTCTGCTGGGGCAGGATGGTGAGCCTGAGCTCTGCTCCAGGGCCCGACCCAGAGCGCCAGGGGACCTGGGAAAGTGAACGTGCTCCCCATTCTTGTGGCCACTGAGCAGGAATGAGAGTGACGATGAGAGAGCATCTTGGAGCCCCGGGAGAGCTCCTGAGGCCAGGCTTCCCTCTAAACCTGGACTACCTTCGCGGGAGGGAGGGACTTTGTGCCTGAAGGCAATTAAAGCCAAGCCCCACTGAGTTGCTCTCAGGGCTCCCCTGGACTCTGGCTGCCCCCCACTGCCACAGTAGAATGAGAAGGGACTAGAACACCTCCTGAAGCTCTCAGAACCCTCTGAAATGGAGATGTCCTCTTAGCTATGTATGTCTGCTCCTGTCGGAGACCTTGGGGGAACCCTTCTCAACTAGCCCATCCCATCCCAATCCTAGCCTGAGGGCCGTGGCAAGCCCCCAGGACTCTCCCGAGTTTGACTTCACCACCGATCACCTACCGGACACTCTGCCCGCACCCAACTGGGAGTTCCCTGAGGTCGTGTTGATCTGCAGAGCCCAGCACGGGGTGCTGTCGGGGTTAGCCAGATGCACGCACAGCCCCACGGCTATACCTTGTCAAACACCTGGTCGTGCAGCGAGGAGGAGGCCATCAGGGTGGTCTTAGTGAACGTGAAGCCTTTGGCGACGCCAAACACCAGGACGGACACCATGCTGGCCATGTACACCCACTGGTACACGTGCCGCCCGCTGTCCGCCAGCACAGCGCCCACCTCGCACGCGCTCGTGTTGGCATGGGGCCCGCAGGTCATCTTTGGGGGAAAAGAAGAAACAGCACCAAGAACCAGTCAGCTGTCCAAAGAACAGGAATGTTCCAGAGAGTCTTTCCAGAGAGAGGAAACTAAAATTAGGTGCATAACTGTTAAGAATGAGTGAGGTGGTCAAATCAAACCGGTTCCTTTTAGCGGCCTCTGAGCTTTGTATGGGTCCTACTGGGCCCCCAGGCCCCAAAGGGCATCTGTCAAGGAGGCTCAGCACAGTGAAAAGGGAAAGCGAAGCAGACACCAGGCAGCCCTCCTGGACACTAACCGCACCTCAGGAGCCCCGAGGCGAGGCTGACCCAGGGAGATCTAGAAGAAAGGAAACCTGGACTCCGAGAAGCTAATGTAGGAGCCCTCGGGCAGCCCCAACAAGACAGGGAGTCAAGACCCGCCTGCCTGGCAGAGCCACCAGGTCTCGGGGAGACTCGGAGTCAGAGCGTCTACGGCAGGCAGCTGCACAACCCCTCCCTCTCTGTGCTCAGGGGCAGCTGGGAGGACCCCGGCCCTGCCCTGGAGCGCCTGGTGGCAGGGGAGGAAGCAGTGGGCCAAGGGGTCTGGGAGGACTCGAAGGAGCTCGTGTGGCTCCGCCCTGCTCAGAACACGCGTCTCTGGCAGCATTTCGGGGGGGGGGGGGGGGCCCCACCANGGGGGGGGGGGGGGGGGGGGGGGGGCACCTCCTCCTCCTGAGGAATTGGCAGTTTCATTTTTCTCCGAGCCTGGTGCTAAAAGTCAAGGCTGCCTTTGGGGCACAAACAAGCGTCTTTCTTCTAAATGCTGTTTTGCTGATTACAGCAATTGCAGAAATGTAAACCAGAGGTGGCAGCTGATGGATGAGCAGCCATAAAAGCAGAAGCAACCCCAGGGAGCTCACTGACGAGAGGCCCAGCTCGAAGAGGAGGCTCCTCTGTGCTCATGGCCACGGGGCCTGGGGCAGGGCACCACCGCCACACGCTCAAGGAACAACAGCCTCGGCATGCTGGCGAGGCTCCACCTTGACCCGAAGCTTTGGACCCTCCAAGGACAGGGTGCTGCAAGGGTCAGGGAGGTTGGTGGGACACGTGCCTCTCAGAGACGGCTCTCTCTGGGCAGAGCGGGCCACTCATCGCTTCTCCTGTCGACTACAACCTCGGGAAGCTGTGCCAAATTCCAGAGGGCAGGCGCTCTTTGCCCTGCCCACATTTCCCAGTGCCTCCTCACTTTGGTTGTCATAGCTACAGAACTGCACCAAAACCTAGTCTTGAAGGGTGGGCAGGCAACCCCACAATGTTCCCCGGGGGCTCCCAGAAAGCTCTGAAACCACTGGCCAAAAGCTGGAGCCAGCATGAGAACAGACTCATCAGTCTTTCTTGGTGTGCAGGGAACCCTGCGGCTTAGCCAGGGACTGAGTCTGACAGTGCAGGTCCCATGCCTGTAGAGGGACTTCGGGGAGCAGAGTCACGTGGAACCCTCTGGCTCTGGGCCTTGTCAAGGACAAGATGCAATTTCTCTTCAGTGGCAAGAAGGCACATCTGTGTGACAGGCCTTCCCGGCCCATGCCAGCCCAACTCAGGGTGTCTTACAATAGAGCGTGCAGAACTGGTCCTCATCCCATCTAGGGTGACCCCACAGACAGGCCACCTTTGCCAGATACAGTGTATTTTAGCCATCTCTTTAAAACTAGAAGTGGCACATGCTCTGCTTGTCTTGAAATATCAGAGGGGATTTCAACTGACCTCAGCTTTATGTAAAGGGACCCTGGGAGCATATGGCGTGGTGCTGGGAAAACTCAGATTCCCCATCAGCCATGGAAACAGTATTTTCCGGTGCCAAAGGGAAACTCACCTGTGATCCCCTGTCTAACCAGAGCCCCAGCCACCAGTTGCTGAAGGCGGAGCTGCCGATCATCAAGAGGAACAGGGATACCACAGAGAGAGAGAGCAGGTACCCTGCAAGAGGGGGAGACCCGGGGTGGTTACCTTCCTCGGGGCTCAACCCTGGTGGGAGATCCTGAACCCGCAGGAGGGCCCCACCCTAGGACCATACTCCAGACTGATGCGAGAAGTCTGGGTGACCCCACCCCAAACTTCAGTAGGAACATCTATTCCATTCGATTAGAAAGTGGAATCATGACCATGCAGAAGTCCCACCAACATGCACCTTCATAGAAGCGACTCAGTGTTCTTTAAAAGCAAATAAAAACCCAGCTTTGCTGGGAAGAGACAGGGACTGAGACTACAGGTATGTTTTGCACACCGAGATGGAAATCTTGCATTGAAGGCAGCCAGTGGGCTGATTGCCGCTGTGCTCGGTGATGAGAGTGAGGTTACAGAAGAACCCTCTCCGGTTGATACTGCTGCTCACTCAGTTCCAACAAATAGAGTCTGGCAGCTTTAATGGAGATAAAGGATGATTCCACTTAAAAGACTGTATTATCAGACTTTAGATTTTTAAGGGAGGAAAATAAAAGCATTGATAAATGGCTCTGGCATAGAATAATTGTTAAATCATAAAATGTGAACCCAGCAGTTTAAGACCGGATTTCTTTCCATGCAAATTAAATCAAGAAATCCATTGTTTTATACTGAACCTCCAGAAGCTCTGATATACGTGTGATACGTTTTCCAGGTCACGGTCCCTTCCTTGGGGGATTCAGTCTGGATGAGCTGGTGCAGGGGAACTATGGAGACAAAAACAAGTCCTGTGGCATCCACAGTGGGGGGCAAGTACTCCCCTTCTGTCCACCCCCCAACTAAGGGCAAAAACCATCCTGCATTTGCCCTGTGCTTTATAATTACAACACACCTCTACTCATCGTATTTGATCCTCATTAAAGCCTTGTCAGGCAAGCAGCTTTAAGTCTTTCCAGAAATACTGATTAAGCACCTACTATGTGCTGGGAAGGCAGAGGCTATATTGGTTTAGCTCTCCAGAAGCAGAGCCTAAGAAAAGGACATGAATACATGAAGTGTCTGAGGGTCTACCAGGAGTAGGAAAGAGATGAGATGTCAACAATAAAAGATGTCTCATCAAACCAGCCTACCTGCGGTGACTGGAGCTTAAGTCCATGTGGAGAAACCCCAAGCCACTATAGAGGACACACCGCACAGATTTACCACGTGATCAGAGGGATCTGGGATGTTTCTATAGCAACTCTCATGGACCACTGGGTGAAGGCTCCTCCCTCAGGGGGTGAATTCCCCAGCACTTCCAACTTGACCTGGGGCCGGCAGCCAACAGAGAGATGCCCCCCCCCTAAGCAAAATAATGCAGGCGTGACAGTTAAGAGTGGCAATCACCCACATGCAAAGGACCCCACAGCAGTTACTGCAGGTGAACAAGAAGGAGGCAGCCCCAGCCTTTCCGGAGCGCACGTCAAGTAGAACAAACCCAGTGCATCCTCCCGGGAGCCATGGGGACTCCCAATTCCCTCAACGGCTGTCCCGCTCTTCTCCATTTCCCAAAGGGAAGGGAAAATGACTGTCAATTTCTCTTGGAAACAACATTCAGAAGTGCAGAGAAACGGGCTAAAACAGCAGCCAGGGCTGAAAGCACGTTTCTTCTCATGCTCCACAGAAACGCATGAAAATGTCACTCCCAAGCAGAGCCTGCACTGAGCTTGGCTCTTACAAACAGATAAATGGAGCAGGCCGGGGGCACCCTGCACACATCTCTCCGCACCTCAAAGGTGCTCCCATGAATACAGCCGCATTCTCCCCTCCGCCTGGGAACCTTTGCACGTCTTTGAAAACGTTCACTCTGAGTTTCACTCATTGTATTTCTCCCTGGGACCGAAAAATGAGGAAGCTGCCTCGGCAGGTTGGCAGGGCCTAATGAACGGCATCCTGGAGCTCAAAAGGAGCTGGAGAGGTGCCCCGCAGCCCACAGCCCCCTCTGGAGCATCGCCCACGCTCTGCTCTCCCTCCTTGCACTTTGGAAATCATACCCAGGTGGCTGGCACCGCCACCCTTAACCATTCCCTTCCTGTGACTTCCACAGCACTTAGTTTCACTCTCTTTGCCAGACAAAGAAGCAAGGGGGAGAAGGATGAATTGTCTCTATAGGACCCACATCCTGGGCAGCCTGGAACTTTCCAGGGAAAGCATGAAGAGAAGGTTGGGGACCTCACTTCCACCTTGGCAGCCTCCAGAGCAATAAAAGTATGTTGTCCTTCCAAATGTGCCTGCTTTTGTCACAAGTGCCATTCATGGTGCCAAACTCCATCGACTCAAAGACTCACATCTTTTTTCACTTTTTAATGTCCCTGCACCCAGGATGTGCCTTCCTTCAGCAGTCTAATGGGCAGAGATTTTTTCTGTCTAAGTAGCACATAAAATGATGGTGATCTTAAAATGAATGCATCTTGACTTTAATGAAGTGTAATTTTTTTTCAGCTGCACGCAATGAGGAACAGAACCCTAAGTTAGCCACCTCACCAAATGCACTTTGAAGACAGAGTGTGGGCTTTGATTCCTGCCGTGTCAAGTCCCAGCAGAAGCCAGGACACGTACACGTGCTCACCAGGCGCCGCATGGGTGGAAGAGGGGGAGGTAAGAGATCCTGGGGGCGGAAAAGCAGCTTGTGGCTCATCTCCTACATCTCTGCCTCCCAGGAATTCCTCAGGTCTCCAACCCCAAGTCCTCCCATACCTCCCCCTTCTTACTGTGCTGTTCCCTCACAAACGCTCATACATCCTGCAAGGACAAGTCCAAGATCGCCCCCTCAGTGAAGTCCTCCCTGACCTGTTCCTCCCATTCCAAGCCCCCATTATGCTTATCACAGTTTCCCGTGATTGTCTGCTTCCCTGGGACATCTAGAAACCCATAGATCCTGAGGACAGCGACAGATTTTTTTTTTCCTCAGCCTAGTTTGGCACATAGTACAATGCTTAATCCTTATTTTTTGAAAGAATAACCTCATCCCCTCTCTGTCTCTTCGCTGCCACACAATCCTTTTTCAGTGTTCCCCATAGAGTGGCAAACAGCTCCTGTGTGTGCCTGCGCCCGATTAAGCTCTGTGTACTGCTTGCATCTTTCCAACTAATAATAATAATAACTCTATGTCAGGTCTCACTTTACATAGTCTCATGGCATCTTTGCAAGAAACTGTGAGGTTGCACAGCCGCTCCCCTGTCTTAGGGATTAAGACACTAAGGCTCAGGTGACTAAGTATCTTCCTCAACATCATAAAACTATTAAGTTGGTGGAGCCAGATTTGGGCTTAGGCAGTTGAATGCCAAGCTCACAATATTCTAGCTGCCCCAGAAGTACAACCGTGTGCCTACACTTCAGCCCAAGTGGCAGATGCCAACAACTATTTAAGACTACATAACCGAGGGAATGAACGGTAAATACCTTTTATGTCTGCAAATTCTGAGTCTGCTTCAGTTTCTTTCCCTTCATCTTTCTCATCTCCTGGAGCCAAAGCTAGGGTGAGAAATAGAGAGAGATCCGTGTCCACTTGTGAGCCCTGGGAGTAAGAGAGGTGTGATTCGAACTTGATTGTACCAGCACCTTCGTCTCTCTCGGCCGGGCTCTCCTTGAGGGCTTCCACCATTGCTGCGTTGTAAATGTGCTCAGGATCCTGGAGACAAAACGAAATTCCTTCTGAGAGCTAAATGACAGAAGATCTCTGGCTGGAAATCACAAGGGAAGGCACCCAGTCTCTCACACCCGCGTGCACAGTTACCTTGAATTGCAAGCCTCGGAGGTTGTGAATCAGTTTTGCATAGGACCCTCTCTCCTCCATTAATTCCTTGTGGGTTCCCTTTTCACAGATCTCTCCATCCTCTAACAAAATGACTTCATCACAAGATTCCAAGAACTGCAGAGATAATAAAGTGACTTACAGTGAACTCTGTAAGAGAGGAGCGTGCTGTGCCCGACTCCCAGCCAGCAGCATCCCAGGCTCATCTGAGACGAGGGCTCTCAGCCTCACTGCTGACACCAACAGCCAGCTCATTCTTTCTTGTGGGGGTGTCCTGGGCATTTGGGATGTTTAGCAACCTCCCAGGCCTCTACCCACTACATGCCAGTAGCAACCCTCCCCTCTGTTACCACAAAAATGTCTGCAGACACTGCCAAAATGGCCCCCCGTTGAGACGCACCGATCTCACACGCACAGGTGTGTGAGCACTGAAGGGGCTATCACAGAGGGCACACTGAATCTCCCTCTGCTGCTGAGCCCCACGTGAGCTGCCCTCCTAAGAAACTGGGTATGGGGCTTTGGAATATGAAGTAATCCAGAGTGATCCAGTACAGAGAGAATTCTAGCTCAGCCAAAGCCTCCCTCTCTCACAACATTTCAAGTCCATGTCTTCATCCTCAGCGAGGCCAGACGAGCAGAGAGAGGAGCCTGGCCCGAGCCACACCCCCGGCCACAGGAGTTACACCAGCTTTATCCAAAAGATGAGACTATAACTCCCTTTGATGATGGCACCCCATATTTTGCCTGAAGCACCTCTACTTTTCTAATTTGAGTTCCCTTTATTTGCATATCACTCCTGAGATCAAAGAGTTCTGTTAAGAGGGGGTTTCTACACGGATGGAGCTAGAAGGAATTATACTCAGTGAATCAAGTCAGAAGGCAAGAAAAAAATATGGGATGGTTTCACTACTAGGAGGAATGTGAAAGAGCAACAACTACCAAAAAAAAAAAAAAAAGAAGAAGAGTAAGCTCAAGGAAATGGACAATTACAACCAAAAGCAATCAAAAAAAAACAAAAACAAAAACTCAGCAAGACCAAAGGTCAAAGATAAACCAAAGGGACCATGGTTGGGGGAGGGGGAGAAGGAAGGGAGGGCAAAGACAGGGATGAGGGCAGAAAGAGCACAAGGGTGGAATGGTGGTGGGAACTCCCTGAGAAATACAAATGATGTCAAATATAATTAAATAAATAAATTTAATTTTAAAAAAAAGAGGGGGTTTCCTTTCATTTTGGAAGGAGACCACTCTCCCTGTAAGATCAACCCATCCCAAGGGCAGGAAGCCCCTCCTGGGGGGAAGATGCCATGAGCTTTAAGACTCATCCTCAGCCCTAAGGAAGCCAGAGGCCTGCTCTGTATTTTAGGGTCACTGAGGTCATCCTTTGACCCCCTTGATTAGACGCTTAAAAGAAGTAGCTACCCTGAGTCATTGTCCACTTGACAGGGCATAGGGGGAAGAGTCCCAAAAGGCCAAGTGACAGCGGTTAGGACACCCTCAACCTTTCTGCCTCCCGTGAACGGCCAGCTCCCAGCCCGCTCTCCAGGACAGCCCAGTCAGGAACAGCCCAGCTCTTACTTCTGGTTGAGACACTTTCTGAAAGACAGTCTTGTTCCTAAAAATAACCTCTTACTCTGCATAGTAACTTCTAACTTTTCAAAGCCCGGCATCATCTCTTATCTCTCGGTCTCCCCCAACCCAGTCAGGGGAGCAGACAGCTTCCTAACAGCCACTCTCCAGATGGGGAGACTGAGGTGCAGACGGGCACATGTGGCAGTGCCTCAGCCTTTGCAGCCTGCACGGGGCCCCAATTCTAGTCCAGAGTTCCCGGTGAAGCTCCTGACTCACAAGCTCCCAGCTCTCTTCAGTGAGACTCTACAAGATTTGAGTAGTTTTGCTCTGCAAATTCACAATCTCTGACCCTGAGTTAGATTTCAGTGGCTGGACATCAGCCTCATTTCATTTGTTTCCTCAAGTCATAGAAGAACAATTGCGCGGCCCAACTCTCAGAAGAGTCTGGATGCAGTGGAGATGTTCTGGAAAAGGCCCTGGGGGCTCCAGTGCCAGCACTCCGTGCCCCCTCCTCCCCAACCATGGACAGCTGGGCTGAGATTCCAGTGCCATCTGGTGGCTGCCTGATTTGTCAACATGCAAAAAGTAAGGTAAAATGACCTTGGTGAAAGACTGTTTGAGACCGAGGCCAGGTTCGTGAGGGCTAGCCTGGACCAGCACTGAGTTACCATCCCCCACGAGGACTCCTGGAAGCACACGTTTGTTTGTCAGGGGCCAAGAGTCCCCCTCCGCATGCCCAGGACCCCTCAGGAGGACACCTCTCCCTGTTACAGGGGGTATCCAGGGACTGGACCCTTGGGGTACAGATCTGTGGTCCCCACATCTAGCTCCCTAGCTGGGCAAGAGCCTGTGCCCACAGGGTCCAGAAGAAATGCAACCTTCTGCTCCACCCTGGCCCCTGGCAGCAGAATAGCCACCAGCTGACGCTGCCTGACGGTGCACACGGGAAACCCAGGCCAGGCCACCACGTGCCTGTGCTTGGAGCTTGTTCTGAGGACGCAGTCCTTGCAGGCACAGACTGGGCAGAGCTATGCAGTGGGAAGGTCTGGCCCCTCTGGGTCTTTAAGGAACTTCCCTCCTCTGGCTGGCTCTTCTGGCCGTAGAGGACCCTCAAAATGCTGGGGAGAGCTTCCTGTACTCATGCAACCTCCCTGCGGCCAGGTCCCCTCCCACTGCCACAGCCCCAGCTTGACTCACCCATGGGACCTGCCTCTACCCCCGACCAGGTCCCTGACTAGCACTTCCCCACAGATGCAGGAGAATAAAGAGGGTGGGCCTTCTGCTCTCAGTGTTCCAACAGGCCTCTCAGTGACGCCCATGTCCTGGGCTCTTCTCCTCGGGCGGGAATCGCACACGCGCACACGCGCACGCACATACACACGCATGCACACACACACTCCGGGATCGCTACGGAGAGCGGGCAGTGTAGGACAGGAAATCAGGCTTGTCAGAGTAGAGTTTTGGATTCCCACAGGGCATCAGAGCCCTCACGCGGAGCTGACAGTGGGAGCTGGCCCACCTGCCAGTTCTCAAGCTCGTTCGGGGAAAGCTCAGCCCCTTTCCTCAGCAGATTCCTGCTCCAGAGCCCGAGCAGCCCTCAGCAGGGAGGACTTCCCTCTTCTCAGGCCCAAAGGCCTCCAGCCCCTTTCCTCTGGGCAGCGATGCAAGGACCACAGGCCCCTTTGCCCAACGGGTCCACCCTCCCCGGTCATGCCCACCCCAGCAGGCGCCCCGGCCTCAGGCCTGCCCTGCTTGGGAGAAGGGTGGCTCTGAATCACCCTTTCCACTTGGGGTCCCATCTCCCACCACAGTGCAGAGAGCTGGAGAAGGCGCCCCATCCACACCACAGAAGCGTCCGCTGTCCTGGACCATCTACCTTCCCATGGAGGAAAGGTCCCGGCTCTCCGGTGCCCAGAGGAAGGACAAGTAGAGGCCGTGCCTGGCAGGGGCAGGCAGCTCCATGAGTGCCCCCCATGCGTGCTGCTCCTCCCCAGCCTTCGCCGGCAGAGGCGGGTCCAGGCAGACACTGGCATCAGGTGTGTGCCCATCCCCCGTAGCCCCGTCACCTGCAGCTGGTGGGTCACCAGGACGACCGTCTTCCCCCGCAGCGTCTTCTTGATGCACTCCTCAAACACGTGCTTCCCCACGTGGGCGTCCACGGCCGACAGGGGGTCATCCAGCAGGTAGAGCTCACGGTCCGAGTAGACGGCACGGGCCAGGCTGATGCGCTGCCTCTGCCCCCCGGAGAGGTTGAGGCCCCGCTCCCCGATCTGCAGACAGGGGCAAAGCTACTGGCCACCAGGCCCCACCCTCCACCCTGGGCTTCCTGAGGCATCTCCAGGCTCTCCGCAGATGGCTGAGGCTACTGCGGCCCCTGACCCACCAGGCGCTGGGACACAGAAGATGCCGCTCCTGCAGGAGGCCTGGCGTGCAACGAGGGAAGGCTCTTCCTGCCGTTGAGCGGGCGCACCTGCCTCACAGCAGCCCAAGCCCAGCATAACCCATGGGCAGAGGCTACCTCTTGACCACTAACCCTACGGGGAATCAGTCGTTGAGCAGAAAAGCCTGGGGTAAGGGCCACCTGACCAGGGCGGGCACTCTCTGGGGTAGCTGGACGGGGGGTTCTGTTGGCTTAAGGATCAGCTTCCCAGCCCACTAAGCAACTCTGCCATCTGAAGATGGAGCCGTGTCTGCCTATTCACCATTACGTCCCTCGGGCCCGCTCCAGAGCATGTATTTGCTGAAAGGAAGAAAACCCTAGGTTGCTGACCCCAAAGTGAGTGCCCGTTATGTTCACCAGGCGTTGGGTCGAGCACTGGAACAGGATACAGGAAACAGGACAAAGCAGGCCCATCTGCTGTGAGCTCACATGTCGGGGCGTCAGTGGGTGGTGAGCTGCACACGTAAAGATGCCACCAGCCCAGGCGCGTTGGGCAAAGACAGGTGTTGCATTTGACCTGGCCCTCCTTCGGGACCCATTAGCGCGCTGGTCACTTCCGGGAGACGATGGTGCAGAGGGCACAAGGGGTGGGGAGGCAGGAAAGTGGCACAGCGACTCCCCTGTCACAGGGGTTAGCAAGCTCGGCCAGGACTGAGTCGTTCTCTGGACACGCCCTCCAGCGGTGATGTTTGCAGGTGACCCTTATACTCCTGGGTTGGGCCAGGGAGCCAGCGAGGCAAGACGGAGCCCCACACTCCAGCACCGGGGATCTCTGTCTGCGGGGGACAGAGCAGGTCCCTGCCATGAATGAGGAACCTTCCCTGAAACGACCAGCAGAGTGAGGGTGGCCACAGAGCGACCATGGGCTTAGTGCCACATCCAGTGGGACCCCTCAAGAACAGACCTAGATGAGGAACTCCGGATGGCAGACCCTGGCCTTCCCGCAGTCCTGGGACCCTTCCTACAGGGCGTCGGCTGGATGCAACTGGCCCACTGGCCAGGTCCCTTGCATGGGGCAGTGGCCACTGAGCCGCGGCAGTGGACTCCTCACCTCGGTCAGGTCCCCGTAGGGGAGGCTGCTCAGGTCCTCCTGGAGAGCACAGACGCGAACCGTCTGCTGATACCTGTGGGCGCAAGGGCAGAAATCAGCGCCTGGAGGAGTCCCCCACCTCCTCCTGGGTGCCTCCAGGGGTGTTGCTCGTGTCACTGGGCAAGACACGAGGTGGCCGGTTGCTGTTCGTGGACACCCGAGGGCGTTTCCCCTTGACCCCTGCCCGTGGCCCCCAGCCGCCAGCGCAGAGATGGCCCTTCCCTTTGCCACGCTCCCGCTGGGAAATCAGCACATGAAACCCCCAAAGGAAAACTGGGGCTGTGGCTGCTGGCACCAGGCTTGGAGTCAGAGGAGGGAGACACCCACGGGGCTGCGGTTTCCCAGAGGACGAGACACCGTGAGCAGGAGAGGGTGGGGTGACCACAGACAGCGCCCTGGTATCTCTCCAGGATCTTCTCTATCCACGGTCACTTCTTTTTGAATGGTCGGTTGGTTTTTGTCTTTTAATCTTTTTTATTTTCCCCCATCTACCCACTAGTCGCTCCTACCAGGCAGATTTTTCCCCTGAGACGCCAGAAGGAATAGGACCTCCCGGCCTCTAGCTCTTGCCCTCAGCATCGCCCGCGGCCTGGCCCGGTCCAGGCATCGGGTCTGACAGGCAAGGGCCGGCCCACACTCAGCAGCCAGGCAGTGGGGCCAGCAGCGCCGTGTCCTGCAAAGGACGGCAAAGCTGGCAGCTCGTGACTCACTGGGCATCGTTCCAGAGACACCTGCTCCTTGGGGCTCCTGGCACCAAGAGCCCCGGGAAAATTCATAAGATAGTGGTAGGAACTCAGAATGTTCAGGCCCCAAGTCAGGGAGCGCTCAGTGCCCCCACGACACCGCAGTGCCCACACAGCTGCCTTAGGAAGCGGTGCTTACTCCGAACTCCTGGGGCTCCTGGGGGCAGTCCAAGCTGTGCCCACTCAAGGAGCAGCTGGGCCTCACCTCTGAGCTACTTGATTGATTGATTGATTGATTGACTGATCGACTGATTGACTGACACATCATCATCCCCATTATCATCACCATCATCATCAAGACCCTCTCTTCTTGATGCTCAGTGGTGGACGCCCTCACAGATGCATATACGCTTCCTCGGTAGATGGCACCAGCTTGGGAGCAAGAGGACAGATCTGGGCAGCTGTCCTTCAGTGTCCTGCTGACGCCAGCAGCTCTATGCCCTGGAGCAGAAACTGGAAACCACCCTGCAACTGGCCCATCTCACCACACTGGGGCTGGCATACATGGGGTTAAGATCAGCGTCTTTGGGATCAGAACAATGTGGGTTTGAATCTTGTTGGGTGAATTTGGACAAGCAACTGACCTCCCTGACTCTCACTCTTCCCTGCCCAGTCTGCAAAACTGAGCGAGTAATTCTCTTCGAGGTGTGGGAATGAAGCAGACACACACGTGAAATTCGCCTAGTGCGCAAGGCCTTGGCGGCCCCACCGGCGTCCGAATCACGGTGTCATCGACCATGAGATCCAGATCGCTCAGCACACCTTCACCCTGCGCCTCCCAGCACCCCATCTTAAGCTTCCTCCTATCCAGCTGTTTCCTGTACCCTGAGAGTCACAGTGCGCACCCTAGGAGAAAAGCCTCTACCAGGGATGACACGGAGGCAGGGTGTCTGGCCCCCGACTCGAGCCCCAATTCAAGCACCAGTCCCACTTCCCACTCATGATCTCGCCAACCCAGAATGGCTGGGCATAGTCTCTGCCACTTGGCACCTTCCTCGTTGATGCCTGCCATCTCTGTGCATCTCCTTCAGCCCCTCCAGATCTGAGCACCTCGAGAGCAAGGCTACCCCAGAGCCACTCTTGTGTCCCCTGTGGTCCCTGCACATTGCAAGTGCTTGGTAAATATTGCCCTCCTTCTAGCCTGCTTCTGCAGGTGGGGCTGGGAAGAGGCAGAGGCCATGGCAGGCCAGGAAGCTCTGAGGAAAGCAGTTCAGCTGGTGCCAAGGACTCCCACATTGATCAGACCTTCCTGCAACACCTGAGCCTCCTGGCGACAGGACGTCACGGCCAGGGAAGAGGAAAACTAAACAGACCTCTTGCTGGGAACCCACATGCTGGCCGAGGCTGGCCAGCAAGGACAGAATTTGTTTCCGGCAGTAAGACATGAAAGCCCAGGCCACTTTGGAGAGCTGACTGTGCGATTCTTAAAACCAATCCATGTATCCCTACTCCAGCATGTGTGTGGGGAGACTCTGGGGTACCCACCCAGCTGCCAAGCAGCTCCAGCAGAACAAACAGCGCTGCTTGGAGTTCAAGACCTACAGGCAAGACTCAATTCTGCCGTGTAATAGCTTTGCACTTGGGCAAATCAACTGCCCTCTCTGGGCTCTGAGGCCAGGATCTGCCTAAATGGGTGGTTCTGAGACTCCGATGAGTGCACCTGGCTGCACACCAAAACTGGCAGAGAACCGTAAGACCTGCTCTCCAGAACTTCAAAGTAACGGTCCAGAGTGTATCCACTATGTATGACTTGCTTTTTGTTTATATAATTGCTTTAGCTCACTCTGAGGACACAACAATGTACCCTGATAACTCTGATGTCTGTTAATTCCAGGGCTGGTAGGTTGCATACCTGATGCTCATAATTTCAAGCGATATTTTGGTTATTTGGCCAAAAGCAAAAATGTCAGTTTCATCCTCCAGCCAGACAACAGAATCTGTTACAGAGAAGGGCAGAGCATACTGGGGGTGGAGAGCTGGTTCCATCCCCCTCTTACAGATCAAGGTATTTCTTCCCAACTAGGTCAGGCAGAGAAAAACCAACACCCATTTGGACCTGGTGAATATTTAATCAGAACTCATTAAAGAAACCCAATTAGCAAGCATTACCAATGGCGTCAGCCTTGGTAACAGAATGTACCAGAAACTAAAGCCTCATGTTTTCAAAGTTACCATTACCTTTGGTGATCATACTTTTCTCCAAATAATATGTTTTCTCTAACATTTCCGTGAAAGATCCAGGCTTGCTGGGAAACATAGGCCAGAGTCCCGTTGACAGCCACGGTCCCCTGCTGTAACTGCATCTGGGGTGACACACCAGAACACCGTCAGAGCCAAGACCCTTGGCTCGGGAGCCCACCGCACCCTCAACACCCACTTTGTCCGTCAGCATTCATCGTGAAGGTGCAAGACTAGATGCAAGCCCAATTATGGAGCTCCAGACTCTCAAATTCCCACATCTGCAGGGCGCCAGCAGGAACATTATGGAAGAGGCAGGGGTAGGTCCTGCCGCCTGTGGAGAGCACAGCTGCAGGGCTGCTGCAAGCACGTGTGGCACTTTTGTGCACCTAGAGCAAGACACCTGCTTTGTAAGGCTCTTTTCCTCCAGGTCCCCTAGATCCCAGCCCTGAGCTGGGCACAGTCTGCATGGCTGTACATGGTTCCCCCGGTCTGTCCCATCTTAATGAAACAGACTTCCTAGGTCTCGCATCTGGTTCCATGCAAGGGTGCAGGCCAGTGCAGCCAGCGTCTTTGATGTTTGAAGAGGAGTAGAAATTCCACTCTACTCAGTTTTTGGCCTTTTAAAGCATTGAGAAACTCAACTGAAGAAATATGCATGGGTTCTAGCCTGTGACCCTGAGAACACAAATTCACTGAAAATGACCCCGACGTGGTGAGCAGCTGACAGACAGAAGCTGGCGCCGACGCCATGTGCAGATGCAGGCCCAGAGCTCGCTGCTGGAGGACTTCAGAGATCTCAGCAGTGGAGGTGGTGTGTGGGGGACAGGCCAAGAGGAAGGCCAGGGGGTTAAAGGGTGAGGCCAACTCACTACAGGAATGGTCCAGGAGATACAGGAACTTAGACTTGGAGAAGAGACACGGACAATTAACAATAACAATGTCACCTAAATTGAACATATTTCATGCGAACCACTGAGTGAAGTATGTAGAAGGTGCTGACAACCACAAGTGCGCTAGGAGTTATCCCAGAGCCAACCATTATGTGTTATCTTGTCCAATCCTCACCTTACTCTCCTTAGCTTCATTTTACAGAGAGGAAACTGAAGCCCAGAGAGGTTAAGTTGTTTGTCTAAGGGCAAACAGCAAGCACAAGGTTGAGACGGGTGGTGAACCCAGTTGACCTGAGGGCCACTAACTAGGTGGCTCCCCACACAGCTGCTGCCTCACATCCCAGGAACTGCAGCACCGGGTCTGACCCCACCACAGCCTTGTGAAAGACAACCTCAACCTTTTAGGCGATGTTTCGAAGGGTAGGTGTGGCAAGCAGGCAGAATTCATTGTGACGTATATCAAAATTTTCCCCAAAGGGATCTGGATTTGAAATAATGAGTTCTCCATCACTGGAAGAGCTGAGCACAGGTTGGCTCATCATGGATCAGATGTCATAGGGAGAAGAATTGGGCTGGGTCACCTGTAAACCATCCGCCCGCTCTGAGGTGATCACAGTAGCATACATGGTACCCCAGAGAATGGGGACCCCGGGAGCTCAGCTGACTCAACCCTCGCCACTGCCTTCAGAAAGGGAAGGAGTTTTTCCTTCTTTCTACACTTGAGTCAAGGGCAAGAAGTCACCCATATTGGGGCCCATAAGACACAGCCCTCCTTTGCTTTGGGCTTCTGAGTCTCGAGTCCGTGCTCCTTCATGGGTGCCCCACTCTGCACTGCAGGCTGTGAAAGTCCAGGCCCCCAGCCTCCCCGACAGCAGTAGGGGGAGCAGGGAGAAAGTTTGTTTTTTTTCCCAAGAAATTTCTCATTCATTTGGAATGACAAACCAGGGCAAGGGCTTAGCCATTCCCCTGAGGTCACAGAGCCAGAATTAGCAGACAAGGGACCCCAAGTTCCTCTCTCTTGCCAGCATGAGGTTTGAAGGGAAGTTGGGGTACACTGTTGCTTTAGTTCACACTTTCATTCAGCCTCTTCATCAAGGAAGGCTTCGTGGAGCAGCTGCCCTGGGCAGACACCGGGGATGCAGACGGATGAGGGAAAACAGCTGAGGTCATCACAGCCGCAGGCTCCTGCCCTGCCACGCTACCTGCTGGCCTTTGAGCCGCAGTGGGAAGCCATGGATGTAGTGACCCACCTCTTCCTTGGACTACGATAGAGCACCAGGCAAGAAAGCAGCCACCACTTAACGTGAGAGTGTGTGGAAAGCTCAGCCCCTGGCAGAGATGCTGGGGAGCCCAAGCATGTTCACCCCCGGAAATCAATCACTCTGTGCACAGTTCCCAGGGGGTAAGGCCTTCCACCAGGTGCTCTGCTCCCATGGGTCCCAAGCCCAGCAGCCAGGGAACTGCTTCATGGTCACATTAGTGTCCCGCCACACAGCACCCACCAGCTTACCTGTCCCAGGAGAGCGGCAATGAGGGAGCTCTTTCCACTCCCAACGTTCCCACATATTCCCAACACCTTCCCCTGCCAGGGGAACAGAAAAGACACAGTCACTCTCCCACTTCCTAGAGGCCTTGAGCCAAAAGCATGTCCCCAAACTGTGCTGACCAGGCCAGGGAGGGTCAAGGGGTCACTGCTGGCTGCAGGCAGTGGCAGCTGCAGCCTCACATCCCAACCGCGACACACAGCCCGGGAGGAGGCAGAAACCTGTCTTCTCAGTGGCCTCCCTTACACCTCACGACAGAGTGCTTAGAGAGCTTCTAGAAGTCAAGTACAAGTGCTGGTGTGAAAGCCTGGAGTTGGCCGGGAATACACGGGGCTGAGGACTGTCCTGTGCCCAGATCCCAAGAGAGACAATAATGGAAGTTAAGGTTGGACAAAGCAAATGAACATGGATGTCTTTCAAGTACAAAGAGCTGGGTACTTTTCAAAAGTCTTTTCTAAGTAGCCTTCCACCACAGCAACACAAGCTGAAGTTATCACCAAGTTATGCTAGTCCGCAATGTTGGATCCATTCATCATTTCCCAGTGTCGGCTCAGTCTATAGCTGCAGGTTATGAATTCAACCAAAAAACTGTTAGAGCCACTACGCTCCAGGCACCGCTCAGACGCCAGCAAAAGCACAACACAGTCATGAACACAACAGACGGGAGGCTGGGCCGCCCTCAGGAGCTCACATGTTAGCTGGGGGGAAGGACAGTGCACAAGATAAGTCAGGAAAGATGGCGCGTGTCAGATGAAAGCCAAGGAAACAGAGAGGAGCCGGAGAGCAGAGGGGAGAGGGAATGCCCTCCTGGGAAGGGAGACATCTTAGCTTGAGTCCTCCCAGGAACACTCCCTGAATCAAGGTTCGCGTCCAAGTACCCTGCCTGAGATGCAGGAAGCTCCACTGGGGAAGAGAGGGAATGATTCAGGAAGAGGAAGTCGGCCCGTTGAGCATATTCTCTTGAAAGGCAAATAGAACTCGATCTTGCTGAGCATTTGAAGTTATTTTTATGCCCCCCCAACACCCAACAGTCAGTGCTTGAGAGCTGCTGTGTCACCTTGTCTTGCCACTTCATGGGTGGTGGGGCAGGGCCTCAGGCACAGGCAAACCTGGCAGCAGGAACCTGGGCACACAGCGGGTCACTCACAGTGTCTGCAACAGCTGGTGTTCAAGCAAGACCTGGGGAGATGAGGCCTGAGTCACGTAGGTACGTGGGCAAGACCCCACAGGGAGGCCCTGGGGTAGGTACGTGCCTACTCTTGTGATCAAGCAGCCTCGTGTGTCCAGTGCTGCGGTCGTGACACCCAGGGACAGGCTCACGCAGACCCGTTCCCTAGGATCCTTTAGAACAAATCTGCTTAAAGTAGAGCTAAGTACGGCTCCTTCCCTGAGCTAGGTCAGAAGAGCATATCATCTGCCTGCTACGCCCAGCATGGAGAATTGCTACTTGTCATCCTTTTTCCCTTTGACAAAGCCTTCTTGAATGTCAGGCACCGTGCCAGGCTCTGGGGACAAAGCAGTCACCAAGTCAGTTGTGGTCCTGCCTTTTGAAGCCCACGCTGTCACTTGAAGCCACAGTGGCTAAGTGAAGCTCATTCTTTTTAATTCCACAAAAAGGACTTCAGGTTACTGGACACGATGGGGGCTCTGGAGTCAAGAGACCGCAGGCCTGGATCCAGCCTCCCTAGGCACCTGGCTCGCTTCGGAGACCTACCCACTAATGAGCTAGCACTGAGCCTTCCAGCATCACCTTTGTCTTCAGCAGGAAATCCAGGGGGATTCTCCTGTAACTCCTGGGTTTCTGATTACTCATTTGTTCACTTCAAAACATGATTGGAAATCTTCTCTGTGCTGGCACAGGGCTCAGAGTAACAACTAGCTGTACACAAGACATATACATCCTGGCCTTGAGGAGCTACAGTCTGTCTGATGGAATCAAGGAACTGAACTTGGAAAACCATGGATGTCCTAAATGTAGGCCATGAAAGGACAGCACTTAAGCTGGACAACAAAAACTAACACCAGTAGAGACTCACTACAAACTTAGACAGTTTGTAGTGACTTCAATGGTCAAACTTACAATGCTTCTTCAGTCTCACCCCTCCTTATCAGGCGAATACCGTAATTAAAATATCTGTCAGATAGGTATAGAGACAGAGGCTTCAACTGGTTTAACAATACACTCCAGGTGTATATGTGGCTGGGATGAGAAGTCAGTTCCAGACTCCAGGAGACACCTTTTATCCACAATGCTGCCTTCAACATATTTCACCAAATGTTGACCATGTCCTTGACGCCCAAGTCCAGGAGTTACCAGTGTACTGAAAGGAAGAAGCCATTGGAGAGCTAGAGCACTTCTTTGGACACCAGCGCAGCGAGCCCACTGGAGCAGCCTGGAGGCATGCTTTGGAGCAATCGGTGTACACATCACAGGCAGGCCCGAAAGTGATAAGAAAGCAACACGGGTTGCATCAGCGGGACCCTGCTGAGACCCGAGCTCAAAGGCACAGCGTTTCCAATGAGATGCGGCAGGCAGCTTGTTAGCTGCAAGGGGCACCACTCACAGCGACTATTCAACTCGGCACAGCATAATGAGTAAGTCTTCCCTTCTGCAGTGCTCATGCAGGGAAAGCGTGAGATTAAAATACTAGCACAAGATTAATGCTGAGTCCTCGTGCAGCAAAACCAACAATGCCACTGCAGAAGCCTGCCGCGGAGTCCCTGGTGCAAGAAAACCACATGCAGGAGAAGGTCCAGCATCTCCTAAGCAAAGTCTCTTCTGAAGTCGCTACCCCTGCGCAGTCAACACGCTCTGGTTGGCTTTCTCTGCAGGGCTGCTTGTTGAGCTCGTCTCGCTTTCTGCGCTAGCGGTGCTGTGTGGTGGCCAGAAGCACACCCTGGAGGGGGTGCCCTGAGGGAAGTCCTCTCCTGCCACTGGTAATCAGCCTGATCTTGGGCCTCCATAAAGGAGCGCTAACTATAGTACCGACCTGAGAGGGCTACTGGGGTAGTTGAGTGAGTTAATGATGTGCCTGCTCATAGGGAACAGTTCTTTATTTTTTTATAAAGATTTATTTATTTATGCATGTAAGAACTGGGGTACAGGCCAGAGTTCTGGGAGGTGAGAGGACTCACCAGAGACAGAGTGGGGAGAAGAACAGGCAGATCCACCAAGATACACTGCTGAGGGGAGCAGCGAGTAAGGCAGGGAAGGTCTGCTGCGCCATGTGGGTCCCCTCCCTGGTGGGGGATCGAACTCGCACTGCTGTGCCGTGAATGCTTCACAGTGCTGCACTCAACCTGCTGCACCACCAGGGGGGCCCAGGGGAACAGTTATTATTATCAGTCATAGTACTCCAGTGTGAAATTAACCAGCATGAAAAGTTTGACAAGAGCTAGGCATTTTGAACTTAGCCACCTGATGTGGATTATCTGTTCAACATTACAACTGACCCATTTCCTTTGGAATTTGAAGGTCGTGCTAATATAGCCACCACCTTATGAGCGTGAACAGAATGTCCCTACTGCTTCTGTACATAGTTTTTAAACTAGGGAAAGAAAACCACTTGGTTAGACATCCCATCACCATGTGCAGTTCAAACTAAGGGGTTCAGGCCTTGAGAAGGCCAGAGCCACGCAGTGCAAGGAGGAGGGAGGAGGCCACGCTACCGGGACACATGCGCACCTTTCTCACCACAAAGTTTATATTGCGCAGAGCCGACTTGGGGCTGCCACTTTGCTCCTTGAGGCCAGCGACTTTCCAGCCCGAGGACCTCATACTATACGCTTCTGGCCTGTGTTTCCAGAGAAGCTGTTTTTTCTGGTCATGCACATTTTTTTCACCACTTTTCTTGCTGGCTTCTTGCTCCCATGTCAAGGCGGCATTTGCTAAAAGCAAGACAGTATCTGGGTCTTCTGGTTGGGTGATGTAAGATGGGGGACTTTTAGCTATGAGAATTTTCTAAGATTAAAAAGACAAAATTAACTTAGTAGACATCATCTGTTTGCAAGAATCACCCCGATACATCTGCTACTGGCCCCAAATCATAATCATGGTAAATCTACAGAAGACATCCAGGAAAGAGGTTCTGACGCTATTCCCCCAGGACAAGCTGCCATAGAAAAGTTCACAAGCTCATCTGATCTAGGACAGAAGTCTCTTTGTCCTTCAGGCCCATGTGGGTCACCCGGATCGCAGAATGCTGACCCCAGCCACATTTCACTGTCCTGCGCAAAATAGCCAGTTTTCACCCTTAGGTGTTGGTCTTTGGCAGCCTTCGGTGGTGGTGTTTGGCATTGATCATTATGAAACCAAGGTTACCAAGGGGTCCTGGGACTCCACTCAGCTCATTTCAACAACATGCTTACCACTCTGCTAGATTCTGGGATAAGCAACATAAACACAAGTATAAATGAGCAAGGTTTCTGTCCTTGAAGAGCTCCTGATCTGAGAGGAAATGGGGACCTGTACAGATCATCTCTGCAAAATGTGACAGGAATTAAGAACTTTAATTTTATCCTAGAGAAGGGACACTTGAGCCCCCATCCTGGAAATCCCTGTCGCTGATGTCTCAGCTGAGTCTGCACAGCTACTGTGGCAGCAGAGGCAAGGTCAGGAAGAGAGGCTGAGGGTTTCTAGTAAAGAGCAACAAGGACATATGCAGACAGCAGGGTTCACTGGGGCAGGGGGAACAGAAAGGCAACTCAGAATTATCGGGGTCAAGTTGTGTCTTTCTCCTGACCCTTGGTTCAGTTTTCCTATAGTCTACGTATAAGTAAGCTTGCAAGTTGACCATAGATCTGAGGCTTACAGTGGGAGAAGAGGAGGTAGGGGGTCAACACAGGGGAGGAAAGAGCACAAGGAACGGGGGTGATGGGTCACAAGTGTTATGTTGGTGGGAGAACTACAGGGACTACATATGAGGGGAGATCAAATACCGTACAAAAAATGAGCAACGATGTAAGAAAATAAAATATATATCTATATATATATATATATATATAAGAGAAAAAAAACCAGAATTATTGAGGTCAGAGTTCAAAGTATGAAAGGTATAAAAAATGAAGCTGGTGGAAGGTTCAGACCTGGTCCTGAAGGGGACATGGTTATTCAAAGATATCACACAGGTGAATATGAGTATTCAGACCAATATACTGACAGCTTTTGAGGAGTTTGGTGCAATTTGATTTTCAGAGGACACTGGAAAAAAATGACTGGTTCATAAGTCCCTGGGATAATTGAGATGAGAAATGGTGACACCTTGAATGAAGTTGATGGTGACAGGAACAAAGGAGTCAAGAAATAACATCACTCCTCTAGTCTAAGATAACTAATATTCTAATATATGCAACGAATGTGGTGGGGGTTAGTCTTCATTTTGTTCAAAATGGTCATTTAGCAGGACACCTTCTAATCCAGTCTTGTAGAATGTGCCTTCATAAGTTGAAGGAGCACAGTAATCAAGAGGTGAATTCAGTAGGGTCTTGACTTGATGTGGATGGTGAGGGAGTGGGGGGATACAGGCCCCTAGGATGCTGAAGGTGACTTCCAGATTTCTTCCTTGGATGAATAAAATCACTCATTCAACCCACAGATGTCTGAACTTATTTTGTTGAGTGGCATGCCCTCCTTTTCCTGCTATTGCCTGAACTCCAGAAACACTTTATCTGCCCTTCTTGTGCATCTCTTGTATCCCTGCCATGGGTGGCAACTGATGAAGTACCTGTTCTATTCTAGACTGGAGACCCTTCAGAGTGAAGACCTCCTTGTATTGCCTTTCCCACAGTTTCTAGACTGGAGACCCTTCAGAGTGAAGACCTCCTTGTATTGCCTTTCCCACAGTTTCTAGACTGGAGAGACCCTTCAGAGTGAAGACCTCCTTGTATTGCCTTTCCCACAGTGCCTCGTATCTAGGAACCACACAGTGAATCTCAGATTAGTAAATAAATGAATGAAAAAGTGACTAAAGAGCACATACATGTGATGCTCCCACCACCCTCCTCATCACTCCATCAGCATCAGGGACAAACTAGGCAGGCAACTGGAGGATGATGCAATGCAAACCCAAATCCTTTCCTGGAGGGACATAAGATTTGTGACTAGAATAGAGGGCTCCATTACATTCCCACATGGAGAGTCCATCTAAATTTTACTAAAAGGACAGAGCACCTATAAAACTCTGTCTGTATCTTCCTCCATATCCATTTACTGAACCGACCAATTGGAGAACCAACTCCCAATGTCCAGAAAAACCATGACCCAGTCCTCCAATGGCTTAACATAGCTTCCCCAAACCTGAGAAATTTCCCACCCCCAAAATGAGATCTTTCTTCCCTACTCACCCAATGTTAGTTATACCTTCATTCTCCTTAGAGAGACAGTGGCTTCGGCCATGGCTTTGACTGAGAAAGGCAAGATTGCAATTGAAAACTTCATTACATTAAACATGGCGATCACACTAAATACCTGAAGAACAAAAGTGAGGAGGTAAGGTTTAGGATAGGGTGCTGCCTTTGTAAACCATTATTTCCAGGGAGATTAAACTTAGTGATATGAGAAACGGTGACATGATTGAGATTCTCAGAGGGAAAGTTTTTCTCAGTTGAAGCCCAAAAATGATGGTGTGGCAAATAAGAGAGAGAAGCATGTTAGCCTATTTTACTTTTTGGATTTTCACTGAAACAGTAGGAAACTTACACACTTTTCTCTGTCAATCCAGAGAGAATGAGGTTGGAAGAAGGCCTCCAACTAAGAGTCTTTGGAAAGATCCATCCAGACTACATCCTAGACCACTCACCCAAAACCCTATGGAGAGTTTCATAATTCATTCCTTCTCTCAGCGGCTACAGCAGCATCCTTCTCCACACCGCCCAGTCCCAGGGAGGGGCAGATGCTCCCCGCAAGGACCCATCTAGACCATGGAGTCTGCTCTCCCTGCCCTGCCTCCCTACGCCCCAGGGACAGATTTGGGAGCTTTTATCCAACTGTCATTCCAAAAAGTACGTCCCGTCTTCACTGGATCTGTCCCCACCGGGTCCTGCCTGGTGGGTGGCTAAGGCCACGCAGCCTCAATGAAGACAAGTTTCCTCGTGCCCTCGGTGCCCCAGAGGCGTGAGCTCTTACCTCTCAGACTCCATTTCTCATTTGTCCAACTTATAATGTGTAACCTCCCCTTCACTGCCCATTAGGAGATTAGTAACACAACCTCCATCGACAAACCAGGGAGGGCCTGCCTGTGTCTGAAGGGGCTCCATGCACAGGGTCCCCGACTTCAATTACTCTGATAGTTCATTAGAAGGATGATGAGGAATGCTCCCATCACACATGAATAAGTACACCCCCCCCCACAAAGGAACTCAGCTCCCCCGGCCCCAGAGCATTATGTTCGCTCAGAAAAACCAGGTTGTGGGTGACAAAGCACGTGGACCACCTGACAAGTGTCAGAGCCCCAGGGTGGACCTCTGATGGATGTAGCCCCAACAGAGGAGGCAACTGCAAGGGATGTTGAATCTAATTAAATAAAAGCTTGCATTCTGAGAACTTACTCTCAGCCTAGATTTCTTCTACAGCATCGTTTTAGAAGATATTAACTTTATGGTTAGTTATGCATAGTATGTTGTTGGGCAGAAAAAGTATTGTTGTTCGGGGTCACAGATAGCAGTGACAAATACGCAGTTGTTTCCACGTAGGCTTCAGTGCACTGTGCCAGTCACTAGCTACGGGTTCCTGACCATCGAAGGCATAGAGGTGTGAGAATAAACTGAAAACCTGAGAAAATAAAATTATCTCGCATACAGAACAGTTCAGAGCCCCCCAAAAGATTCCGGGCAAGAGTAACCTGACTTCTCAAACATCCCCCACATTCTCCTCAAGATCCCTAATTTTGGTAAGCAGAACCCAGCACTGCCTTATTTCATTCTTTCTCTCTCTTCCTTGTCTTTCTTGACTTGCCTCTATTTGCCCTTTAGACACTTGGTTTAATGTCATAGCTCTTTGCTTCTTTATTGAAGCCAGGGACTCTCCCCTGCCTCCACCCCTTGCTCGGTTGTTCTTTGTCTTTGATTGCACAAGCCCCCTTGCAAAGAGCCTCAGTAACTCACATTCACCCCAATTCTTCTGAGGCTATCAACCCAAACTCATCTGACCAGAAAAAGACACGAGCTAAGAACATCACTTAACACTTACTCCACATCAGGTATGGTCCCGTGCTTAACAGACAAGAACCCTCCAGTCCTCAGAGCCAGAGGACCTGCTGTCACCCCGTATACACAGCCACCACAGGAGACGTTTGTAAGCCCTGGCTAGGAAGTAGTGGAGGGATTCAAACTCCGAGCCCAGCATCACTCCCGCGCTCGGGTACCGCCACGCCCCCTCCCAGAGAGCATGCGCAGACTCTCCCGTTGCTCTACCACTCCCGTTCTGTGCTGTCCTGGTTCCCACCCGAGAGCATGTTTTTAAAAGTCAGGGTGGAGGTCTAGCACAGCCAGTCCACGTGATTGGTTGTTCTGCCACCAGCACTGAGCAGAGATGCAGAGGTGCTTCCCACCAGGCATTTGCCAGAGTTGGGGTGCAAAAAACCTAACTCAAGAATTGAATGGTGCTTACCACCGGGGCGGTGAGCTTGCGTCTCAGGAGGATATGGCAGGAGAACGTCAACACAATGGCTATGGTCGAGGCAATGGGGGCCAGCGCTGAATTTCCACTTTGGACATATCCAGCTTTCTCCAGTAATTTCCTTTCCCTCTTCCTTATATCTGCAGAATGGAAAACCGTTTATGGTGGTATTGTTTTGTATGTTAAGCGCCAGCATCAAAGAAACATACTATCGTTGCTTAATCCTCCTGCAAATGAGTGCTGCGGAGTTCGGTAGAGAAGCCCTATGGAGAGGAAGCTCAGCCCGGCGCATGCGTGCTGGAAGCCCAGCCCTCCCAGTGTCCACCACTTCGTGGTTTCCTTGGGGTCCAGATTCTCCGTGTCTCAGGAGCAACCCAGAAACATACAGGGACCAGGCAAGTGTAGTAAACGAAGGGAGTGGGCAGAGGGTAAGGCCAGAAGGGGAGTGTGGAGTGTAAACTGGGGGCATGTGCTCAGAGGAAGGGGCAGCCACCTCTGGGTGCCAGGCAGCTTAGGACACCAGGCAGTTGACTCCTCTGAAGTCTGACATCTAGACTTTTTCAAGGCACCTACTTTTAAATGCTGGGGACTAATTGGAAAAAGTTTTTTAATAAAGTAGGGACCAAGGAACATACATCTGCTGGCCTGGAGACCACGGGGACCAGCTACAAGCCAACGACAGGCTCTCCTCAGTCCAGGTGAGGCCTATGACTCTGCACTGCTCACAGCTTAAATCAAAGCCTCCTACCCTGTGGCTGAAGTCCTCAACCCAAGTCCAAGCCCTCTGAAGAACCTCCTTCCCATCACCGCCATGCTGCCCAGCCACTCTCAAGGCGCTCACTATGTGCCTGGGGCTGAGACGCACATAGTCTCCTCAGTAGGGGGCTCCATAATGAGGACAAGGTGGGGCTGGTCACTAACTACATCCTTCTGACGGACAGGAAAGTCTTAGCAGGTTTAGTAACTTACCTGTTAGGTGTTGGATGCAGTATTGGGACCCAAAGCTCGGCCGTCTGCATGACCCTCACCTCTAAATCACCTGGTCATCTCCTTTCCCCCTAGGAACACTCTCTCTTCTCCACCTCTAGGCCTGTGCTTCTACCCAAGAGCTTCCCCATCTTCGTCTGTTCAAATCCTTGCTATTCCTGAAGGCCACCTCTGCCAAATGACTCTCCCAATCTCTCCAGTCCCCTGACACCCATGGAGCTTCTTGGTTTTGTTTGTGGCATTTTCCCCATCTTACCCTATAATTAATTCATGTTCACACATTAATAGATTTTAACCTGAAGATTCCTCACATGCCACAAGCTGTGCTTGGTGCAGGGGCACATAGGAGAAAACGGTAAATAGGGTTCCTGGACATAATTCCGGGAGGTATTTGTGGAGCCCTCTGCTCACCAACAAGCAGCATTCACACCAGCAATGTTTCTAAGAAGTCGCTCAATTCTGACGCTGTCTCCGGAGGGATAGCCTCAGGTTCCACAGGTGAAGCTCCCCAAGTCCATCCACCAGTCACAAGGCCAGGCCATTATCTGTGCTTCTGACCCACTGGCTCTAGGTGAGAGAGTCCCAGGACCCCTTCCTCAGGTTTAATTCACTAGAGCAGCTCACAGTTACTCATTAAATCGCCAATTTATTACAGAGGATGCAATTCAGGGACAGTTTGGTGGAAGTTTGATGGAAGCACAGGAAAAGTTAAGGGGAAGGGCTCAAGTTTCCATGTCCTTTCTTGGGGTGCCATTCTCCCAGCACAGCATTCTCCCAGTGCAGAAGCTCTGCAAACCACCTCCTCCTGGGTTGTTATGGAGGTTTCTCTTCTTAGGCATGATTGATTAAGTCACTGCTCCTTGGTAACTGAACTCAGCCTCCATCCCATCTCTCTCATGCCCAGAGGTCTCAGGATGGACTAGAAGTTCCAGTTGTCTATATTAGGTCATTTCTCCTGGCAACCAGCCCCCATCCTTAGGGGTTTCCAAAGGCCTCTTTATTCATATAATAAAAGGTGCCTTGATCATTCTCAAAGCTTAGGAAATTCAAGAGTTTGGGGAGCCATGAATCTCAAACTAGGGATAAATCCAAATGTATATGAGAAACATGAGAAATATATTTCTTAAATATCACAATATTGAACAGAGTAGCAACTCTCTTCCACTAAGAGAGATAGAAACCAAAGAAATAAACAAGAGAATTATAAATTATGTTGGGTGATAAGTAAGGAAGAAATAAGTAGGGTAAAGCAGTTAAGGGAAACTGATGGGGTGTTGACCTGCTTAAGACTATTGAAAGAAAATCTCTTTGAGTCAGTGCCATTAAGAGGAGTCCCAAGGTCAAGACAAGTTACCATGAACATCTAACAGAGAATATTCTAGGCAGAGGGAAGAGTAACTATGAAGATCCTAAGTGTGAATGTTCTAGAAACAAACAGAATGTTCCTTTGGCTCGAGCAGTGTTATCATGGGATGGAATGAGGTGTGATGAGGGCAACAAGGGTGGCAGGGTCAGATTACTCTGGGCCTAACAGGCCACATGGAAGAATTTGGGTGTCATTCAAAAGTCTTAAATTTGAATGATCTACATTTGACAAGAAACCACTAGACATTTTTCAGAAGGAGAGGGACAGGATCTAGTTGACATTTGTAAAAGAGCACCCTGGCTGCTAAGTGCACAATGGATTTTAGGGAAGGAAGGAGAGTAGGGATGGTGGAGGAAGGTTGCATCTAAAAGTTCCTGTTGTCGTCCAGAAGGGAGAGGATAATGGGACTGGGGTTGTGGAAGGAGGAGAAGGAGGCAAGTTCCAGGGATATTTTGGAGGAAGAACCAACAGACTCTGAACTATTGAGCCTGCTGCGCGCATCCTCCCTTAAGTAAAGGCAAAGATCGTTTTCCTGATCACATATGTACTTCCAAGGTCTTGCATGTAGTGGGAACATAGTGACTATTCATTGAGCTAAACTAAATTAAGTCTAATGGAATCAAATCAGACAAATAGTACTAAAGTGAGCTCAATGTACAATGAAGGGTCCCATATTAATAGAGGGTACCAGAAGGATGCCAGGACCCAAACTGGAACACTTCTTTTGACAAACTCAGAAGCAGGTATCCTGCAGCCACTCCCTAAAAACCCAGATATACATCTTCAGGCCCAATTACATGCTGGTCTAAAAATGTAATTGTGGATCTAGAGAGTCAATTGTAACAGTGGTTCAGATCATTAACTGGCCAACCACCTGGGTCGATGTCAGCAATTATGTAAATGTTCCTACAATTATATTTGCATTATATTTGATGGAAATAGTTTTAATATCATCTTTTTAAAAATCTCCATGTGACCCTCATACCCGCCCAAGGAGTGTCAAGTCAGCAAACCATTCCATCGCTAGGCTACTGCAGGTGAGGGACAGAGATGTGTGTGGGTGTGTGCGTGGGTGCGTGCATATAGCCAGCTTCTAAGTCAAGGAAATAGCCAGAGCCAGCTCTTTTGCTCATGTTTTAGTGCACTATATTTGCAAATGGCAAGTGGTCAGTGCCAGTATTCTTTTGCCCCAGTAAAAGCTAAACCATATGTTGTTTACCTGCTCACCTGCTGAGCACTCAGATTCACCAGAACAAATGCCTGGGTCTATTATAAAATCTCAGTAATCCTTTGAAAAGACTGCAGAGTAGCTCAGGGGGGTCCCCTCTGTCCTCTTCTGGAATTCCTGGCCCCAGGAACCTTGAGAACCCCTGAGAAGAACTCATTCTAAAGGGTAAGTGGTTCTTCAAGCAGCTGCTCATCCTACCTTGAATGGCATTGGTGAAAGGTTTCTCCCAGGCATACATTTTAATCAGCTTGATGCAGGTCAGAAACTCATTCATTGTCTGAACTCGCTTGTCTGTCACTGAAATTGCTGATCGTCGGAAAGCTGAATTGAGCTTAGCCATAAACATCTGAAATCAAGATATAAATACTGTGTTCAGAGAGAACTGCTGAGTTGCACTTGTCCTGCAAATCCAAGGATCAGAGTGTAAGTACCAGGAAAAGTATCTAAGGGAAGTGGACCCAAGATTCTCTGAGCCACTCCCTTGAGTTGTGGCAGCTGATGTGGCCGAGGGAACCCATTGGGGATCATGTCAATGATGTACAAGGGGCGTGCTGGGGACTCTGACCAACTGAGGAAGCATGGCCTCCTCCCCCAAGACTTTCAAATTCCAGTTTGTAAAAAGAGAAAGAATATCTCCGGACATGTTGGGGCACCGACTTCAGGTCAAAGTCCTAGACACAAAGTCTTCTATTCAGTTCAGAGAGAGAAAGGAAGCATAAAAGCTATAACTGCAAATACTTGCCATTACCTGGATGGGGATGAATATGATATACACGGATATCCCAATGAGCGCTGTGGACCCCAGAATGAAAAAGGCATACACCGCACAAACAACCATTAGGATAGGGATGGTGGCTGGCAACGGACAAAACAAGGCAGCTTCAAACAAGGAATAGCTATCATTTGATAGTATATTGAGTACCTGAAAAGAAAGCACATGGATTCAGACCTTGGAAGGTCCATCCAACCGTTTCCTCAAATGATAGCTTTCAGAATGGCCAACGGGCTGAGGAGAATGGTGAAGAACTACCCTAAAGGGGCGAGGAGACAGGCATCAGGGGACTAGCATGAGGAGCTCTGCAGGTGTCATTCTGGTGGGACCTTGGAGACCGCAGTCTTTTAGAACTGAGAATCCTAACGAAGGACTAAGGAGCAGTATCACCATCTAAGAGCATGCGGGAGAGACTGCTAGTTGCCTCCTCTTTATCTTTTCCCTTGTTAGCACAGTGCTGCTTATTTAAGGACAATGATATGTCCAAGTAAGAAACTACATACATCTCTCTTTTTGTGAAAGGACTGTGGCAATGTGACTATGTTAAGAACAATGGCATACATGCCAACTTGTCAAGGGGACTTTCAGGAAGAATGCTTAAAAGGAACCAACCCAACCTCTCTTCTCTCCTCCCTCTTGCCAGTTACTTGCACCATGGTTGGGACAGCTAGATTTCAGCATTCATCTGAAACTATGGAAAATATGTGCTGGGATCGTAGTGAAGGAAGATAGAAAGTCCCCATGCCAGCCCTGGCTTGTCCTTTTCTGGACTTCTTTTACAGAGTCGAATAAATTCATCTTCATTGTGTTTAGTACACACTGTTATTTGGGAGTTTATATATATAGATATAATATATGCAATTTATATATATATGCAACTGGATTTGATCAAAATGGATGCTTTGAACATACTTAAAGAACAACTATAAGAAAGAAGCAAGTTCTCTCCCTCACTTCACACCACCTGGGGTTCCCCTTACTATGGAAACTTTCTTGCATAGTGAAAATGTGACTGCCAAAGATTAAAGACTTAAGAGAATGCCAACTCTGAAATCTAACAGGCATGGTCTTTATTATGATGGCAATACCCCACATACTACACAACTGGAATTATCAGATCCATTGGTCCATCCATTTCATCAAATACCCATAGTGTGTCTGTAACTGCTTCACTATCCTGAATAACAATCAAAAGGATTAGATGAAGTCACCCCTAGGCTGAATTGAAGCAGGGAAATAGTTCCACATTTTCCTACCTGAATGGGAGCCTCATTCTTGGAATTCAATCCATGTTTTGTGTCTCCTCCACCTCACTTAGCAGGAAGATGGACAGGACAGGCAGGACATGGAGAAACAAGGGAGCTGGGGGCTCTATCTAGAAAGCATTTCTCATGCTCACTCAGGAAACTCAGGGTTTACTTTTACAAAGTTAGACTCCTTCTAGGTCAGCGTACCTCACCAACAGAGACGTGTGTCAGCGTCTTGAAGGACACCAGGTTTTCGAAAACCATAGTGGAGAGGGCCACCTTCAACCGGATCGCGGTGCGGTAATTTATGGCCCAGGCAAGCGCCCAAAAGAGGACTTTGGTGAACTCGGTGGCAAAAAGCGCTAAGCACAGGCCGACGCCAACCCAGACATTCCTGGAGATGTTCTCAGTCTGCTGGAGGATTTGGTGAATGAGAACGGTCTGTAAAACAGTACAGTGGAGAGAAGAGAGGCCACTGGGGGTTGAGGTTGGTAGAGGAGGCCTCAGCTAATGCCAGCAAGCTGACTTTATGAGGCAAACTTTTTAATTAATTTCAGTGGCTGTGGCTGCTGTGCTTGACGAAGATTAACTTTATGAAAATTCACCCCCAAGGAGCTCAAAGATAATGACAATGTACTAATGTCACCAGCTCATAAAGAAAGTAAGTCATGTTCTCTGCCGGTCTGGGGGCCTAAGAGACAAGGCAGAACAGGGCCAGCCCCACTCACCGGCCCGATGGCAGCCATGACAATACACAGGATATTGGCCACAGTGTCCATCAAAACACGGGTCCTCTGGAATTTCCAGACCACCCGGCCCAGAGAGGCTTTCTCAGGACCGACCTTTTCTACCTCTTCATCCCAAAGGATTCGAAACCTGCAGTGGAAGAACAGGAAGCAGGAAAGGACCTTATGTTTCCACTAGCTGTTGAAGTTACTCCAGTGGCCAAACCTTGCAAGGGTGCTTGGTGCGACCCTCATTCAAGGGCAGCAGTGGCTCTAGACAAGGAGCGAAGGTTCTCTTTGCCAGGGTGGATGAGACATGGAGGCAGGGTCAAAGCCTCAGCAAAAGTCCAGGTTGGTGTCTGGCACTTTCTAGGCCTTTATCTCCAACTGCTACAGCCAATTTCTGGCACAGTATCTGTCCTGATGAAAAGTCAGAGGTAACAGAGAAATCAAGAGAAAATTCTCCAGAGCAGGGAGGAGTTTGCTCTTTTCAAAGAGCTGAAATGCTGATGTGACGGGAGCATGGCAAGCAAAGGAGAAGGGTTGACATCCTACCAGAGGAAGTGAGGAGGGGGCCAAAGCTCATGGAACCTCATAGTTTTGGGAAAGAAGTATAGATTTCATTCTGAGGGCAAACAAAACCACTGCAAATTTCTTAAGCTGATGCGACAAGATCATTTTACATATCTAAAAGAACATTCTGGCTTCTGTGAGCATAATGGAACACAGAAGAAGCAAAGGCAAGAGCAGGGAGAGCACAGGAGGAGACAACACCCAGGTGGCTTGGCACTAGATTTAAGGCAAGGTTAACAGAGAGCAACAACAGGACTTCTAAGAGAATTAGATGTGGGAGAAAAGGAGAAGGGAGTCCAAGGTCCCAGTTGCCCAGTTTGACCAACTTTGGAGTTTAAAGAGATGGGGAAAGAGGAAGAGAAGAGCATCATCACATAATCAAGAAAACAGCTTTACATGTAAGTTGCTTACACCCTTGTCACCCCTGTGCAGTTGTCCTGCCAGGGGCTGGGAGAGAGGCATGGACAGAAGACACACGTGAAGCTGGTTCAGCGTGTGCTTGGTGTGTTAAGTCTTTCGAGTGTATGAGCTCAACCTCAATAGGCATGGCTTGGAAGAGAAGAGGATCTGAGCTGATGTTGGAGGAACGGAAGGAAACAGTAAAAGCAGAGGTGTGGCAACCAGAGAGGCAGAAGGAAAACCCAGTCCTCCACCACACTGGTCCAGCCCCTCTTTCTCTCAGCTTGTTGGCAACTTTTCAGACCGTAGATTTGGGAACTACCACTGAGGGTGGGTCCTGCAGAGCACAGAGGAAGGGAAGCAGAGTTGTAGAAGCACTGCAAGGCCACTATTTAAACTCCCACTCTTGTAAGCACATACTCCAGGCTAAGCCGTGCACTTTACCCGATGTGGCCAAAGATAAGGACACTTCCAGAAGAAACTAATGCAGAGAGGAGGTTCTGAGATCTCCCCTGATGCTTAAGACACTATGGTTCATCAGAACCTCCACGCTCAATGTCGCTGTTAGAAAGAATGAGGTTGATGATTTGGGGCTGACGTGGAAAAATTCTGATGAACTCTTACCAGAAAATAGCAACTCTTCCTGAAAACATACTGGATACAGTATGTTTATTTTGTTGTTTATAAAAGGAAAGCAAGGAAGAAAAGAAGAGGTCTCGATCTGGTAGCAGATGCTTAATCAGAGTAGACGCTTTCCAGACACACTCACACTTACCAGCGCCTACCTCTGGGCGGTAGGACAGGGAACCCCCCGCCACCCATGCTTCTGCCACTTGACATGTTAATAAAATTATGAGCTAGGTTGAACCACCGAAATCTATATTTTTGTAAGTCGAAGTCATCAAATATTGGTAGTTTCGATTCAACCTAAATGTACTTTGTCATAGAAAAGTTTGATAATGGTTTTTAGAGTGAAATAAAGCCTGATGCCCAGAGCCACAGCCAGCGCCCAGCCAGTGCCCAGCCCGCGCCCAGCCAGCCCGCCCGCAGCAAAGGGAGCTCTGCCCCGTGCTGAGACGTGGGCTGCGGAGCGGCAGACAGCCCAGCGAGGGTTCTGAGCCTCAGTGGTGGCTCTCAGCAGCCCTTTCTCTCCACCCTCCTTCCCATTCCACAGCTCCCAGGAGACTGGGCTAAGAAGTCCAGCCCGCCCAGCCCCCACCTCGGAAATGGCCACCAGGATCACAGGAGTCCCTTCCATTCTGGGGAATGGAAGCCCACAAAAGGGCTCACTGGCCTCCCGTGGGCAGGTCCCTCTCCCCAGGGGACTCAGCGCATCCTGTACCTTTTGGCGTTGAGGTCGGATGAGTCATACAGGGACAGTGGGGGCAGGCTGTCCACAGTCAGCGTGTGCTTGTAGCTGCTGATCATCACTGGCGTGAGCCAGGAAAATGTGGCAAAGGAGAAGAGCCCTGCGTCATCCACGGGGTTGGGTGCCAACCTAAGACAGATGAGATGCACGGTGTCCAGGACGTGCGATCAGCGCCCTGACTCCCTGACTTGAATTCCTGACACGGTAATTCCCAGCCACTGCCACGCTCAGAGCCCGTGTCTTGCGCCCATCAGCCCTTTGAGTAGTGGTGTGCTGGGCCTGGTTCAGACAGCTTGTAAAAATAGCAGGAACCTTACACGTTGTTGAACATAGCCAGCATTAACACTTTAGATTTTACTAGATTTTATATTACCTCTGCTTGTGTAGATCAATTAGTTTGTTGTGTCTAGATGGAAGAAATGCAATCCATAGTATTTAAGGGGCCCTTGTGCATCTCGTCCCGATTCGGCACTCAGTGACATCACATTGGCCACTTAAATGTGGCCAGGATAGCAGTATTTACACCACAAAAAATTTGACAAAGGCTCCGTACCATGGAAATTATTTAGTAGGCCAGTTGCTGAACATTTACCAATGCTCACAATTCATGACCATCCATGGGAAAGAGGGTGTCTGCTTCATTTAGTATGAGGAAATGGAGACCTGGCATTTGATATTAGGAGAATCAGACACATCTCTTTTTCTCTCAGAAGAATGGGGGCTGGGCAGTGCAGGATATGCCAAGTGGAGGGTGAGGCTAATGGAGAAGGCAAAAGCTAGAGGCTCATAAATGCTTCATAAAATGAAGGAGGAGGATGGGGAAGGGGAAAGGAAAAAGGGAAGAAGGAGGAGGAAAGACAGAGAAGAATAGTCAAAAAAAGAGGGTGAAGAAGATGGAGCAAAGAAGAAGGAAAATAAAAAAAGGAAGCAGAAATTAAAAATGTCCCTGAGGAAATTAACCATCTAAGGCAGAATAGAAGTCATAGACACAGAATAATATCTAAGTGTATGCTCCAGGCCCTGTAAAACCTTTAAATTTGCAGCGGTACTACAGGGAAGAGGGAGGGAGGGGGTCAAGGTTGGGATGAGGGGAGCCCAAGGGACTTTGGTGATGGTGCACAGGGGAATTAGTGGTGAAAACTCTTATGGGGACTACACCTATAAAAGAAAGAAATATTATTTTAATATTAATTAAAATAAATAAAAACAAAAATGGCAAATAAAATAAAATAAATTTGCAGATGTCAAGATGCCCTGAGTCTCAGGCTCCTGTCACATGTACCTCTGACCTCAGCTACGGAGAACAGTATCATGTAAACTCAAGTTCATACTCAGGACAACATCCAAGTTCTTGTCCCAGGTGCTGCTTTTGAGAACACCCAAGCTAAGACAGCATTAACAAAGTACTGTATGTCTGAAATATTATAAATGTTCCCTAAAAGCTGTTTTTTATGGCAAAGTCATACATTGCTTCATAAAATAATCACAATTCAGTGAAATAGTTATGATTCCATGTTATAGACAACATCAAGCATAGGGAGGTTGGAGTACTTGACCAAAGACTTGCAACTGGTAAGTGGCAGAGCAGAGATTCAAACCAGTGCTTGCTAACTCCAAGGTCCTGTCATTCTCTAAAACACTCCCTTACCTTTCCTCTCAACAAAGCAATTATAAACAGAGCCCAGAAGTGAATATCTTTTCTGCCTGAGGCTGAGGAGGGTAGCCCATGCCCTCACCTTTCAACAGGAGGGATCAAGAAGTGAGTGGTCAGTAAATGAATAAATGGGTATATGGATAGATGCATATATGCTATGGATGGATGGATGGATGGATGGATGGATGGATGGATGGATGGATGGATGGATGGATGGATGGATGGATGGATGGGTGGATGGGTGGATGGGTGGATGATGGATGGATGGATGGATGGATGGATGGATGGGTGGATGATGGATGGATGGATGGATGGATGGATGGATGGATGGATGGATGGGTGGGTGGGTGGGTGGGTGGGTGGATGATGGATGGATGGATGGATGGATGGATGGATGGATGGATGGATGATGGATGGATGGATGATGTATGGGTGGGTGGTGGGTGGGTGGTGGGTGGGTGGGTGGAATAGAGAAAAGGACAAGCAGCTGGAATGGCAGCAAAGGGAGCTGGGACAGTGACCTAATAGGTCGGAAATTATACAGCAGCTCTGTCTGGCAGCATATACTGGCAGCTCTCTCCTGCCAGTCTCCTCCAATCTTCCTCCTGGCTTACCTTGCATAGGGTCTCACTGGAATCATGGTCTTCAGGCTTGGGATATATCTTTCTGCAAAGGACCTTTGCCGGCCTCGCCGGTCCAGATCTGAGATAAGGTAGGGGCCTTCACCCACCATCTTGAGGGCAGACGAGAGCCCTGGCTATTGGCTAAGGGACACTCACTTTGCTGAAGAGAGATGAGAAAGGTTCAATGAAAGATGAGGACACTGAAATGGAACCAAGTAGCCCATCCTCCACCCAGATGAGCTCCCTGACTCCACCCCTCAGACCTGGCTTACAGGTTCACCTTCATTATGGTGAAATGGGATGTCTTGCCACATCCATAAAGTCTATATTGAGACTTCCTTATTAGCAAGAAAATTTAGTTCCTTCTTTTCCACTGGGATAACTGGGAGAATAAGTACCTATTGTGAATTTTCTGTTGGGAGCCATGGCCAAGCCTGAGGCTCAGCCCTGAAAAACAGACCCCAGAAGATGGGTTTGCCCTCTTAGTGTGATCCAAGACAAGTTTTACACACACACACACACACACACACACGGCATATGTATATCCACATTCTTCAGTCTCTGACCCATGAGTCCTTCAACAATGCCACCTTTCAAACCAGACACCTGTGGACAAACTCACATCCCCCTATTTCTGCAACCACCTCCCCCAAGGAAAACCATAATCTAGGAGGAAAGGATACTTTTTGGAATCTCTGCCCAGCTCATAAACTAACCACCCAAGTCTTCAGTCATATAAACTTAATGAGTAAAGACAAATCCTTCATTATTGTATTATTCCTAGTTCCAATCCTTTCTAGAGATCCAGTCCCTCTCCCCATATGCTTTAGATAAAGTTCCCTTTTTTTTACTTAAACTAAATTTGCTTTATGTCTTTCATAACCAGAGGTCTCACTGTTATATAAAGTGGAGGTCCCATTCACAATAATATTCATTGAAAATTTTTCATAGCAAGAAACATCAAATAAACTAAACTCATGGCATATCAAAGTTGGAAGAATCCTCAATTGCAATATAGACAAACTCCTCATTGTAGAGAAGAAAAAGCAGTGGAGAGTTAAGACATAAGCAGCAGAGCTGAATAAGTCCCTTGTTCATGTTTCCCCCACCTCAACAGTAATTTGGCACCCACCCACAAACAATGCCTTTCTGGAAACTGGAATTCAGCATCATATTTCAAGAGAGCCAGAGGAGTCTCACTCATCCACACATTAAGTTGGTTATCAGCATAAAATAGGTATATTATCTATGTTTTATCTATACACCACAGTAGATTCATGAGAAATAAAGAGAATTGAACCATACCACTCAATCCAGTTCTTCCAACACCACTTATTGAAGAGTCTTTCCTTGCCTCAGTATCTACTTCATCACAGATTAACTGTCCATATAGGTGTGAGTTTATTTCTGGATTCTCAATTCTATCCATCCGTGTGTCTGTTTTGTTCCAGTATCATGTTATTTTAGTTACTGTAGCTTTGTAGTACAGGGTGAAGTTTGGAAGCTTCATACTACCATTCTTGTTCTTTAGGCAACATTTTAGGATATCCTGATTCTTTTTAGTTGCACGTGAATTTCAGTAATGTTTGTTCTTTCTTTAAAGAATGTCATTAGAAACGAAACTTTGATATTAGATTGCATTGAATCTATATATTGCTTTCAGTAGGATGACCATTTTTATAAGTGTTAATTTTTCCAATCCAGGAGCAGGAAATATATTTCCATTTCTTTCTGTCTTTGTCATTTTCTTTTAACAGTGTCTCATAGTTTTGTTTGTATAGGTCTTTCACCTCCTTCATTGAGTTTACTCCTAGGTGTCTAATTTTTTATATATAGTTTTAAATAAGATCATTTTCTTAATTTTTTCCTGTTCTAGATCATTGCTTACATATAAGAAGACAATTGATTTTTTGTATTTATTTTATAACCTGCCACTTTGCTAATTGATCTGTTGTTTCTATTAGCTTTTTGATGGAGTCTAAGGTTCTCTATGTATATTATTATGTTATCAGCCAATAATGGTGAATAGTAGTGGAGAAAGTGGACATCCTTGTCTTATACAGATCTTTGTGGAAAATCTTTCAGATTTTTTATCATTGAGAGTGATGTTAGCCATTTTTTTAAATATTTATTTATGTGTACAAGAACTGGGGTACAGGCCAGAGTCGCAGGAGGTGAGAGGATCACTAGAGACAGAATGGGGAGCAGAACAGGCAGATCCACCGAAATTCAGTGCTGAGAGGAGCAGCGAGCGAGGGAGGAGAGGTCTGCTGCAACATGTGGGTCATTTTCCTGCTCAGGGATCAAACTCATGCTGCTGTGTCGCAGATGCTTCACAGTGCAGTGCTCATCCCACTGCGCCACCAGGGAGGCCGCAGCTATGGGTGTTTTATGTATGGCTTTTTATGATGTTGAGAGGTATTCCATTTATCCCCAATTTTTGGAGGGTTTTCATCATACATGGGTGTTGAATCTTATCCAATTTTCTCAATATCTATTAATATGATCATAGGGTTCTTACCTTCCTGCTTATTAACTCGGTGAATTACATTGATTTATTTTCAGATGTTGAATTACCCTTGTGTCCCTGGTGTAAATCCCACTTGGTCATTATGTATAACCCTTTTAGCATATTGCTGGATTGGGATTGCTAATATTTTGTTAAAGATTTTGCATCTGATTTCATTGGGGAAATTCATCTGTCTTTGTCTGGTTTGGAATTTAAAGTAATGATGGCCTTTTAAAAGGCATTTGGATGTATTCCCTGTTTCTCAATGTTTTGAAAGAGCTTGAGCTCATGTATGAAGGTTTGGTAGAGCTCACTTATAAAGCTCACTTTTGGTTTTGGGGAGAGTTTTGATAGTGTTTCAATTTCTTTGCTCATGATTGGTCTATTCAAGTGTTCTGTTTCTTCCCAATTCAGTCTTGGATGGTTGTATAATTCTAATAATTCACCCATCTCTTCTAAGTTATTGAACTTACTAGGATATAAACGTTAATAGTAACTCTTATTATCCTCTGAATTTCTTCAATATGTGTTGTAATAGAAGAAAATATAGGAAAAACACGTTATGAATAGACCTTCGATATACCTTTGGGGATTCATCTCCAGCAGAAAGGAAAACAAACAAAAAAAAAAGAATATAAACAACTGGAGCAATATCAAACTAAAAAGCTTCTGCAGAGCAAAAGAAACTATCATTAAAACAAAATGACACCTTGCTGAATAAAAAAGATCTGCACACTACATATCTGACAAGACACTAATATCAAAGATCTATAAAGAATTCATAAAAGAACTCAATAAAAAGGAAATAATCCAATCGAAAACGGGAGGAAGAGCTAAATAAGTTCAACTCCAAAGAAGACATACAACTGACCAAAAAGCTTATAAAAAATGCTCATCATAATTTATCATCAGGGAAATACAAATTAAAATCACAATGAGTTACCATATCATACCATATCAAGAAGACCAGAAACAAGTGCTGGTAAGGGCATGGAGAGAAAGGAACCCTCCTACACTACTAATGAGAAAGTAGGTTAGTCCAGCCCCAATGGAAAGCAATATGGAGGTTTCTCAAAGCAATAAAAGTGGATCTGCCATATGATCTAGAAATTCTACTCCTCGGCAGTGACCCAAGGAATACAAAACATTCTTGTGAAGGAAAATATGCACTCGCATGTTTATGGCAGCACTATTTACCAATAGCCAGCCTATAGAAACAACCAAAGGACCTAAAGACAGATGAGGGATCAGGAAGGTGTGGCAGATATACACAGTGGAATACTACTCAGCAATCAGAAAAGATAAACTCTTGCCATTTGTGGCAATATACATGGAGTTGGAAAAAATGATTCTATTGTTTAATTGGTTCCAAAGGAATATTTATTGAGGATTTTTTTTTACATACTGACTTAACAACTTTTCCAAATGTCCACATTTTCTCAATAATAAGGAAATTATTTTAAATTAAATAAGTCAGAAAGAGAAAGATAAACACTGGATTTTGTCATCTGTGGAATATAGATAATCAAATAAAGTTTCCAATAAACCAAATTAAAAACTAACCCTTAAGAAACTGACTATAGAACTCAGGCTACTAGAGGGGAAGGGTATGGAGTGAGGACAGTGTGGGGAGAGAGCACAAATGGACTATGGTGCTGAATTATGAGTGTTAAACACAGTGATGTAAGTCAATGTTAATTCAATAAAAGAAAAAGATAAAAAGGACAAACCCCAATTATATGCTGCTTACAAGGGACTCAATTTAGTTTCAGGGACACTCATAGGCTGAAAGCAAAAGGCTGAAAAAATATATTCCATGCCCAATAATACAAAACTGAGAGTCCAGAAATAAACTCTCATATTTTTTTTATTAGTTATATTTGACATCATTTGTAGTCCCCAGGGAGTACCCACCACCATTTCACCCATGCACCATCACCTCAGTCCCTTGTGCACCCTCTGGCATCTTCCCCGTCTTTGCCCTCCCCCCTTCCCCACCCCATGGTCCCTTTGGTTTATCCCAGCTTTTTGGTCTTATTAAGTTTGTTGTTGTTGTTGTTGTTGTTGTTTACTTTTGGTTATAATTGCCCAATTCCTTGAGCTTATTCTTTATTGTTGTTGTTGTTCTTTCATATTCCTCC
>JAGFMF010011914.1:375755-413091 GCA_019455555.1 Galemys pyrenaicus | reverse complement strand
GTTCTGCTCCCTGCTCTCTGTGGTGAATCCTCTCACCCCCCCCCACACCTCTGGCCTGTACCCCAGTGCTTGTATGCATAAATAAATAAATCTTTAAAATAAATAAATAAATAAACATAAGACCTAAAGTATAACATTTCTGGAAGAAAACAGGAAAATCTTGACATTGGTCTTGACAGCAATATCTTGATATGACACCAAAAGAACAAGCAAAATAATTAAGTGGGACTATATCAAACTTAAAAGCATATGCACAGTAAAAGAAGTTATTAAGAAGATGAAAAGGCAACCTACAGAATGGGAATAAATATATATGATATATATACACACGTGATAATATATATTATCATATGTATATATACAAAATCATATATACGTGTGTATATGTATCCATAATAATATGAGGTTAACATCCAAAATATATAAGGAATTCAAACAAATTAAACAGCAAAAAAATTAAAATGCACATTTTAAATGGACAAATTCAAAATAAAGTTTTCCAAAGAATACCAAAACGTATGTGATGTGCTCAATAATATCACTAATCATCATAGAAATGCAAATCAAAATCACAAGGAAATATCACCTCACACCTGCTGGAAGGCTATCATCAAAAATACAAGAGATAAAAAGTATTGCTGAAGAGAAGGAAAAAGGGATCAAACCACTTGTGTACATTTGGTAAGAATGTAAATTGGTATAGCTGTTATGGAAAACAGCATGAAATTTCTTCAAAAAATTAAAACAAGAACTACCATGTGCTCCAGCAATCCCACATCTGGGTATACCTTCAAAAGAAATAAAGTCAGTATCTCATGGAAATATCTACATCCCTGTGTTCATTACAGATATTCACAATAGCCAAGATATAGAAATGACCTAAGCATCCATCTATGGATGAATGAATAGGGAAAAGATAGATAAGATAATATACATGCAGTGAAGTATTATTCTAATGTAAGGGAGAAAAGGGAATCTTCCATTTGTAGCAACTGGGGTATCCTATTAAATGACATAAGCTTGATGGAACAAAATAAATAAATAGATAATCACTTATATGAGGCCTCTGAAAAAGCTGAACTCTGAGAGTAGAATGGCAATTGTCAGGGCTTGGAATGTTGGGGGGGAAGATAGTGAGATGTTAATCAAGAGACATTAACTTCCAGTTCTGAGATGAGTAAGTTTTTAGGGTTGAATCTACATTATGGTGATTATAGTTAACAATATTATATTATACACTTGAAAATTGCTAAGATAATATATAATTTTTTAAGATTTTTTTGTTCATTTATTTTTGCATAAAAGAACTAGGGTGTAGGCCAGAGGTATGTGAGGTGAGAGGAGTCACCAGAGACAGAGTGGGGAGCAGAACAGGCAGGTCTACATTGAAATACACTGCTGCGGAGAATAATAGCAGGTGAGACAGGAGAGGTCTGCTGCACCATGTGGGTCACCTCCCTGGCCAGGGATAGAACTCAGGCCATTGCGGTGAGCCTTTGCAGTGGGGGCACTAAGATTTAACCCCTAGGCCACCCTGAGAAAATATATATTAAATATTCTTACCACAAAAACAAAATGAGATAGTAATTATGTGAGAGGGTGGAGATGTTAACTAATGCTATAGTGGTAATGGTTTCACAATACATTGTACCTCCAGAGGTGCACACAGTTCTTTGTCAATTCTATTATCTTATCTCAATAAAGATGGGGGGGGCTGGTAAGGAGCAAATGTAGACTAACGGCATCATCTTACCTGAGGCAGTCTAGTTAACCAGATGTGCCCTTTCTTCTCCAATAACCCTGGGGAATCCCTTGTTTATAGTATATTATAAGAAGACTGCTCTAAAGTAATATATTCTTTCTTACAATCCAGTTGGAAAATCAAAATGTCTTACTTCGAGCCCCAAAGCGGGAACCCTCTATTCATCTGGAGGGGGTGTATAAGTTGTAGCAGGCAGGCATTCTGCTCAAAACTACTTCAAATAGTCAACTACTGAGTACTAGTAACACGAATACCATGGAGTCAGTTCCGTATTTCTAATTCAATGAGAAAATTAGAAGTTAGCAGGTACTTGGTAACTTTATGCTAACCTGCACCACGCGCACATTCAACCCTCCGTGACACCACTTGACACTGCTCACTCCTTCCACGTGCCAGAATAAGCTGCCAGGTGCTTCCGCACCAGGGTCTATGTATCTGCCACCGCCAAAACCTGGACTAATCTAACCCAGATTTGACAGATTCCAACTTAGCCTTCATGGCTCAGTTCAGACATTTCCTCCTCTCGAAAAACGTCCTCCTTACTTATTTTCCCCAAACTAACTGTGGGCTTCCTGTCTGTCTTATTCCCAAAAAGATTTCTAACACCTACACAGTCCCTGGCACATGGTAGATGCTTAATACTAATTTGTTGGCTGGCTGGCTGGATGGATGGATGGATGGATGGATATATGAGAGAAGTCTAAAACACAACACAACGCTCCCCAGAAAGAGAAAATAAGCACTTTATAAGACATGGGGAAAATGGAAACCACGGGTGGTCTTTGAGAACTGCAGCAGGCTCCTCTGGAGAGGAACAAGCACAAGTGCGCCACTGAAACTAATAATCACAAGGACCACAGCTCCTTCAGCTGATTCACCGCAAGGCTGATTCACCGCAAGACTGTGGGCGCGCAGCCGGCAGCTTGCTGCGAAGGCGTGGGCGTGTCCATGAAGCCCTGATCGGACCATCTCCTATGTGTGGAGCACCATTAACAAGAAGGCCTGAGTTAGTGGCATCGCAGATGCTCGTCATCGCACTTGAGCATCGCCTCAGCAGCATCACAGGCATGATCCACAAGAACAAGTCCTTCCTTGACCGGTGCATGGCCAAGAGTGCCGCCAGTGCCATCCTGCACAGCCAGAAAGTGCTGATGGTGAAAAGAAAGAGGATGTGCCCCCATCAAGAGCTCTTGAGTGCAGCTCTCCCCAAGCAGTAAAGGTGTTGGAGGGAAAGAAGGAGGGGGAAAGTGGGGGAGAGGGAAGGAGAAAGAGAAGAAGGGAGGGAAGGCAGAAGGGATGGAGGAAGGGAGGAAGAATTTTACAGTGGAGAAACCTGACAGATGTCCCCCACCCAGGTGATGATGGTCAACATCAGCATGATTAAGTCACACCCTGAACCTCTGGCCTGTACCCCAGTTCTTGTATGCATAAATTTTTTTAAAAAATTTTATAAAGGGGTCTCCCTGGTGGCGCAATGGGTTAAGCACCACACTATGAAGCAAACCGCAGTCACTGCAACACGTGTTTGATCCCTGCTGCCAGCCAGGGAGGGGACCCACATGGAGCAGCAGACCTCTCCTGCCTCGCCCGCTGCTGCCCTCAGCAGTGTGTTTCAGTCAGTCTGCCTGTTCTGCTCCCCACTCTGTCTCTGGTGAATCCTCTCCCCTCCCTGGACTCTGGCCTATACCCCAGCTCTTGTATGCATAAATAAATAAATCTTTAAAAAAAAATTTTTAAAGGACTATTTGTACACATTCTATATCTTAAGCATCCATCTATAGAAAAGTGGGTAAATTGTGTAATAAAAATATAACCTTTAAGATTAAGAAGAAAAGCAACAGGCTAATATAAATGAATCATTTGAACTACAAAGATTTAGTATATAAAATGTAGAAAGAATGTGTAATGTACCCATAACAAAAGGGCAATCAGTTTAAAAAAAAAGTGGATAAAAGATACAGACAGTTAATTGTCAAAGGAGCCAAATAAACACAAACCAAAACGTGCTCCATCTCTGAGTATCAGGGAAGGAAGAATTAAAATCACAATCCCAAGAACTAGTCTCATTCTTCAAAGAGGCAATAACTGAAAATTTTAAGTCTCAGCATATGTTGTGGCACAGTCAATCTTAAGCCCTGATGGTAGGAATATAAATTGTATAACAGATTTGTAAAGCAATTTGGCTTATCTGATCAAACTGAAGATTGTCTTACTAAGGTAGCCAACAATTCATCTGCTTAGGTACAGGTCACACAGGCACACATCGGTGGCCAGCTTTGCATCTGCTTCTGTTCCTCTCACAAATTTTCCCAGACCCCTGCTCACCTCTCTTCTCTCATACTCACTAAGGCCAACACCCAAGTTCAATCTAGAAAAACACAAGCAAACAATGCACAGAGGATAAAATCCAATGCAAAATGTCTTTCCAGCCCCTGTAATGGAATATTTGGGGCCTCCCCAGTGGCATAAAGGTTAAGACATAGCACTATGAAACTATACACAGCCACTGCAGCATGAGTTCAATCCCCAGCCAGGGAGTTGATCCACATGGCGCAGCAGACCTCTCCTGCCTCGCCCCCTGCTTTCCTCAGCAGTGTATTTCAGTAGCTCTGCCTGCTCTGCTCCCCACTCTGTCTCTGGTGAATCCACTGACCCCCTGAACCTCTGGTATGTACCCCAGCTCTTGTATGAATAAAGTAAATTTTTTTTAAAAAGGGCTCTATATCTTAAGCATCCATCTGTAGAAAAGTGAGTAAATTGTGTAATAAGAATATAGCCTATTATTAGTCAACAGTAAAAATGAACTAATTCCACAAACCAACCTTTGTGACTATCACACACAATTAACTGAGAGGAGAAAAGTCAAGTTGTAACAAAATACATACACACTGTGATAACTATTTGTGTAAAGTTCACATACTTGCAAAACACTGATATATTCATTTACTGGTGAATATATTGTAATAAAATTCCACTTCTCCAAGTAGCCCTGATTACTTTCATTGGAGAGTGGATTTAGACACTAAAATCTGGGCAGTGAGTATTCTTTATTATGGGGTGTCATTGTTGACAAAGCAAGACAGTGTGTGTGTGTGTGTGTGCGTGCGCGTTAATGGGTATAAATACCCATACCTAAAAATATTTCTATATGTAAACAACTGAATCTATTTCAACCTAAACATGAGTTCATGTTAATTGTCCCACTCTAACTTGTGAACATAATCATCATAATTCTAGTCTCCTCTTGCTTGTTCATCTGTAAACTCCCGTGCTAGGGGAGGAGTCTGACCCTCAGCACCCACCAGCCATAGTTGTCTGTCCAGTCTCAGTAAGCACATGGCCCTGTGAGAAATGGCTTTATCAGCTGAACAGTGCTCCCAGGAGCACAACATGGGAAGCAGGAAGAGGACAGCCGGACAGTGGAGGAACCAGACAGACATGACTCAGCAGGGTCCAGATCGACATCCACAGTGTTTAAGTCACGTCGATATGATGTGATGAACATTAAATTTCTGGCGTCTTTCTCCCCAAGCCCCTAACACCAATCTTTTTTTTTTAAGATTTATTTATTTATGCATACAAGAGCTGGGGTACAGGCCAGAGTCATGGAAGGTGAGAGGATTCACCAGAGACAGAGTGGGGAGCAGAACAGGCAGATCCACTGAAACGCACTGCTGAGGGGAGCAGTGGGGAGACAGGAGAGGTCTGCTATGCCATGTGGGTCCCCTCCCTGGCCGGGGATTGAACTCATGCCACTGTGCAGCCAGCAGCTTCACAGTGCGGTGCTTAACCCACTGCACCCCCAGGGAGGCCCCCCTAACACCAATCTAATCTTGAGAAAGACATCTAACAAATCCCAACTGAGGCTACCCCCAAAAAGTACCTAGCCAGTACCCCTGCCGGGTCATTCAGAAGAAGGAATGTCTGAGGAAACCATCATTAGCCAAGAGGACTCTACGAGACAAGATGACTGAATGTAATGGTGGCAACCAGGGGGATCCTGGGACAGAAGAGGGGCCTTAGGTAAAAGCTAAGGAAAGCTAAGGGAAACATGGATATTAGTCAATATTGATTTAGCAATATCATTAGCCATAACACGTAATACAATACTGATGGCAGATGTTATTAATCAGGGGAACTGGGTACAAGGTATATGGAAATCTTCTACTATTTTCACAGTTTTTCTGTAAAACCATCCAAAAAGTGAAGTTTATTTTTAGAAAATGAATGGGAAAGACAAAGGCCAGTTTCCAGATGCTGGTGACCTGTGGGGGGCAGAGGAATGAGATGACGCAGACGTGCAGGGATTGTCTCGGACGTGATAGTAGTTAATCATACGTTTACAGACATGACCTAGAGCCAGGCTGTCTGCTCAGCGTCCCTAAGTAATGCGGGCCAGCTGTGCTACCTACTTTCTGAGGAAGGAGCCTGGTCTGGGAGGACGTTGGAGTTAGGGAAATTTGGACGTGAGACCAGAACAGGGAGTTAGAAAAGAGCAGGGAGGAAAGGAGAGTCTAGAAGAAAGCCTAGGTGAGCTACCCAGTGGAAATTGGCTGTGTGGCCCCCACAGAGGGAGGCCCAAAGGGAAGCATAATACAGCAGACAAGCAAGAGGGTTGGAGCCACAGGCTGGGCAGAGCAGCGAGAGCTTCAGGTTGTTGGCTGACATGGAGAGCAGCCCGTGAGGCCCTGCACAGGCCCAGCTCTGGCAACGTCTCCCTCCACCAGCCTTCATTCCTGTTTAGCAGAAAGCCCGTCACAGCTCCATCTACCCAGAGTGGAGGCTTTTCTGGATTGGCAGCAGGCAGACAGTGGAGGCTGCAGGCTGCTGCAGGAATACCAGGCTGAGGGAAGCAGAGAAACTGGTATCCCGGCATCGATGGGAACTTGGCTCCCTGTCAGCCCTGGCCGGACAGAGGAGGGAAATCCAGACAAGGGCACGGCCCTTCTACACCGCCCCATCCTCTCTGCTTCTGCCACACCGTGGTGGGCCCTGAACAGCCAGACAGTGGCCCCAGACCAGCTGCCGTGACTTTACACTGCCTCTGGGTGACATCCAGGGCTGCAGTGCCCTGAGAGCTACCCACAAGGTTAGACTGAGCAAGCAGAGGTAGGAAGGCATGTGACCTGATCGAGATAAAAGAGCTCACAGCAAGCGATGTAGCGAAATTGAAATTCCGTTAGGGAAGAGAATCACTGAACCCAAGAATTAAAAGAATCCACGAAGACAGCAGAACAGGCAAGTCAACCTCACCAGTGAATTTCCTTCCAGCCAACCTGACCGTGATTCGACAAGTTTTGGTAAAAGACCCCAGTTACTGCATAAGACAACCTCGTGCAGAATTTGCTCTGCAAATGCTAGATAACTTAACTCTAGCTGTGAGGAACTATCAGACAAATCCTAAGGAATATTTTATAAAACCACTGGCCTGTGCATTTCAGTATCTTGAAAGACAAGGAAATATTCAGATTACAGGCAGCTAAAAGCAATACACATTCCAGGACTGGATCGTGAGCCAGGAAAAAAACAACTAAGAATGATATTAGGACAGTAGGGACATTTGAATATGGACAATAGATTATGTAATAGTATGATGTCAAAATTAAATATCTGATTTGGATAATTGTACAATCTGATAATTAATAATTTTGATAATGATTATATAAGAGGATGTTCTTATTCTTAAGAAATGCATACTGAGGGCCTCCCTGGTGGCGCAGTGGGTTAAGCAACACACTGTGAGGCAAACCGCAGCCACTGCAGCACGAGTTCGATCCCTGCCTCCGGCCAGGGAGGGAACCCACATGGCGCAGCAGACCTCTCCTGCTGTGCCCACTGCTCCCCTCAGCAGTGTGCTTCTGTTGATCTGCCTGTTCTGCTCCCGCTCTCTGTGGTGAATCCTCTCACCCCCCCACACCTCTGGCCTGTACCCCAGTGCTTGTATGCATAAATAAATAAATTTTAAAAAAAAAAGCATACTGAAGTATTTAGAGACAATAGAGCAAAAGTCTGCAATTTACTCTTAAATGTGTCAGAAAAGACAATAATTACGCATAGGAAGAGAATGTTAAAGCAACAGCAGCAAAATGTTAATTTACAAATCAGAGTCAAGTGAAGGATTTCTTAGCATGACTCTTTGTTACTTTTCTGTAAGTTTTAAATCATGTCAAAATAAGACATTAAATATTTTTTAAAGACACAGTGATAAGGCAGGTGAACTGGTTTTTCCTCCCCAGCAACCCATTTGCAATTCCTCTCCGGGGCAGGGCCAGACTGAAGGTCCCCAGCTCCAGCTCTGCAGATGCACCTTCTGAGAAATGAGCCTCATCACCCATGGAGAACCCTCGTGCCTCACTTTGATGGTTTCCCCCACTTTTGGAAGGGCAGAGCCCTGACCCCGAGCTGTCACCAGCCTGTCTTCTGGGGTCCTGACCCCACCACGCTGGACAGGGGAGACCAGACCGCCCTGGCTAGGTTTGTGCAATCAGAGTACACAGGAAATTGGTGCTGGGAGGTGATTTCCTTGAGCGCTCCACAGGGAATGCAGAGTTGTGATTACCTAAGACGGCTTGGAAGCATTGCAGCTGGAATGGCACTTTGCTAAATTTGGCAGCCCCGAGGGGAAAATGAGAATTTTTAAATCAGGAAGTCTGCTTTGGCTAACGTCTCTATCCCCGTCTGTCATGCCATCCTCTGCCAGGAGTGGGGAGCTGCCTGGAGCGACAAATCTGCTTGCTGGCACTCATGGGGGTGGGGGTTGGGAGGCCACTGAGAGAGCTGGAAGGAGTGAGGGCCTGACTGGGCTAGGCCCGCGGCCACCCTGACTCTCCCCTAGCCTGCCTTTTTCTGCTCAGAACACCTGAGGGTTGGCAGGAGGCGAGAAAAGGCCCCTGTGTGCTCTCTGCTTGCTGGTCAGTGCACCTGAGCTGACCTGACCTGGGTAGACCCCACCGGCAAACTGTGGACCACAAACAACTTGCTTTGTTTTGCATCTGTGAAAAATATTTTAAAATTAGGAAATATCACTTTAAAATTTAAAAAACTCTGATTTTTATCCCAAAATCAGGAGCTCTCTCTGTTCATGTGGCTACAATCAAATAATGTTGAGCAGCTATTAACCCCTTTTTGGCAAAGCACATCTACTTTACTTTGCCACAATCCCCACTACTCCTTACTGTCCCCCTGACTCTGGGGTTCTGGCAACCTAGCATTTATCATCACATTTGCACTGCTGTTTTTCCTTATAATGGATTCATTTTCTTCTACCTTTCACTCTCTCCAAAGAGAGAGGACGACAGTATCTGGAGGGCATTTTAAGACAAAATATTTTTCAGACCTGCCCACTTTGCTCAAATATATTCCATTTCTGCCTAACTCACAAAACTGGCAATTCCTCACCTGGGAATTAGATCCTCAGTTTTCCCTGGTGCCTAAAATGGAAGTTCATCCTTCATACTTCTCTACATCGACTAAATGCAGATACGCTTTTAACATAAAATCCTTCCCAAATCCCCTCTTAATTGAAAGCCATCTAACTTACAATGTCTGAGGGGCTCATGGCCTCCCCCCAACTCCCATGGCCCCTTCCTCCTGCCCCTGACCAGCCTCCATTCAGAGGAGAGCCCAGGCCCTAACTTCTCCCGCCATGGACTCCCATTATGCCCAGGGGCTGCGCCTTGGAGACAGCCAGCCCTGGGAGGTGACCCGAAGCAGCGTGGAGCAAGTGTCGGAGAGGGAGGCAGGAGGAGAGGAAGAAGCCAGGGGAGCGTGTGAGAGAATGCAAAGCCTGGGGTACAGAAAGGGAGAGGGGTTTGCCCAAGTCCTCTCGTCCCCAGATCCCCCAATGGTGACCTATGATGGTATCTCCAAATGAGGTCACCCCTTCGGTTACATAAGATTGGAGAAAGAAGAGAAGTCCCATTTTAAACATGTGTGAACCATACAGTAAATGTACCATGTGTGCGAGATTTTAAAAATAAATCCTGTGATTAAATTGTGAGCCATACAGTATGTGTACAGCGTGTGTGCGTGTGTGGGGTGTCAAAGATTTCACTTATTCGGTGTTGGCTTTTGTAGAGCACGGATTGGGAACTCCCATCTAGGCATTTCTTTTTCACCAGGGGGCTTCAATAAATGAGGTACCCCAGACCTTTCTGACACTCTGGAAGGCTCCAGGTCCCCACTTCCTCCCACACAGGCGGACACGTTCAACAAGGTGTTGCCCGCACAGCCTCTCCTGGGGACGAGACACCAAGGCCCCAGGATGGCTGAAAGAGGAGCTTTACCTGGGCAGCTGGAGTCCTGAGGATGACGGAGGAGCCAGAAGTCATGGGCCGCAGAGGGTGTGGCCTTCTACCCTCTTGCCCGGGCCTCCTCTCCGTGAACCGTAGACTCAGCTTTGCTGGTCCCACCTGTTTGGAGTCTTCCTGTTCAACTGCCCCATTCAACTGTCACTCCCACCACGCCTGTGGAGGGAACTCTGGGGGACCAACATTCCCTCTGCCCACATAAAGGGCACTGCCCCCTCCCAGGATGGCCCATGGCACAGTCCAGCTGCTTCGGTGACAAGCCACACTCCCGCACAGCCAGCCCCACAGCTCCCGAACCCTGCCTCTACAGACGGGGGCCGAGGCGGGGTGGGGGGGGGGCAAGCAGCAGAGGTCTCCTGTGAGGGGCTTGGGCAAGCTGAGACCAGCAGCCATGTCTCCAGGCCCCCAGACCAGGGACCTGACTGCCAGCACGCACGCATTTCCCTCCGTGTCCCTGCAAAGCAGCCCAGCACAGGGGAAGAGAGGGACCCCAACACAACACAGAGACAGTCTCATTCATTCGTGCCCTGTTCATTTTAACTAAAAATAAAGGCAATTGAGGTCCTTTTTTTTTTTTCTTGAATTGAATGAAAGATAAGTGTGAGACTCATACTAACAGCTAATCCTTGCAAAACAAAGTTTGCATTTATCACAATACAAGCACGGCAAACTCTGGAGCACGGGTCTCCTCTGGTTTCTTTCATTCCCCAAAGTGCCTGGCCATGCTGCCTTGCTCAGAACAGAGACCCAGGCTGAAGGATTCCAAAGTGGCCAGGGGATTGTTTGGGAGAGAGCTAAATCTCCCTCTGATAGTTATTTCTGCCGTTATTTCTCAGTCAGAAATAACAAGTCCTGATTCACTTTTGAATTGCGTTGACAACTGACAGGGCCTTCCCCAACTAACTCGTGGATTTGAGGACAAGTATTTCAAGCCCTTCCAAGTCTTCCCCGGCTCCTTCATGGTCAATCCCCAGCCTGCTGGCTATTTCAGGCTCCTCCACTTCCTGGGGATGAAATTCACAGCAGAGGTTGGCCTCACCCAGGTGATATTTTTCTCATGCCCAAAGGGGAGGTGGGAGCTGGGAAGGGTGGGCGGCAGCTGCGGCACAGGAGGCTGCTCGGCCTCGACGGCCCTGGCCTCTGGGTGGGCTGGGCCGCGCGTGCCTGCGGTGCCCCAGTTTTTTTGCCTCGTTTCCTTCCTCCATAAATGCAAATCACTGCTAATAATATCACTTGGTATTTGTAGAGCCCTTTGTGTATCACAAAGTTCTTCATCCTTTTATCACTTGATCTTCACAACCGTGGGAGGTACCAGCACAGACTCACTTGCACAATTTCCAAACAGACTCCGATGCTGTCAAGTATCTGAGGGGAGGAGGATGAGCCATTTTTCTCCATGTTGGTGGCATGTCTGGCCGAGATGAATTTCTACCAAGACACATGGTATTTTGGTACATAAAGCAGATGATTGGACCTGGCGGCAACAGATTCTGGAATGAAATGATGGAGAAGGTTTGTGTAGGCCCTGCCTGAGGGAGTCCTGACGGAGAGAAGACCAGCGTCTGTTCTGTCAGCTCCTGCATTTGGGGGAGGCCCGGGCACCGAGGCTCAGCCTGGCCTAACCCCAAATGGCAGGGGAGGGGAGGAGTCTGTTGGGGTACAGGAGGGAAATATCAGAAATCCTCTCTATATTTTCCTCATCCTTATAAAAATCAGCACTGTGATATTATCTATTACCTCACATGTCCTTGTAAGGAGCTACACACATGTAGCAGGAGGCCACGTGGCCGGAAACCACGGTGATGCTTGGTAGAAAGTTTCAGAGCCACTTCTCTAGAGAATCTTCCCAACTCTGAGGTTCTAGGAGACCTTGATTCCAAAGTGACGCTCTGCCTGAAATCTTCCCCATTCCTGCCTTTCACCAAGAAGTTTCATGACAGGGACTCAATCAATTATTTTAAAAAGTATCTATATTAGAACTATATATCTGTGTGTATACATATAGATACAGATATAGATACAGATATATAGAAATACACTCACACATAGAGATAAAGACTGCAAAATTCTTCAAAGGCCCCCAAGAAGCACCCAGAAATCACTGTTCAGAGTTGCATAAAATCAGCAGCATGAGCGGGTTGAGCACCGCACTGTGAAGCAGACGCTACACAGCAATGTGAGTTCGATCCCCAGCCAGGGAGGGGACCCACATGGTGCAGCAGACCTCTCCTGCCTCGCCCACTGCTTCCCTCAGCAAAGTGTTTCAGTTAATCTGCCTGTTCTGTTCCCCACTCTGTCTCTGGTGGATCCTCTCACCTCCCCGGACTCTGGCCTGTACCCCAGTTCTCGTATGCATAAATAAATAAATCTTTAATAATAATAATAAAAAAATAATATGTAAAAAAGAATCAGCAGCATGGAATGGCAAAAAGTAGAAATTCTAGTAGATTTGATCTCAACATCTCTTGATTTCAACTTCTTCAACTATAAAATAAGCATTCTACACACACACACACACACACACACACGGGCAAAGGAAGTATATTCTTAGTGAGATAGATTCTTAATAGAGTTGGTATGTGTGTGTATAAGAGAGAGAAAACATTCAAATAATAAACAGATAAATAAAATGAGCATGCTAACCTCAAGCATTGTAAATTAATTGAGGATTAGATAACGTACATGATGTGCTTAACACAGCGACTTAAACATAGTTAACATTCAATAAATGATAGCCATTATTTGTAAATAATATTTTTTTAATTAACAGGCTCTCACAGGAAATAAGCACTCTACCTTCTGGGTTGCTGTTGGAATCTGGTGGAAATACACAGAATATCTCCTGAAAGAAGGGGGTGGTTTTTTTCTTTTTGCTGTTTGCCTAACAAGCTAAGGAGAGAAATAAAGAACAAAGTTGATAGCAAATGACTGTAAAGTAATTTGCGATTTGAGTGAGCTTTTAAAACAATAAATAGAAACATAGGCAGGTAAGTGACCCAGAAATACATGCACACCACAGTAACAGGACAACCCTCCACTGAAGGACAAAACATACCCTCAGGTGGTGACTGATTCTGACCTCAGCACCACCCCCGGAGCTGGGCACAAGAGCAGGCAGTTCTGGGCTCAGGGGACTGGCTTGCACCCCAACCAACCACAAGCCTGCCCCACACCAGGGAAAGGGGCTCTCCTTTCCTGCTCCTCAGGCTGGGGAAATTAGGTGTATTGAGAACAACTGATTTTTTTCTTTAAACGGCTGGATCACAGAGATCTTATAATACATCTTATTTCCTTCTTTGTACCGGCCATTAAAGGCACTGAGGGTGAAGCCCCTTAGCCATCTCTAGCAAGTGTACACAATGTCATGGCATGCATTTTATCTGACTTGGTGTTTATGGAAGAGCTATATAAATTCTAAATCATGAATCAGATGCGTCAGATTCATGAAGTACAGTGAAGCATGCGGGAGGGGGGCGGGGTATTTCAGTGAATACCAGGTAAGGCATTCACCTGGGAGCAGAAGCTACTGGGCCAGTGACCTTGCCCTACCCCTGTTCATTGCAGGCAAACCAGAAAACCAGATGAGACCAGCTGAGACCAAGATGGAGGGAGAACTAAGGCATGAGTTCTCATGACATGAGCTCATTACTAAGATAATGAGGCCACAGCCACCCTCACCAAAAGGGATCCCATCAAGACCAAAGTTGGAAGAATAAGGGGTGTGAATGCGGTTTCCTGGAACCCCCGGCCCATTTCTCTGAAATCTCTTTAGCCTCTCCCCTTCTCTAGGATTCCCCCATCTAAGTCTCTGCTTCTCCCCGATGGGCAAGTGGGTCTTTGAGATAATAGTTCACCCTCTCCTCAGGTTGCTGGCTCACAAATAAACCTGATTTCCTCCCACCAACACTGTCTCTCAAGCCCTGGTGTTTGAGTCTCGAGCAATTTGGCTCCGACAACAAGCACAGTGGTCTCCAGAGCACAGCAAACCCACAGGGTATTCAGGAACCAAAGATTTGGCAAGAAACATCATTATTAAATCAGAACATTATACTCCTTTTGCTCTGAGGAATTAATTATCCTCCCTTTGCTACAATGGCAAGAACAGAGTGAGGTGGGCCAGACCTCAGCACTAGGCCTGGGGTAGAGGGTCAGTTACCAGTTCGGCTCTGAGCAGACCTGCCCAGCTGCTGTCTCTCCTTCCCACTTCCTTCCCTGTTTTAGATTCACGTCCCAAGCCAGACTGCTAGAGTCAACCACGTAGTTGTGGGAGAGGCACTCCCTCTGCCAGAGACTCAGTTTCTCGCTACTTAATGAACTGAGCTAGATGAGGGTCCTTAACCTATTTTGACCTTCTAGAGTGCTCCCAGAATAGTGTTCTTAATGCATCAAAAAAAAAAAAAGCAAGGCACAAAGGATTGCAAAGAAAACCAATTATACAGAAACATGCTTATCAAAATACAAATAAAAAAAGCAAAGCTGGGTGTCATAATAGATATGCTCCTATAGCGACACACGGAATGTGCAATGCAGCAGTGGATCTAATAATTTCAAAGCAGTGGTGCATATAAATGATATCTTGATATAAATGATATCTTAAATAATTGAAATGAGATATGAGAACATGTGACTTCTATTGGTAACAGTACTTCTAATGCTACTATGTATGCTTTGTGGCTTTGGGGGGAATCATTGGAAATGCTAAATTTCAGTTAATAAAAATGTATATTTTTCTCATCCAAAGTCACATCCTCTGAATGCACTAAGGTGTCCATGAGCCACCAGCTAAGAACATCTACACTGACAGTCTCTGAAGTTGCTTGTGACTCTGACATAGTTGGATTCTGTAAGAATCATTTAAATGAGATGGGGGGTAGAAGGGGAGACACTTGGGATAATGGGGTGAAATTTCACTATCTTACCAGCCAGCATGAGACATCATGGGCTAGGAACTGTTTTTGCTGAGAAAACAGCCTTGCTACATCTCTTGGGGTTGATAATGAGACCCTGATGACTTTCTTGGCAGGAAAAGTTGAGAACTAAACTGTTCTGCAGAATACACATCCAGGAATTGGGGAGCAAAGGGAGTGTATGGAAGAACCCAGGACAGTAGAGGCAGCAGCAGGGAGCAGACTGAAGCCTGAGGGGGTAGAAATAGAGAGTCCTTAAGAAGATGGTGCCTGATATTTAATTGGAAATTGTTAAATGACTGGAATAGGAACTCCTCCTTTGACCCAAAACTTCATTAAAGTCAACTCTATGTACAGGGGAAATAGGAGAAATGCTGAGATCTCTTTAAAGGTCAATGTGATAAAGAAAAAGAGAGTCTGTGTCATTAAATGGAATAGTTGGGAGGTTTGAACCAAAAGATATTCTAAAAATAAAAGTATCCTAGAGATACACAGGAGCCTGGGTCCCCACAATTGGACATGGGGTTTGAGCCCCTCCTGGATCACACAGGACTGAGTGGTCTAGTCTAACATCTGGATTTTCAGAGTATGGTCCCAGATGCAGCACCAGCAACATCTGGGAACTTGTTTGACAGGTAAATCCTTAAAACACACCCAAGACCAACTGGATCAGAAAATTGGGGGGGTGGGGGATGGGGGAGCTTGACAAGCTGTGGTAGCCTCGGGTGCCATGGATGCTCAGCACAGTGTGAGAACCCTACCATAGGCTGTATTGTGTCCACAGTTGCACCCCAGAAAAATCACCCCATCCATTTCCTACCCTTGCAGAACCCTGGCTGGCCTCGCCTTACAGGAACCTACAAGTAGGGATACACTTCCCTACACATGGAAGGAAAAGAACAAAATTAAAATAAAGATCAAGGCTGCCATTGTTAACCTCCCCACCAGTCTCTCACCCACGTCTGTTTCAAGTGCCTCCTTCCATGTCTCCCAAGTCCCTGGTCCAAGTCCAAAGCTGAGAAGCAAATACAGCTTCGAAAGTGTTCCCAGTCGTGGGGAGTGCAACCCCCCTCAAGACTGCCACTCCTTAGGAAGACCTTCCCAGACCGCAGAAGACCCTTCAGGAGTTGTTCTTTAGGAAGGTGAAGGCTGAATTTGAACCCTTCCCGCCTCCTGCCTGGATCTTCTCACAGCATGGTTGTCAAGTGCCCCCTAGTGGTCGCCCTTGAAAAGCATCCGTTTCACAGCGTTGCTCTTAAAATGGAGTGTCCAGAGTGGGTGACATAGCCAAGCAGAGACAGGGCCATTGACCTACCCTTGGCCACTGTCACTATGGCCCACATCTACAGCTTGTGCTGAAATTCGTCCACTGCTCTTGACCAGGAGGACACTTAGTTTGTCCTTAATCAGGACAGATTAAAGCCCTTAGAATTCCTGGGCATTAAAAATACAATGCTCTTCTCCTTGCTAGGATGTAAAGAAAATTCAAAAAATAGCAAACCATTAGTAATAGTAATGGAGTTATCCCCAGGGAGAGGGGAGGTTCCAGGTTCCCTGCTCCACCCTAGGGAAGGGTGGAGCTGGGCAGTGAGGAGAAGCTAGAGAAGACTGAGAGAAGGAAGGAAGGGGAGCAAGAAGGAGACTTGGAGGAGGCACCTGGACCAGAGAGACAAGCTGCACTTGCTTCTCAGCCTTGGACTTGGACCAGGGACTTGGGGGACATGGAAGGAGACACTTGAAACAGACGTGGGTGAGAGACTCGTGGAGGGGTTAACAATGGCAGCCTTGATCTTTAATTTGATTTTGCTCCTTTCCTCTCAGACTTGCCTGGCCCCTTCTGCCCCTTTCTATGGGCCCACACCAGGAGGTGCCTAAGACTTGTGGCAGATTTCAGACCTCAGTGGCCCTGCTTCGTGCCAACCCTGTTTGGCTGGGCATTTACCCATGAAGGGATGGGGAACTTTGGGTGTTTCATGGGGAAGCAATTTTATGTATTCTTTCCCTCCTCTTTGTTTTATTGTCCACGAATCACATTATTTTCTGTGAAAGTCTTAAACACTAGAGTGTTTTGTCTTGATGCTCTAAATGGTCAGAACCCATTTAGAGCAGGCAAGTGTGGGGCCCCCAGGGTACCCCTCACCCTGCCCTGTAACATAAGTAAAGGGAAGTAAACCAAAATGCTACATTCTTGTACAATTATTTCTGAGATATCAAATACAAATGCTTTAAATGTTATTATAAAATAGCTCAATGCTAAAAAAATAAAGAATTATCTTTTAAAAAACAAACTCATATACTCATCATTCAACTATAAGGAATAAATTATTACCAATACTGTTAAAAAGACAAACACTACTTTTCTAAAACTTCTGCTGCATTGTAGCTTAAACCAAACGGTTCTCACATTTGGCTGCACGTCAGATTCATAAAGCTTTAAAGCTCAGTACTGAATCACCTCTCCAAACCCGTGAATCAGAACACAACTCAGAGTAGATACTGGCATTTTAAAATCTCTTTGGGTGATTACAACGTGTGACCAAATCTGAGTTCCAGGAGAGGCTGCTGCTGGAAATTGGACTAGGGGAGGTGGGACGACCCCCAAAGTCAAGTGGAAATGGGTTTTTTCTCTGTGCTCTGATTCTGTGTTCAACACTTTCTGGTAGAGACTTGAACCCCTAGGGGCTATCCCTGCATTTTTGGGAGGAGTCTGCCATCTGCTGGCTAATTTGAGGAAAACATGTTTGCTAAACTTAGCCCTGGGAAGGACAGCTGGGTCAAATGTCAGAAACTGGCACAGCAGCGTGGGTGTTGCATCAGAGAAGTAGGGGCCAGGGTCATGTGAAGAGTCACCTTTAACATGCAGACCGTGTGCCTGTGCTGAGTTGTGACGGTCAGAATTGGGGGCTCCCAGGTGTTCTTCAGGGCCCAGGCAGTAGGAGGCATGTATTGAGAGGGAATGGAGGAACTGGGCAAAGAGATTGCGAAGAGAGAGAAGACATTCCCAGGAGCAGAGGCCACTGCTGCCTAAAACTCCGGAAAGGGCCAGCAGGTAGTGGACACGTGCCAGCAACTCAGGGACCCAGGCTTGTCCTCAGTTTGGTCCAAGGACTGCATCACCCCCTGTCACAGTTCATTCTCACTGAGACTTGTTTGTTGTTCTCTCTATCTGGAACATTCTTTCCTGCCCCAGTGCACTTCATCTGAACAAATGTTTGTTCACTTTTCAGGTCTCAGGAAGCCACAGCCTGTCACCCACCAGGGCATCTGCTCTGTCCCCGTCTCCTGTGCCCTGCTCTCGCCTCTTGTCACTGGTTCTGGAACCACCTGTTTACTGTTTATTTACTCTCAAGATATCCAAATTCGGTGAAGGCTGGGACAGTATTGCAGCCCCAGCATCTAGAAAGAAACAGAATAGGAAAAATGTATTTACTGCATTGATTTTTCTTATGGCGAAACCAGACACCATAATCTGAAAACAAAAAGAAAACCCTTTGAAACATCTCTGCCCCCAACAATGACGTTTCCCCCGGCAGTAAATAAAAAATAATTACTTTTTCTGTGACTAGATATGTAACCACATGGGATGGAAAGGTAACCAATTACCTTGCTTCCAGTAAGCCTATGTGATAAGTCAGCTCTTCATTCCAGTCACCTGCTCCTAATCAATAAACAACTATATGGTAGACAGCTATTATTCGGTGTCTTCCCAGCCACCAAGTCCATCCCTCCTTCATGTACTAGGAGGATTTCACCTTGGAGAAACAACTGCTTCTATTCTTAGTCCACATGATTCAGGGCAGCTGGCCACACTGTGGGCCTAGGTATGAACACGTGACTTACTGCATTCCAACAGCCCGGTGTGTGATTGGCTCAGGGTTAAGCACGTGACCCAAGTCTGCCCAATGAGATTTAGCCTGGAAGCTTTGCTAGAATCATTAGGAAAAGAAGACCCAGACTGCTGAGCTGACAGGTGAGTCTAGACCGCCTGGCAGCGGATGCCAGCATGAGGAGGAAGAAAGTGAGGCAGTGAAGCCAAACAAAGGAAAGCAGAGCTGGGAGAAGAGAGGGCGTCCACAAGGCAGACCTCCTTTTGATAATGCTATCCCAACCCAGGACGTCTCTGGACTTTTCCACTACATGAGCCAATGAAGCCCCTTTCCCAGAAGTCTGAGAGCTTTTGTTCTCTGCTGCTGGAGGACTAGCCAACATAGAAAGGAGAACAAATGTGACTTTTTCTTACTTTTATTTTATTTTTTACAAAATCAGTACATCAGCTGCAACATGTTTTAACAGATCAGAAAACTGTAAGTTAAAAAGATACATATGATCATTCAGTCCCATGGTCTCAGGCAGTACTGGGGTTCTCAGTTTAAGGGAGCCAAAAAGTGACCTCATGTCCAGGTTTTGCTGCCTCAGTCTCCTCTTCCACGCCACTGTCAGCATCCCTCAAGCCATTTTAGTTCTGCTCTCCATGAAGCGGCCATCTCTGGACAAGAGGGTTCTGGCCTGCAGGCCTCCCAGCGGCCCTTCGGGAGTCTTGGTGAGCTCAGCCCCATCTGTGCCACGTGCCATCGCAGTCTCCTCAGCTCAGTGAGGAGCTGGCTGTTCGCATCATAGCTGCGAACATGGACTTGGGCTGCCCCTTCAGGACCTCAGGCTTGTCGAACTCTACAACCTGGCAGGTGGGAAAAGGATGGGAGGGACCAGGACACAGCTGAGCTCCGCCTCGAAGGACAAAGGCCCGAGCGCCCATCCTCCCACCAGCCGGGTACAGCTCTCACCTTCCCATTGCCCATGACCAGGATGCGGTCACAGTTGAGGACCGTGGTGACTCGGTGTGCAATGACCAGCACCGTGCAGCCCTGGAAGGCTTCTCGGATGGTGCGCTGGACCAGGGCATCGGTCTCCATATCAATGGAAGCTGTGGCTTCATCAATAAGGATGATCTGGCCAACATGAAACAGAGCTGAAGGCAGTCTCCCCAACCTGACTCCCAGGGCTAGTTCTGGGTCCACCACTAATTTGCCAAGTCCCCTGTAGGGTCAGAGAAAAGTATCAGGCATTTCCACCCCCACCCCGCCATTGGTGTAATGAGCTGACAGCTGCAGTGCTGCCCTAAGCGGGCGTGTGCAAGTGGGGGCACCTCAGCTTAGACATGGGCTTATAAGGGCAGCGCTATGAGGACGCCAGCAGAATGAGAGCAGCAGCAGTAGGAGAACAAGAGTGGCAGAAGAGAAGGGGCACCTCAGCTTAGACATGGGCTTATAAGGGCAGCGCTATGAGGACGCCAGCAGAATGAGAGCAGCAGCAGTAGGAGAACAAGAGTGGCAGAAGAGAAGAAGCAGAAAAGCAGCCGAGAGTGAGATGTGCCAGGGCCTAGGAGGTCTGCCAGCCTCCTGGACCCCCACCCCCGGCACCCATGCCTGCCGTGTACCTGGTCACCTCTGATAATAGAAGAATGAAAGGCATTGAGGGCTCCAGGACTCCTCCTTTACCCTGTGTAGTGCCGGCAAGGGGGCACAGAGCAAGTTCTGGATGATTCTAGCAAATGGGGTAAAGAGTTTTGGAGCCCTCGGTGGCTTTTTTGGTTTTATTTACAGAGGTGGCCAGGTACATGGTAGGCGTGGGTGCCGGGGGGCCAGGAGGCTGGCAGACCTCCCAGCCCCCAGCGCATCTCACCCTCTCGGCTGCTTTGCTGCTGCTTTTCTCTGCCCCTACTGCTGGCGTCCTGTTCCTCCCACTGTTGCTGCTGCTCTTCTGTGTTCTGCTCCTGGCATCCTCGTGACGCTGCCCTTAGATGCCCATGTCCAAACCCAGGTGCGCACACTTGCACATGCCCACCTAGGCGTGCGTGCAGGTGTCCGTCATTACACCAATGGCAGGAGGGTGGAAAAACCTGAGACTTTTCTCTGACCCCATCTACCGGAATCATTGAGAACTTGCTCTGTGCCCTCCCTGGCATCACATCCCCTTGCTGGAAAGGAGAGGTATGGGCTGAGTTCAAAGCCTGCTGCATGCATAGTTCAAAGGCACTGACAGTTTAAGACACTGTCCACTCTCTCTTGGTTCCTGTGATCTACCCACAATGTTTTGAAGAAAAGACTAGGTCTCAATCAAAAGCGTGTTTGGTAAGCAGAGAACTAAGGTCCTGAAGATCACTAAGCAACGTCTTGTATTATTAGCCACCTTCCTACTTGCCTGAGTTAACATGGAGCAAAAGTCCCTGAAAAGGGCATGTGCGTGGGAGGAGGCACAGGGCAAAGTCGGTGCACAGATGCACAAGCTTGTTGCTTCCGCATTTGCATATTTATTCCATCGATACTCTGCTTTAAATATAACGAGCGCAGAAGGTGCGGGTTCACAAGTGCAACTGCTGAAGATGAGACCACTTTCACAAAGAGGGGCCCGCCCACGAGTCATTCATAGGATGCACAGCATGCAGACATGACAAAAGTCACCAAGTCGTGACAGCCCGGGGAGACAGTATGGGGGAAGTAACTCTGGCTTCCCGTGGTGGAGTGAGTATAGAATCAGGAACTGAGAGGCGAACAAGTGCTCTGTACGTTCTGTGAACCCCTCCTTTCATCTCCATTAAGGAGTCGGAAAAGTCCTACCTCCTCTAAGCTTCTCCCTGCTCCAGGCCCCGCTGAGGTCGGGTCTTCTCCTCTCACAGCGCTGCAAGCTGCATCAGCACTTCTGCATTTATCATTAATTAATCATGTGCATGGAGGAGGCTATGCGTGTGTGCACCTGTGGAAGGGTGTTGCACGTGCATGTGTACAATGTGAGTGCAGAGAAGTGTATGCATGTGCCCGTGTGTGCCTAGTGTCCTGCTTGTGGAAAGGCTCACTATTCACTAGCCCAGGTAGTCATTTATCTGAAATTATTGCCAAAGTACTTGTAAACATCCAAGAAACAGATGAAACATTTTAAAAATACATCATATGGCCCAAACAGCTATCATCTGATTGCTAATTCTAATAAAGACAAGGTTTTAAAAGAATGTCCAGGAGACCATTTTGAAGTCGATACATTTCTACCCTTTGAGTTTTCTGCAGGAAAAGAGCAACATGATTTGGTCTTGGGGTAGCCACTTCCGCCTCTCTGCAGGCTGTGGGGGTTTCAGGGAGCCCGGGCTGAGAGCCCCACACCTGCTGTGCTACACCTTGGTCACGTGTGCAGTGGCGCCTGGTGGGATGAGCAAGCTCGTTGGGTTTCTGTGGAAACGACAGCATAGAGCCCACTGCCCTGTGGTGACAGAGGGAGAATTGGCCAGCGGGTCCCATGGGTGGTACCGTGGAGACGCCCCAGGACTGCCCCCAGCCCTGCTCACCTTGGACTTGCGAAGGAGGGCCCGGGCAATGCAGAGCAGCTGCCTTTCTCCCACAGAGAAGTTGTTGCCATTTTCCACAACTTCCGCAAGCAGCCTGCGGGGGAACTTCGAGATCTATAATATAGGGAAGATAAGAGACAGGCCACGTTGGCCATTGTGGGGCGAGACCTAAGCTGACCCCCACAGGCCCCTCCCATCTCATTTTCTGACACCAGCCAGGTCTCTCCAGCCAGCCAGCGGTCTTTGTCATGGGAGCTGTCCCCTTCAGGCCACACCCCAGGGTCTTTGCATGTTAATTCCTGTGCCAGGGACGTTGTCTCAAAGATCTAGACCCAGCTGCCCCCTCAATATCTGGTCTTCATTCACATGCCCAGTCCTTAAAGAGCCCCTAGCCCCACAAAGGAGCTGCGCCCCAGCGATGGGTCTGTTGGTCTTGTTACCACCTTCGCAGCTCGCACCTTCTGGAAGCACCTCACGTGCTTCTCTGTTGGCTTTGCCTCCACTGAAGTAAGCTCTGAGGCCTTTCTGTGTCCCCTGAGTTAAGAAAGTTCCCGGCTCACTGTGGTGTCCAGAGCCTTCATCCTTTATTCAGGAACCACAGATCACCTCATGTCCATGAGATTATGGACTCCAAGCCCGAGGCAGCAACATCTGAAGGGCTCAAGTGGGGTGTCCAGTTGCAGGGGTAAGCTAAGACCAAAAGTAGGTCTTGGAGCCACTTACTGTCTTGGTCAGGAACGTCTTCTCCAAGACACCCCAGATCTGCTCATCTGTGTAGCAGTCAAAGGGGTCTAGGTTGAACCTGCCAGATGAGCAGAAAAAGCCATGTTCAGCCACCATGCTCAGCCCCCAAGTGCTCCGTGCCACGGGCAGTAAACAGCTGAGCATGGTTAGAGTCGGAGGGTGGGTCCAGGGAACCCCAGGGAGCCACTGAAGGCAGCCTTTCTTGTGTCTTCCCAGCACCCATTCCTCCTGCAGGCAGCAGCCCACAAGTTTTGTTTGGGCACCACCTCCCAAAGGGCAGGGGACTGCCCTTATCACATGGTCTGGGGCTCTCCCACCAGCTACAGGGGTGGAGCAAGTGACTTGCAAGTTAGCTAATCCACAGGTGGCAATCACTTCCACCAAGGTTAGGTTGGGAGTGGGAAAGTGTCCACTGAGAGTGCAGCTCAGGACAGTCAGGACAAGCACCCCAAGAAAGGCTAGCTCCTTCTCACTGACTGAGAGAAGCCGCACCCATTTTTGTCTCAAGGGTGGGATACACAGAGCTCCTAGAGGCCTCAGGTGGAGTTTGAGACTGAAGCCAAGGTCAAGTTAGGAGAAAGACGGATCCTTGGGTCAGCCTTGGCCTTCCCAGTATTGTGGACAATAGGGGTGCTTTTGCTTAAGCCATTTGATGTGGAGGAGGCAGGGCTAGGGGAAAGACAGCTAGACACACAGGCAGAGACAGACCATACATGTTACTGATCATTCTAACCATTTGTAATACAATTCAGTAGCACTTAATACACTCACAATGTTGTATATCCATCACCAAAACCTTAGCAAGTTCTGCTCAATAAATAATCCCTTCTTTCCCCTTCCTGACAAGCCTTATTTTACTTTCTATCTCTATGAATGTACCTGTTCCAGGAACCTTATTTCAGTAGAACTATACAATATTTGTTTTTCTGTGTCTGACTTCAAGGTCTATCCATATTAAAATTTCATTTCTTTTCGTGGCTGCATAATAGTCCATTATATGTACATATCACATTTTGTTTATCTGTTCATCTGTTGATGGACACTTGGGTTTCAGCCTTTTAGCTGCTGTGCTGTGTGCCCCGGTATACAAACATTTGTTCAGGTCCCTGTTTTCAATTCTTTAGACCCAGGAGTGGAAATCCCGGGTCATATGATTTTATATCTAACTTCTGGAGGAACCGACGAGTCGCCCTCCACCGTGGCAGCGCCATTTTACACACTCGCCAGTAGTGCATGAGGGTTCTGGTCTTTCAGATTCTTACTAATACGTGTTATGTTCCTTTTTCTGCCTTTTTAAATGATGGCCATTCTAGTGCGTATGAAGTGGAACCTCATTGTGCTGGGTTCATCTTCTTTTTGTTTGGCCTCTTTCAGTGGAAAGAATCCGAACTGATCATCCTGGCGGTTAACATCAGGTAAGGAGGTGCCTGGACTTTACACCGTTAGGCTCTGTGCTGCGTGTGGTGTTGGCAAAGTTATAAACACTCCCCTGTTATGCAATCAGGCTCTGACTGGACCCTGCTCTTGACCTTGCTTTATCCTTCCTCATCTGGCAGCCACACATACCTCATGCGCAGGGTGGGCTCCATTAAAGAAGCAGCAGGTAGAAGGCCTATCAGCGTGGCCTTCCATAGTGTTCAGAGCATTTTCACACCGGTTCTTTTGACACCCTCTCCCCAAGGGAGAGGTAGACTCCCTTCATTAATTAGGAAATCATGATTTAGTGTTAAATGGCTTACTCAAGGTCATGCCCAGATCAGTGTGAGGGACAGACTGGAATAAAAAATGCTCAGAATTAGACAGACCCTTCCAGGATAGAGAACCTAGGCCTCCTGGTATCTGGTCCACATTTCTCCTGCAGACAGAGCTGCAGCCCGCAGACCACAGGGCTGGGCTGATGACTGGTGTCTCATCTTTCCCATCTTCCTGGTCATGTCCTCACACAGGCTGCTTTTACTCTCCGGGTTCAGCCTCTTCTCCTATAAAGGGGGATACTGGCAGTGCCTACCTGAAGGCTGGGACAGTGACGTTGAAAGCTAACACATGTAGTGCTCAAAAAATACTAGTCTGTGTCTTTCACTGCTCCTATTCCTAGCACAGCACTTCCACCTTAATACAGAACTACAGTGCAAATTGTTTCCTCATTCCCCTACCACTGTACAATTGGCTTGAAATTCTCTGTGCATATATTATCCACTCTCCCGGGGAGATGTTCACCCCTTTCTCTGCTGGACAAGCTCCAACTTATCTGTCAAGACCTCATACGAGGTCCCTTTCTGGATTCACCAAGAATTGTTTGTCCAACTCTAGGCTCCCCTAGTCCTTTATTCCTATCTCTGACCTAGCAATTACCTCCTCGTGTAACAATGTGTGGGGTCTCGGATGTCTACAGCCACCACCCCAACGACATGTGAACTCCTGGGGAGAGCAGACTCCGTGGCCATGCATCAAAGGGTCCCCAGGCCCTTGCATGCTGTGTGGGCCTGGCTGAGGTTCAGACAAGACAAGTTAAATGAACGAGTGAATGAATGAATGATCAAATGAATGGGCAGAGTTCTGGGGAGTGGCTTATCCACTGATCTCTGAAAATGCTCAAATACCCCTGAAACATGGGGGCCCTGGCTTCACTTTGAATGCATCAGTTCTGTCTGACCCACACCTCAGTGCTCCCACACAGCACTGCATAGTGGAAGCACCAATATGGAGGAAGCTAAGTCCCCAGGTTGACTGCTGAGAACATGGGAAGTGTGAAGAAGAGACAGAAAGGCCCAGTCCTGTCAGCTCTACTGACTAGTCACCTGGAATACTTCCCACTCCCCACTGCCTGGAATGAGAGCCTGCTTCCTTGGGTCAGCCTACCAGGCACCCATGGCTTTCCTGGGAGTGGAGAAAAGGAAAAAGTGACATCCAGATGCAAAAGAATATGCCAGCCGCAGAGCCAACGTGTAACGGTGAGCTGGCATCCAACTGACCCCAGCAGGTTGTATAAAATAACACTAGGCCATGCTTCCTAGGACACGATGGTCTGCAATGTGCTCCTGCATCATTCACTCAGTCCCCAGCAACACCTGAGTGAGGTGGGCGAGTAGCCCTGAGTGACCAAGGAGAGGGTGGAGGCCTAGAAATGGGCTGGCCACCAGCTAAGCAGAGGCAAGCCAGACCCAGCATCCTGGTTTCTCGATTCCTCCTGGAGCCCACCCAGCCCCAGGCTAGCCACTGGCCTAACACTTGCCTGATGGTTCCTGAGAGCAGGATGGGATCCTGAGGAATAACCGAGAGCTTGGACCGCAGGTCCTCCAGGCCGATGCTGCAGATGTCCACACTATCGATGAGAATCCGACCTGCCAAGGGCTCCACCAGGCGGAAGAGGGCGACCCCCAAGGAGGACTTCCCTGTCAGGCAAGACACAAAGGACCTTGACCCCGAGTCTGCGCGAGGGCAGCACAGCTCGCTCACACCTGGTGTGTGTCCACCGCCTGCCCACCTCGCGTGTCATGGTGAGCCCCCCAGGGCAGGAGACTGCAGTCTGCTCCACTGGCTCCCAGAGCAGATTTCTTTCTTTCTTAAGATTTAAACCGATGCAAAAAACACCGATCCAAAAGAGCACCTGTTCCCCAATGTTCATTGCAGCACTATTTATAATTGGTGAGACCTGGAAAAAAATGCCCAATAGTAGATGACTGGATCAAGAAGATGTGGTCCATCGACACAATGGAATATTATTCAGCAATCAAAAATGATGAGCTAGGGCCTTTATAGAAACATGGATGGAGCTAGAAGGAATTATACTCAGTGAAACAAGTCAGAAGGCAAGAGAAAAATATCAGATGGCTTCACTCCTAGGAGGAATGTAAAGGAACAACTACAAAAAAATAATAAGAGGAGCTCAAGGAAATGAACAATTACAGCCAAAACAAACAAAAAGCACAACAAGAACAAAAGGACAAAGACAAACCAAAGGGATAATTTGGGGTGGGTAGTGGGGAGTGGGATAGAGACCAGGATGAGGGCAGAAAGAGCACAAGGTACTGAGGTAATGGTGCACGGGTGAAATAGTGGTGGGAATTCCCTGGGGACTACAAAGGATGCCAAACATAATTAATCTTAAAAAAAAAATGTATACTGGTGCATACACGAGCTAGGCAGCAGGCCAGAGGTGTGGGGTGGGGAGTAAGAGGATTCACCAGAGACAGAGTGGGGAGCAGAACAGGCAAATCAACTGAAACACTCTGCTGAGGGGAGCAGCAGGCAAGGCAGGAGAGGTCTGCTGCACCATGTGGGTCCCCTCCCTGGCCGGGGATTGACCTGGTGTTGCAGTGGCTGGCGACAGCTTCATAGCACCAAGACTCAACCCCCTGCACCACCAGGGAGGCCCCCTGAGCAGCTTTCTTACAGACTAGGTCAAGAAGCCAGACAGCTATGAGTTATCCAAGCCACAGGTATTCTTCATTTCACACACAGTGTTCCTGTTATTTTTCCAGTTCTTTGCCAGGGTTTCACAAAAATACAGAGTTGATGTATAAAAATTCAAACTGCAGGATTTTCTTGAAACTCAGTAGAAGGGCAACACTGGTCTTGGCCCCACACCCTCCCACCCCCCAGGCAGCAAGCAAAGCAGACCAGCTGAGGGTGGTTGCTTCCCTGAGAGAGAACTGCTCTCTGGTTTGCCACACTGCCTCCCGGCATCACACCCAGGGCCATCTCCCTCATCTATGATTCCGGTCAGGCCCCACAGGCACTTGGTTCTCAACCTCTTTTCTAAGAGGGCGGAAGCCACATGGCTGCTCCGCCTTCACATTCTTGCTCCCTGGCCAATAGTACTTGCTCAATAAATGCCCGCAGAATGACTCCAGTCCCTTGGCCCAGTACCTGGGAGCCACTCTACATCAGACCCCAGCTCTCCCAGGCCAGCTGTAGGCAAGTGGTAGAAACGGGACGACACGCTCAGAATTGCACCCGGGAGCTTGTCGCCCTCCAGGAGCACGACTCCAGCAGGGACCTGCGGAACAGAGACCCCTGAAGGAGCTCGTCATCCTGAGGGGAGGGGCTGCCTGCCTGCAGGAGGCAGCTCTAAGGGCACAAGCAGAAGCCAGGAGAGTCTGAACAATGTTTTGAAGAAAGTGTTCGAAGGATGCAAAGAACAGGGGGAGCAAGTGACATTTGAGCCAATCCCTCAAGTAAGAGGAGGGGGAAGGAAGAAAGAAGCTGGCCAGGCGAGAGAGGGAAAATGGAAAAGAGGGGGGTGACAGCAAAGGTCTAAGAAGGGATGGGGAAGGACAAAGAGAACCCAGATTTCACCCTCGCCCTGCTCTTCTCCCTCACAGAGACCCCCAGCTGCCCCCCGCAGAGCCCTCCTCCCCTTTGCTGTCTACGCTTCACCCCTCGGCTCAGGTGGTGGTCTCGGAGCCCAGGCCAGAGCACAGCTCAGGGCCCACTACCCAGTTACTCTGTTCGCTCCACCCTTTCGTCCCGCTTGGCGTTCACCGCTGCCTGTAGCTGACTACGTGCTTCCTCGCTTGATAACTAGTCTCAGCAGTAGCTGTGCCACAGAATCCCAAGACAGCAGGCACTTAGGGTTTGACGCAGGCCCGTCACAGTGAGAGCCCATAAAAATAAGGGGACCCTCCAGTTCTCCTTCGCGTCTGAACGCTGGTCTGGTGGTCATGCAAGGAGGAACAGTAAGCCCGAAGCTGGTCTCACGGGGCTTGCAGTCAGCCACACAGCACGTGGACTAGTTTCAGACAAGCCCGAATTCTCTTGGAACTTGCTTCCACCCCTGACATGGGACAGTCTTAGATCTGATACCAGTAAAGCTGTCTACGTCTGTGAGTTTGAAAACTATGGGAAGAGGTAATCTGGCAGCAGGGACCTCTGTTTTTCGCTAGTGCTTGTACCTGGCGTGAAAGAAAACAATAAAAGATACTGGTGGGTGAAAAAAATATTTGTGGAGACCCTAAGTGAACACACGCCCCCAAATAGGTCTAACACCCAAAGCCGGAGCTGAGAAGAGGGGTGCCCAGGGGCGCTCTGCTCACCAGAGCCGGTCCTCCCAACGATGCCCACCATTTCTTGGCCACGGATTCTCAGGTTGATGCCTTTGAGAACAACGGGTGTGTTGTCTCTGTATTTCATCTGATAATCCTGGAAGGCGATTTCCCCATGCTGTGGCCACCCGCGTGGACAGCTTGTGCCTTCCACGTGTAAAGGAGCCTCAGGGACACATAGCTTAATGTCAGAGAATGAAAAAGAAATCAATCATTATCATCAACCTCTGCCCAGCCCCTGCTGACACCCACTGCCAACTGCTGGGTGTCACCCACGCCAGCGTGCCCCTCACCATGGTGCGGTCTCCAGCTGTGAGATCAGAGGAACACGCTGAGAGGGACATCCCAGCCCTCACTCACCCGAGATGTGCATAATTTTATCCTAGATGAGTGAGGAGCCCATACAGCTTCTCCTCTCTGTTATTACCATAGAGGATTTGTTCTAATGTATTGGGTGAGGCTCTGGAGAAACAGAATCTGGAATAAGGACAACAGAGCTAACTCGCCTCTGAGGGCATGTTTAGAGCTCTCTAACTTGCCTTATAAGAAGGCATTTTTAGCTGCATTTCACAGGCAAGGAAATAGAAGCTTCAAACCAGTCGACGACCTGCTTACGATCACACAGCTGATGGGCACGTGAGCTAGGCACAAGCCAAGGCCTTGACCTTGTGTCAGCACAGCGGGGTGTACTGGGAGGAAAGATGCAGAGGAGAAGCAGGCTATTGTGTCTACCTTGAGTCACTCTCTCCATGGCCAGTGCGATGTCCTGAGAGCATCTCTCAGGGACAACACGGTGACTTGTGAGGTTCCACGCCCACAACGGGCAGTGGACCTGACCTCAGAGGACTGTGTGATATTGAGCAAGATATTCAGCCTGGCCAAGCCCCACTTTCCTCTTCTGGATAATGGAGATAATGGAGCAGTGATTCAATCAACTTATAAAATTGCTTTGCGATTCCATAAGATAATTTATATAAAAGCGTAGACGATGCCTGGCCCATAGTAAGACAGAGAGATCGTGATGACAGTTAACATTATCTAGCATTTGCAGGAACCAGGCACAGTGCTAAGCGCTTGATATGTTACATTGTTTAATCTACTTCAATGAAGTAGAGGCTGTGATCATCCCCTTTACAGAGTCGGGAAAGAGACTAAATAAGTTGCCAAGTTTGCACAGCTGCTTTAAGTGGCAAAGCTTAAAGGGGAACCCAGATGATCTGGCTCCAAAATCTGTGCTTTTAACTACTATGAAAAAAACAGGAGCAATGCTAATATAAGTAATATAGTTATTTTTGTACTTGGAAAATCTCATTTCTGAAAAGGACAGATTATTCCCCAAACATCCAGGAACATGGTGAAGGATGTGGTCAAAAAGAGCCAATGAAAGAGCTTCCACGATGGTCCAGGGAAGATGGGAAGGAGGAACCAGGGGCTTCTGGGAACGTCTCCAAGCCCCAGGGTGCTGGATTTGCAGAGACCACGGAGGCTGAGGCCCAGGATTGGATTTGGAAACTTCCAGAGCATCAGACCCACCTTCATGTACTGCAGTATCTTCTCCACGGCCGTGAAGTGCGCCTCCATCTCTGAACCAATCCTGATAGCCGCCTGGAAGTTGACCGCCAGCTGAAACGGAGAAGCGTCAGGTGGTCAAGGGGCTGCTGAGGCTGAGCTGAGGCTCGACGCTCTGAAGCCACTAGTGGCTGCTCCCCTGTGGGTCTCCTCAAACCAACATGTCTCCAGCAAGAATGGCGTGGAGACCTTTGCTGCCCCCACCCCTTCTGAGTTTAGCAGCAGCTACCGAGGCTGTCAGGACAAGATTCGCTCCAACATGTTCTGCCTCAAGTAACCTCTGTTTACCTGTCTGCTGCTCAAACTCTTATCCACACCACAGGAGCCCATACAGCCCATGCACAGTGCAGCCCAGAACACTGGGAGCTGCAGCGCTAGGGAGGGACCCTCAACTGGTGGGGAAAGGAGCCGGTAGAGGAAGGTGCCTGCCCCCAGACTTCAGGGAACAACCTGGAGCATCCCATATGTGTCTCTGGGGGTCCCAGTAGAGGCTGGCCACGGTGACCAAGATAAGTGACCCTGGCAACACTGTCGTGATGGGGTTTCTCCTTCCCCATCTCACTCTCCATCTCCCCCAGTCCTGCTCACCAGGAGCCTCTCCCAAATTATCTGCCCCTATCCGAGCCCTTGTCTCAGACTCCGCCTTCAGGGAAACCCAGGCTAAGAAGAGCCTCAGGAATTGGAGGCATCCCAGATGAGGAAACTGAGACCCAAAGAGAGGAGATGCCACACACTGAAGCCGCCGGAGACTGGCAGCCCAATCTTTATGCCCTTCATTACCTTGACCCAAGATGGGCGCAAAGCAGACACACAGAGACCGTCAGGCAGCAACTTATTAGACGTTCACTCAACAGACTGGCGGGAGCGCTCTCCCAGGTGCCAGGCCTGGCTCTGCAGCCCAACACACACTGGTCCTGCCCGGGCCTTGGGGGGATAGGCCAACAGAGAGGAGCAGCGCACAAGGCTGCACCCCACACAGGGGTGAGCACAGAGGCCACTGGGGCTGTGGGGCAGTCACCAGACGAGGGCCGGGAAGGGGCCCCTGAAGGCGCTGCAGTCACATTAAGGAGATGTGGGCTTAGCAGCCCACAAGTCACAAGGAGAGCTTCACCCCGAAGAGGAATCCAGGTCCCGACAGCAGAACATCAGGTTCTGTTCCGGCCTCTCTGAGCCATTTGACTGTGGCTGAAGCAGGGGATGGGCAGGCGAGGCCCAGCGTAGGTCAGGGAAGGTGGTGGCCATCCCTAAGCGCCTTATGTTGAGATAGGAGACAGGTGGTAGAAGCCTTTCCTCACGTCAGAGAAGCCTTTCCTCGCGTCAGACACGGCTGGCTGACTCGCTAACAGTTGGGTCTCCCTTCTTCCTTGCTGGCACATGCTCCATGGCCTTCAGAGCTCTGACAGCCTGGCGCTCCAGGGAGGCCTGCCTAAGTCAGACCAACTGTGCCATTCCACTTCTCGTGCCACTGGCTGGCTTAGGTGTGAGCCCTGACACAGTTCTGGCCAAAGAAGCACAGGAAGAGTGAGAGCGAGAAACTGTTCCTTGTTTTTAAAGGGAAACTTAGAAAATGTTATCTCTTCTCTAGCCTTTGGTCACTGTTGAGTGAGAATGTGTTCTTGTGGCCTTGAGTAGACCTATTCTTTTGACCAAGTGAAAAAGCCAGGCTGTGGAAGCCAAAGCAGAGATGAAGCAATTGTGGGTTCACACCAGGTCACTAAATTAACCAACAGAGCAGCCTCCCTGGTGGCGCAAGAGGTTAAGCACTGCACTAGGAAGCTATCAGCAGCCACTGTAACATCTGTTTGATCCCCGACCAGGGAGGGGACCCACATAGCACAGCAGACCCCTCTTGCCTCGCCCGCTGCTCCCCTCAGCAGTGTATTTCAGTCAGTCTGCCTGTTCTGCTCCCCACTCTGTCTCTGTTGAATCCTCTCACCCCCCACCCCCCACACCTCTAGCCTGCTCCCAAGCTCTTGTATGTATAAATAAATAAATATTTTAAAACATACTTTATAAATGAACCAACAGAAATGGCCTCACCCAACTTCTGGTTGGTACAAGTAGTACGTTCCCAGCCTGTCCTGATGGAGTTTGTTCTATGGCTTGCTTATCTCCCAGCCAGGAGCATCTCAGCACTCACTGAGCTACCTCTTGGGACCACAGAGCCACATGGTGAGTCTTGCTTCCCAAAGTTTCACCAAAGTTTCCTTGAGTGTGCAGGAAGACATCTATAAGTTACAGGTTTGGTGGAGGAGAAAGACATTTGAGGTCATGGGCTGAGATTCGGGGGCCTAAAATGCAGGTTCCAAAGCTGAGGTGCATGAGAAGGCAAGGAGGGAGTCGCTGAAGGTTCCAAGCAGGGCGGTGACAGGAGGAAAACCATAACCAAAAGGGATTGATGGGGAGGGGAGCAGGTGGGCTGGGAGGTTGTGACCCAGGATGGAGATGAGATACCCAAACAGGTAGCAGTCACTGAGAAGAACGAGAGAACGCAGGCCATTTCAAAGCAAAATCAGGCCTCCAGGCAGAGCTCCTCATTCGTCTCCTGAGACAGCACAAGATGGTGAGCTCTTCGAACAGGCGCCTGTGTGCCGCTCACCATACCCCCTTCCTCTGCACCAGCAGCAAACTATCTCTGAGCTTTGCCCTCTTGGTCCACGTTGTGCAGTGACCCAGGGGAACTTCTGGCACCAAGTGCTCTATGACAGCAGTTTGGCTCTTCAATTGAGTTCTGGAAGGACTCAAGAGCAACTCTCACCAGTACATTTTGGTCTTGTGGGGGTGCAGAGGGGAGAGAGTGGGGAGGGAAAAGGTGGGAGTGGGGGAGAGGGAGGGTGAAAGTGAGGGAGAATGGGGAGGAAGAAATAAATGAATGTGTCCCACTGGGACCGAAGCTGTCTTTTACCAGCTGCAGGAGCACACACTGGTTACTTAAATCCCTGAAGCTCTCACTCCCTAGCTGTATGCCAGGAGCAGTAATAGCTGACATTTATCAAGCATTTATTCTGGGCCAAGCAGTAGTCTGGGTACTTGACATGCATTAACCCTCACCTCTACACACATTGCTCACAAGTCCATGATTTGGGAGCGTCCATTAACTTCTCTTTCCAGTGAAGATTGTTTGAAGGAGGGAGGGGCAATGCGCTTCCTGGTCAGATAGCTAGTAACAGGCTGCGCCGTCTGGAACCCGGCTGTTCCAAACCGCACGTTTTCACCACTTTGCTGTGTCTCACGGAGCATGGCGGGAGCTCAGAGGGAGAACGCACAGCTAGCACGGAGCCCAGCACTGCTCAGGGAGATCTTCAAGCAGATCCCCAGCAGGTGGGGGCGCGAGTCAGCTGGCATGAGCGAGAGCACTGCGCAGCCGTCTGCATCGGGTTCTGCACACACAGGCGCAGATGTGTGCGGAGGGCAAGCGTGTGCCTACTGCAGGGACTCGACGGGGAGCAAGACGGAGCGGCTCTGCAGCCCCAGGAGAATGCCTCCCTCAGTAGTAGGACACAAGATCTCCGGCCTCTGTTCCACAGCCCTTCACAGACAGCCCTGATGCATGGAGGCCATGAGCCTTAGCCAGTGTCCCTCACCACGCCCCAGGGCACTGGCACAGGAATGCAGGCTGTGACATGTGCACGCTGCTACCTCTGAATCCCCTAGGGAAACAGATCCCAAGACCCTACCGAACCAGGACCTGCCTCAGATCCCCTTGGGCAGAGCTCTCAAGCTCAGTCCTCCTGCGCCGAAGACCCAAGACAAGGCTTAATAAACCTGCCAGTCTGGGGCCAACCATTCTGTGCAAGTCTTATGCACAACCCGAGAAGTCCTGCTCCAGGAGAGAGGCTGGGACCCCTTAGCAGGCACTCTGGATGACGCAGGAAGATCTGGCCCCGGATCAGGATATGAACAAACAGCAAAGTGAAAAGACCCTGCCGGGAAACCAAGAGATCGACCTTCTTGTGGCTCTGCCTCGAATGCTGCCCGTTCGAACAGCCCCTTCCCCTCTTTGGGTCTCAGCTTTCCCAGCTACACAATCAGAGAGCCGGAATCTGTTGCCCGTGGGCTCCCCTTAAACCCCAAAGTTCTAAATTTCATCAAACACCTTTCAATACAGACTTCTTAGCTCAGAGGTAACAAGGAAATGGCGAAGCAGCAGGATCCAGAAGGCCAAGTACATGGCTCCTGCCATCAGAGCAAATTCACAGCCTGAGTCTGACCATGAGTCACAGGCCAAGGGCAGGTACAGCACCCCCAAACTGAGTGTCCTCCCTCACCTGCAAGACAAGGGTGATTGCCATGGCTTTATAGGAATAGGGACCAGAAGAAATGCCGAAAGACACAAACAGGGCCACAGCCAGGGTCACCAGGTTGGTCATGAGTTCTATCCTCAAGGCCATCCACCTCGTGGAAGACAGAAACAACAGAAGGTAGCTGCTCTGGGTGTCAACGAGGCTTTTAAACCTGAGGAAGAGAGAACACCTGAAACACACGTCTTTGTCTAAGCCAGGTTTCCCCCAGGGCAGACCCCGGTGGCTCCCTCTAGAGGCCCAGCCCCCACTCCCACCAAGGGAACCTGACTTTGCTTTGGGGAATTCTTCCCTACCCCTCCTCTCAGTCCTGGAGATGACATGACCCCAGAACCAGAGGGGCTTCTCACTGGCTTGGGTCTATCTGCACGTTCTTCTCCTGGCCTTGATGGCTGGTTCTGGGTGGGCTAAGTGACCCGGATTGAGCCCATGAGGGTGCGTAAGTACCAGAATTTCCAGGATTTATGAGCCATTTCTTCCTAGTCCTTCCACCTCGGGTGTGAGTCTGGGGGCTGCGTCTACCTTGTTCACTGCTCTATCACTAGTCAGTCTTAAGCACCTGTGTTTCTCAAAAATGCACTGCTCCAGGACCCCTCGGTCCTACTGTCTGGACACCCATGGGTGCACTTCAGTGCCACGGGGAGAACTGGCACCGTGTTAATCCAGTATTCCAGTCAAAGGAGCACATACCATCTCCTACACCCCATCCACGCAGCCTCTGAGGCTGGCTGAGAGGCTCTGTGCTGTGGAAGCCTTCCTTGATGCCCCAACAATGGCTGTCTCTGGACGCCCGTGGCATCTTATCTGCCCCCTCCTATGCCTTCTCTCATCTCCAACCTTGAATTATTATAAAAGTATGTGTCTCTGTGCCACCAGACTGCGCTTACTATTCAGTAAAGACTATGCTTGGTTCATCTTTGTAAGTAGATTAAATAAGTTCATATAACAGCAACAATCTTGGGAATTTGCGTTTGTTCCAACAGACACTAAGAAGGCAAATCTATGGGTATGAAGAGTAAAGGAAGACATTGTTCTTATTTTAGCTTTTTAAAATGAGATAACTGTTTAGAAGTGAAAAGGAAAAAAGTACAAGAGATACTGACAAAATAACACCTCTGTGAATTGACCTATTAAATTGACCTATCTATGTCATATCCACAGATTTCTACATTTTATAAACATTCTCCATATCACCTACACTTTATTATTATAAATGCACCATCTTACCAATGAAGTGGTGGCAGTCCAGAGAAAACAGTGGGAGAGGACATGTTCTTTCTGATGCTGCCGAAGATGACTATCCCCAGATGTGGTATTTCCTACCTTCTTGGTTCCCATCACCCCACAATCCCCATCATCTGCAGATACAGTGGCGGAACTCACTGGCTGATAAATTCTTCAGTTTTTCCATAGACGTGGATGGAGCTCAGGCCTTGCAGACAGGTGAGGATGTGCGAGCACAGGGGAGAGCGGCTCTGGCTGTCCAGTCTCTTGAAAATGTTCATGGCCTTCCTGAACATCCTGGGTGAGAATGAGCATGAGTGACCTTGGCCGGTCACCTCTGGGACCACGCAACTTGAGGTTGGTCCCTACCAAGCTAGAACTGCACCCCAAGTCCCAAACCCTACTCACAAGCAAAAAGACTCCACTCACTTATAGAAAATGAGGCCAATAACGATGACTATGACAGCCATCAGCAGGATGTACGGAGACAGTATGCTGATGATCAGCACAGTGGTGACCACCACCAGAGACAGGATCAGGAACTCCTCCCCAAAGATGGGCAAGAATTGGTCCAGCTCATCCAGGTTCCCCGCAAAGCAGTTCAGGAGTCGGCCTGTTGGAGTCGTGTCAAAGAAACTCATGGGGCAGCGGAGAACCTGCAGGGACAAAGGCGCCCAGATCATGCACAGCTCCCACCCGGGACCTGATGAGGACGCAGGTTACAGGACCAGCCTAAGCACTGTCCGGGGAAGGCCAACAGCAAGGGCCCAAAGTTGATCGGCCTGGGCTCCAGTGCTGCCTGACTCTTTCGTCAGCTGCTCTGTGACCTTGGACAAGTTACTTAACCCCTCTGAGTCTTATTTGTAAAAAGTCCTCCTTTGTAAAAAGGGAATGATAATGATGTTTCATATTTTTATGAATGTCATTCATAAAGTTGTACAGTCCTGCATATGTACTAAAATATCTGTGAAGAGGGTGACTCTTACAGTATGTAAACTATGTCTCAATAAAGCTGCTATTTTAAAATTAGGAAGAAAGAAAGGAGGGAGGGAGGAAGGAAGGCAGGGAGGCAGGAAGGCAGGCAGGCAGGCAGGCGGGCAGGAGGGCAGGAGAGAAGGTGGAAGGAGGGAAGGAGGAAAGCAG
>JAGFMF010011914.1:359248-375705 GCA_019455555.1 Galemys pyrenaicus | reverse complement strand
GGAAGGAAGGAAGGAAGGAAGGAAGGAAGGAAGGAAGGAAGGAAGGAAGGAAGGAAGGAAGGAAGGAAGGAAGGAAGGAAGGAAGGAAGGAAGGACTGTACCTGTTTAGGGTGTCCACTAGCACCCAGGAAGGGACGCCAAATTTTTAGAATCATAATTCCAGCAGCAGAACGTCAGTGGCCCTGCTCCCACCCACCCACTGACCCAGTGTACACTGCAACAGTAAGACACTCTGGAAAAGGCAAAACTGTGGAGCTAGTAAAAGAGATTCGTGATTGCCAGGGGCCGGGGGAAAGGAAGGCTGACCAGATGGAACCCAGGGAATGTTCAGGGCAGTGAAACTATTCTGAATGATGCTGAAAGGGTGCATCTATGTCAACATACATTGTCAAAACCCAAATGCAGATAAAGAGTAACCCTTAATGTAACTACAGACTGTAGTTCAATAATAATGATGGAACAATATTGCTTCATTGATTGTAGCAAATGTCCCGTGCAATATCATGCAAGACGTTAATAATAGGAGACCTGGGGGTGTTATGGATTATATGAGAATTCTCTGTATTTCTGCTCAATATTAGTATAAGCCAAAAACTTCTCAAACAGAGCGTCTAGCAATGTCTAAAGCAGGGGGAGAGGCAAGGCCAGTCTTCGGCCTATGGCCACGCAGTGCTCAGGCCCATACCTTCTTGAAGAGTTTGTTGTGCAATGCTGTGGATGCCTTCCTTGTGACCTTGCTGAACACCCAGGAGAAACAGATGCCCACGCAGATCAGGGCCAGGGCGATGAGGCCATACACCAGCTGGTAAAAGGGCAGCTGAGGATTTTCCAGTATGTCCCCCGGTTCTGTGGTGGTCCTGTTGCTCTCTAGGCTGCTGTTGGTCTTCAAGAAAGAACAGAGGGCACGATCGGGTCAGAAATATGTGTGGCCTTTCCCGTTCTTGGCACAGAATTCCTAAGACATCCGAGAGGTAGAGTTGCCAGGGCTTCTTTTGTTGTAATAGCTTGTCTTTGACTCTGGTTTCTGATGGGAGAGGTTCTAAGACCCTGGAACTAGTAAAGAATGCCTGGGGGGCTAGCTTCAGTGTAGCTTCAGAGGGCCGGTCACCGGAAAGAATGAGCCTTGAGTGGAAGCTCGGAACATCCAGCCCTGCCCTTCTAGGGCAACAAAAACCAAAAATGAAAAGACAAGGACAAATTGGGGACACTTGTTGGGGAGGGGGAAGGGTTGAGGGAAGATGGGAGCACGGGGAACTGAGGTGATGGTGCACTGGTGATATGGTGATGGGGAATAAATACATGGGATTACAATTGATGTCAAATATATATAAATAAAGGGGGAAAAAAAACAACAAATGTTCACCAATAAAGATAAACAAAAAGAAAGAAAAAAAAAAGCTTAGTGAGGAGGCATATCGTTGCCACAGGAGTGTGGCACCAAGTCACTAAGGTGAATCATAAAGCATTCTCGGGGAGCTGTCTGAGGACAATAACCTCTTGGTTTTGTTCCCACAGACCTCTTGTTCTGTGACCACAGGAGGCCGAGCCAGGAAACAGCCTCCAGTTCAGGCCCCAAAGGTGCTCCCTGAAGCTCCAGGAGTTACCTCAGCATTGGCAGGCCCTGGGTACTTCCGGGTAGCTCCAGCCCATGCTCTGGCCCTCATAGGTCCCAAGACACATAAGAAACCACCCCATTTCACATGAGCTCACCAAACCACCCCCACTCACCATGGCACTCACCCCTGAGCCCTGCTGTAGCCAATAGCTCAGCCACCAGAAGTTGAAGTTCGTGAGGAAGATGATCACCACCATGAGGAAAAAGACCAGAGAAGAGACCACACAACCTGGAGAGAGAGAGGTGCCAAACAGCTGCTGAGAAGCTGATCTTGCACCCTGGGATCCCCTCAGATGCCTTGGAGGACTGAAAAGAACTGGGTTTCAAGGTCAGAAAGCCCTGGGTTCAACTCCTGGCTCACTCCTTATGAGCTAAGTGACCCTGAGCCAGGTGCCAGATGTCAGTGACCATCCGCTACCTCACCTGTGAGGTGCTGAGTCTTCCTGTCTCCAAGGCTGCTCTGAAGCTCACATGAGATAATGTTTGTCAAGCACCCACCCCAGTGTTTAGTATATATGCAAAATTCTAGAGAAGTTAGCTGCCCTTGTGCAAAATCTGAAGTGAGAACTCAACTTTAAAACTAACAGCAGAGAACTTTCAAGGAGTTTGTAGTATTACAACCCGAGTGCCAGGCATTATCCTAAACAGACGCATCATTTCTGAGCTAGAAATTCCTCCCAGTTACAGAGTCTCCAAGAAGGGAAATAACTTGCCCAAAGTCACAGAGCTGGTGAGTGGTGGGTCTGGACCAAAAAAAGTCAAGGATGGGGGAATCCAGGATGTTCCCTCCGTAAGCACCTGCCCCCTGGGGCAGCACTCGGTATCTGGCCTGTGTCCCGTGTTCTGTGTCTTTTTCTGAATTCTAGCCTTCCTCCGAACCCCAGTCAAGGCTACTGTTGAGATGCTGACACCGAAGTCAATGCCTGGCCCCAGAGATCTGTCTGATAGATGCAAATGTCACATGCCAGGTAGACTCGGTTCTGAGTGGTTTTATGCCCCCTTCCCTCCAGAGGGTGGCACAGAGCCTGGCCCCTACTGGGAACTTCACAAATACAGATGAATTGCTGGCTTGATTCTTTCATGTATCACAAGCATTTCCTGTTCCCCTACTCTCCCCTCTTTGTGTTATGCTTGCAGGGATGCCCACGGTGGAAGTTGCAGTCCACGTCATCCCCCCCAGTCAGAGAGAGACACACCTTATGTGGGTTAGGTTCCAAAGTCAATGAAGAGCAAAAAGTTGGCATGGAGTTAAAGTGAGCCTCAAAAATCCCTTAAACAACTCAAAAGCACCCAATGTCTTGTATTTGGCCTTGTGTTTAAAACATTGTAGTTCTACATGTGTAAATTTGTTAATGTATATCATGCAGTAGAACTTTGAAACTTCTGCCAGCTGCCTTCAGAAACATACTTTAACCATACCCCGAGACAAAACGTCACCAAGATGACTCCATGTGGTATGTGTTAATATTTACTATTCTTTTCTTCTCTGATTCTCAGAGTGCCACTTATAATCCAACTGATTTCACAACTCACTACTGGGTCAGGACCTGCAGTTTGAAAAACACTGAAATCGAATGTACTATACTATACCGGTAACATTTTCTTATTTTCTGTATTCTTGACGCTCTGGCATCTGGGGCGTTGATCCTAGAAGAACTGCTCCCCTAGGGCTACCTAGGTAACTAGAAACAGCGAATGACTCCCTGCAAGCTTGCCTTTCATATATAAACCAGCCAATTCAAAACGCACACTCCTGTCTCCTTTACCAAATCCTCACACATCAAGTCACTATCACCCCTGCCTTAAATCACCCCAGGTCAGGAGATTCCCTACAGCCCAGATTCCCTGGAAGTCATTCAAATTACCCAATCCTAAACTTGCTCAACATACCTACCCTGCCTCACCTACTCCTTCCCACAAAAATCCCAATCGGACCTGCGGGCCATGTTCTCTCTGGCACTTACCCAAGTGGCCCTGCACTAGGCCATGCCTCCTACTTCTCCAATCTGTGGCTATAAACTCCTTCATGAAAATATGTGTGTGTGCGTGTCTAACCATACTGTCTAAAGCAAATCCCAGGTCCATCTTAACACAGGAAGCAAGAAGACAGGACTTCCAGCATAGACTGGGAGAGCAAAGATAATTGAGGGTGGATAAATGTGCATGTTAAGCCCAAGGACTCCTCTGTACCACTCTACTGCCCGTCACCTCACAGATTCCAGCCTGACCCAGCATCAGGAGCAGGGCTGGTCAGAGAGAGAGCCTGGGGCCTTGCCTGGGGCAGCTGACAGACCATACCTCCGGCTGCCTGGATGTAGTGGTAATAGACTCTCCATGTCAGGGACCCTTCTTCCATCTGCTCCTTCTTTGTGAGCTGATTTTGCAGCCCTGCGACATGTAAGAAAAGCAGTAAACTTCGTGTCTCCCAATCAGCTGCATCTCCTTCCAGGATCCCCAGGAGACCTTGCAAAGCCTCCACACACCCCACCCCACCCCATGTCCCTCTACCCACACCCACCACTGCTTCAGCCTTTTCTGGCTTCCTTGCCTTCCAGCTACTGTGCCCCACCCAAGTCTGAATCCAACAGCAGATTTCCCTGGAAGATTCTGCTGAAGGTAATCTTTTGAAATGAACTTCAAAATTCAGACAGGGGGTTCATCCCCAGTTATTCAATAATCCTGGGTTGATAGGAAGAAGGAGAAATTGAAGAAAGCAATAAGCTGGCACCAGGAAACCTGGGTTCTAGAATTATTATCATGGTACTGTGCAACCTCAGGCAAATCACTTAACCTCTCTGTTTCCTCACCTGATAACTGGCAGGTCTAAAAATGATTGCTAAGATAGTTTACAGTGATATACTTCTGACACCAACCAAAGGTAGACTCTCAGCCCAAGGCAGGGCAGAGAGACTAGTATCTGGAGAGGACCAGTAGATGCTGTTGGTGACAAACAGGAATCTGGGAAGCTACATTGTGAGGAATGTCTGTTGTTTCTGCTGTACACTTGACCTTCTTCTAATAACAACATCCTACCTACTTTTTGCTGGGGAAGAAGGGTCTCATTCTAGAAATTGAACCTTGAGGGAAATCACTAGCACGGAAACAACTGGAGCAGATTTTCTTCAAAAACTCCGTATCAAAAAGACCAGAAATGACAAGTGTTGGTGAGGATGTGGACTAAAAGGAATACTTGTACATTGTTGGTGGGAATGTAGACTGGGCCAGCTCCTATGGAGACCAGTATCTCAAAATATGAGGTTTCTCAAAATATTAAAAGTGATCTATCATACGATCCAGCAATTCTACTACTAGGTATCTATCCAGAGAATACAAAAACGCTAAATTTGAAGTGATCCATGCCCTTTGGTGTTTATTGCAGCACTATTTACAATTGTCAAGCTATGGAAATAACCCTAAGTACCCCCAAACTGATGATGAATCAGGAAGATGTGCTATATGCACAACATAGAACTCTACTCAGCAATGAAAAAGATACACTCTTGCCCTTTGTGACAACATAGAGGGAACTGGAGGGTCTGTGCCTAAGTGAAATAAGCCAAAAGGAGAAAGAGAATTGCCAGATGGTGTCACTTATTTTTGGAACATAGAGAAACAAATCAAAGGATCAGATAGAAATCTGACTCTAGAACTGTGGGGGAGAGGGAGGAGGAGTGGAGAAGAAAATGGGGAAGAAGTGGACTATGGTGGTGGACTAAGGGTGCTCCAGCAGAGTGTGTTGTAGTAAAGACATCGGAAGGGGAAGATCTTATATGCCTAAAACACAAACAATTAAAAGAATGCCTCAATTAAAAGAAAAAAGGTTGTATACGTCTTCCTATTACTTAGACCCCTAAGTTGCTGAGACCTGATTCATCAACCTTCCCTTTCATTCTGTGAACTGCAGCCTTTCCTGCCCATTCATTGTTTTTTCTGCCCAAATAAGTTTCTGATCTTTGCAGCTGAAGAGTCAGTGACAAGAGCCTGTGATGTTCTAGAAGCTTCCCTACATCTGACCTCACCTGACATCTACTAGGATCCTGCAAAATGAGCACTATCATTTCCACATCTGCCATGAGGGCCCAGAGAGGTCAAGTTGCTTGGCCAAGGTGACACACTTTCTAAGCAGCAAAGTGAGAACTCCAGTACAAAATTTGTGTGACTTCAAAAAAGGAGCTCTTCCTGTTCTGCTACCCTGTCTCAAAGCAGAGCAAGGTCATGAGCTTCTGGACATCTGGGACTGAGCCAAAGTCATTTCTGATTTTGAAATCGTTGCTCTCAACCAATGTGTAACGAATGACCGCATGGATGCCTGGCAAAGTTCAAGTCCACGCCTCTCCAGGCCCGCGCTCTTCCCTTCCTGATTACTGTCCCCACTGTGTCCACAGTGGCACTCATTCTCTCGATCCTCCAGGCATCCTGAGCTTCGCACTCCACACCCCACAGCCCTCAACTACTTGGACCTGTAGCCTGTGTGTGTAAAGTCTAGGATCCCAGGCACGGCCACCCCGGGGTCCAGGAGGAAGTGCCAGGAGCCCAAGGGGCTGGGCAAGCAAGGGCATTCTCACCGTGGTCCCCAGCATCTTTAGCAGCATTTTCACCAAGAGGCTCTTCCTGGGAAGGAACCTGGGCCTGACCCTCCGCCCGTGGCTCTTCTGCTGCCTTTGCTGTGTCCTGCCCCCAGTCCTGAGGAGAAAGCGCATGCCGTGGATGCAGGGGTGCTCCATCCCACAGGAGTGGGGGTGGGGTGGAAATCACCTGTGTGGCTTCCTTGAGCATCTTCTGGATGAGTCCAGCATATTGCCCGTTTTTCTGTATTAACTCACTGTGAATTCCTTTTTCACAGATTTTCCCATCTTCTAGCAAAATGATCTGGTCACAAAACTCTAAATACTAAAGGGTCAGAAGAAATAAGGTCTTCAGTAAGCACAGGAAAAGATGTTCAACTTCACTGTGGAAAAGGAAAATGTAAATTTAAAGCAAGATAAAATATTACCGGACCACAGATTGCAGAGCTCTATGTTGGACAACCGCATGTTGGGGATGGCTGGTGACGGGAAACGGCCGTAAAATTTGGGAAGGGGGCATAGGCTGGCACACCTACTGGAGACTCCTGAAGAATTTTAAACTAACAATTGACTCTTAAAACTTTTCTAAGAAAACTCTTGAGTCCATAAAGACACAGGTGTACACAAGTCCAGATCCAAGTGTACACTGAAGCCGTTTTTGGTAACAGTGAGAAGCAGGAGATAACCTAAACACCCACCTTCGCGAAATAAACCCCAGCGTAGTCAGACATGGGCCAGGCGTCTTCATGGACTATCTCAAAACAGAAGGTTTAGCGGAAAAGGCAAATTATCAAAGAACAAGGAAGGTAAAATGTGGGTTATATAAAGTTTAAAGATTTATCTTAAAATTGTATCACTCTGTCATGTCTAGAGATGCAGACGTACACTGTCGAAACAGGAAGACACTCCTGGAACAGTGAGCCAGAGTGAGACAAGCAGGAGGCGGGAAGTGAACTCCAACTGCAAGAGCCTCAATTCATTGTTTCATCAGGGTGGTAGATATGTGGACTTTCATTAGATTATTTCCTACACCTGCTTTATGTCTTAAATAGTTTAGAACAACAAAGTAGGGAGACCAGAATAGAAGAGGAGATAATAATAATAGTAACAGCAACAATATAACGTCGGGAGCCCAAGACCAGGTCTGAAGACACAACTATCCAGGGAAAGAGGGAGTCCCGGGCATGGCCACTGCACTTGATAAGAATGCCAGCCTTAGGGAATTTTGCTCCCAGCAAATTTTTCTCTCTTTTTCTTTTTGAAGATAAATGAAGCCTTAAAATTTGATTTCACTTTCACCAGTCCTAGAGATCCTTTGCCAGCCTGTCTCTCCCAGTGGAAAGAGAGGCAGTAAAGTTCCTTACAATGCTTCTCAAGCTTTCGGGGGCTTAGTCTGAGATGAAGGGGTAGCAGCTGTGAGGGTCTTAGGGAACCCACTCTGAAGTAGCAGACTTGAGAATCTACAGCATCCATCACTCGCGGCCAGGCGGGTGCTCACCTGCAGCTGGTGGGTCACCAGGACGACCGTCTTCCCCCGCAGCATCTTCTTGATGCCCTCCTCAAACACGTGCTTCCCTACCTGGGCATCCAGGGCCGACAGGGGGTCGTCCAGCAGGTAGAGCTCACGGTCCGAGTAGACGGCGCGGGCCAGGCTGATGCGCTGCTTCTGGCCCCCCGAGAGGTTGAGGCCCCGCTCCCCAATCTGCAGACAGGCAACCAAAGGTCTCCAGTTCAGCGGATGAGCCCAGGCTGGCTGCTCGAACCAGCCAGGTGGGCAGAGGGGACTGAACCCCTCAGTACATGTGCCTCATGATTTGACACCCCTGACGCTTAAAAAATGTTTTTCAAATATTGTTGAGTAGAGGATGAAAAAACCAGTTTCAAGTTCATTTAAATTTTATTACTCCTAATGACATACAATTTTTCTAAATCTATTAATTTCTCAAAGGGCATATTGAACTTTTAACTATTTAGTACATTAGAGCAACCATTCATTTCCAAGAAAGTATGACAGTCTCCCGTCATACTCCACTTTAGATCTCCAACAACTGACGGTGAATGTGCAGGACCGTCACCTGGCTCGGCCAAGACTATTTGCACAAGCACAAGTATTCTGCTGCAAAGGCTGGGGTGGAAGGGGGCGAGGGCGGGGGCAGAGGGAACTACTGCTGGCGTGGGAAGAGCCAGGGCCCCAGGACACTGCTGCCTGGCCCCAGCCCAGCAGAACCAGGGCTGCTCGCCTCCCGCTTACCTCAGTCATGTCTCCAAAGGGCAGAATTTCCAGATCCCGTATCAGGGAGCAGCAGTGGAGCACCTGGAGGTAGCTGCGAAGGACATGGAGTTGAAAGGACAGAAGGACCGCAGGCCTCCAACCTTCCCTGGTGTGGAAGGGAAAAGTCTTGCATCCCATGCAAAGCAATTTGAACTTAATCTTTTGCTTAAGGATAAACCGCTGGAGGGTTAATTCCTCCTTCCCTTTCTTCTTTTATTTTTTTTTAATCTAATATGTGCACTTGGTATTAGAGCAGAACAAAAAGAAGATACAGTGTAAAGGAAGGTAGCCTGGCATCTTTGAGCCTCAGTTGCTTTCCTTGGGCATGGTCCCTATTACAGTTTCTTATGTGCTCATTCAAAAATAATTTAGTCATGCAGGTCTCATGCAACATATATAGGTTTACATTGTTTTGATGGCATGATTGTATTCCACCGCACAGCTACACCAGATTTTTCTTTTTTTGGTTAGTGATTGTTACTGCTTCTATTTTATTTTTTATATTATATCTATTTATATTATCATTCTTTATTTTTGTACAAGGTTTGCTTTCCCCCTTCAGGTGTAGTCCCATAAAATTCCCACCACCAATTTACTTGTGCAGGTCCCCTGGCTGCACATTCCATGATAGCATTACACTGACTTGGGAAATTTGGCAAGTATTTGGCAACGAGGGAAGAGAAGCAGGCAGGGCGGCGGTGGGCAAGTAGGGTGCCCATGTGTGGGCAGTGGACCTGAGCTGAGGAGCTCATGGGATCAGCAGCTAGAAGGGCTGATGCATGGCTCCAGGTCACTCACCCACAGCATGGCAGATGGCAAAGTCAAGCAAAGGAGCCCAGAGTCCCCCCGCCCCCCCCCATAGCTGGAAGCACGGATGCAATATTCAGGGCAGTTTTCCTGGACCCTCCACTCAAGTGTGTGACTGCCCAGTGTATGCCTCAGGCAGGTCAAGCCCAGGCCCCTGGGAAGGACATGGGGCACAGGGCAAGGAGGGGACAGGATGGGGAGCGGGTGGTCCACCGGCCACGAGCCCATACCCTCTACACGGTGTGACCTCCACACTCCACGTGCTTTGCCTTTAGTCTTAGGAATTTAAGGAACAAATTACTACAAAAGTTTAAAAGCACATTGTTAGAGAGGGAGGGTTATTTTGAGTTTAAACAGCCTAACACTTAAACATGAAGCTCTCCAAAAGCAATTGAGTTTTAATCGTGGCCCTATCACATCCTCCTAGTTGTGTGACTTTGGGCAAATTAATATTTCAAATTGTGCAGCCTCTGCTGACTCATCTAAAAGATGGATATGATAAGCATCTTTCTTTCACAGCGAGGTAGAAATAGTGACACATAAAAGCTCACCCCCAGCAAGTGTCAGCAGCTGTAAAATTACTAGTAGCAGTTAGGGGGCCCTCCCCCAAACCAGTCACACACTCCATGTCCCTCCTTAGCCTCCCAGAAGCTTACCGGGCCTGGTCGAACTGGCCTCCCATGAGGATGTTGTCCCTGATGCTGGCCCCGATGATCCAGGCCTGCTGGGGGACATAGGCCAGGCTTCCATGCACCCCCACTGAGCCCTCCACCAAGTGCATCTGCAGTGGGACAAAGGGAGCCTCAGGACCAGGCCAAGCTGGATGGACACTGCCTGGCTCAGCAGCCAGAGCCCAGGGCCCCACAGGCTCTAGGCCCCAGAATGTCTATAAGCCGGGCCTTATGACAGTGTAGGGTAAAGGTTGATCAGGTATTTCCACCCTCCCACCACTGTGATGCTGGACACCTGTGGTGCTGCGAGCATTCCAGGGTGGGCATGCGCAAGTGGGCGCACCTGTGCTGGACACGGGCATAAATGGGCGGTGTCATGAGGACGCCAGAACAGACAGAACTGTGAGAACTGCGAGCACTAACAGACAGAACTGCAAGGACTGGCCGACCGACAGGACGGAGAAGCAGCAGCAGCAGAGAGAGGGAAGAAGCAGCTGAGAGGGTGAGATGCGCTGGGGGCTGGGAGGCCTACCAGCCTCCCGGCCCCCCTGGCACCCCTGCCTGCCATGTACCTGGCCACCGCTACTAAATAAAGCATGAAAAGCCACCAAGGGCTCCAAGACTCTCCTTCCTTGACCCGTCTGCCCAGAACCATCCTGAACCCTGCCTCCAGTGCCGCCTCCTTCCTGCCGCTACAGACAGGGTCCTGCAGGCCCACGAGGAAACATCCTTGAGAACAAGGGAAGCAGCTGAGTCTGACCAGTTCCCCTGGGATCAAACAAGGCTTGGATTGAGGAAAGCCATCCTTTTTTTTTTTCCCTCTTTTTTTTTTTTCTCCAACCCCTCCCCTAGCAAGCATTGCTTCCATGCTCTTCATGTAAGATGCAAAGTTCTGGGTCATCTCCTTCCATCCCTAGATTAGACAACTTGGGACAAGAAACAGACAGAAACATTACGAATGTCAGCTATGAAGATGGCACCACGGTCAGATGGGAAATGACCTTATCCTTTCAACACTGATGCGGTACTGTGGTGCAGCAAGGCACGGAACAGGGTGGGTTCTCTATGATCCAAGCAGACGGGTCAAGGAGGAATCCTGGAGCCACTAGGGGCTTTTTCAGGGTTTCATTGTTCTTACATCATTAGTGACCAGGTACACAGCAGGCAGGGGTGCCGGGGGGCCAGTAGGCTGGCAGGCCTCCTAGCCCCTGGCGAGTCTCACTCTCTCTGGGCTCTCCTTCTCTTTCTCTCCTGCTGGTGTCCTTGTGACACTGCCCTTATTCGCCTGTGTGTCAGCCCAGGTGCGCCCACTTGCGCATGCCCGCCCCTACCTGAGGGGGTCTGCCATTAGCTATGCGTGCAGGACCACAGGTGTCCACCATCAGCACCAATGGAGGGAGGGCGGAAAAGTTTGATCACGTGTTCATTTAACTACAGATACTTAGTTGGGAAAGGATCATAGTCTCTGTAAACTAAAATAGTTCTACAAAATATAGAACTATGAGGAGGAGGCAAATATATGAATGTTATTAACTGGTGAGTCTGGGCCTTTAGTAATGTCCTTCCTGCTTTTCTGTACGGTCAGTTTTAAAACACATAAAAATCAACAATAGGGGCCTCCCTGGTGGTGCAAGGGCTTAAGCACCACACTATGAAGTATTCGCAGTCACTGCAGCATGAGTTCGAACCCCCGCCAGGGGGCTGACCCACATGACGCAGCAGACCTCTCCTGAATTACTCACTGCTCCCCTCAGCAGTGTGCGTCAGTCAATCTGCCTGTTCTTTTCCCCACCCTGTCTCTGGTGAATCCTCTCACACCCTCCTGCAGGGTCAGAGAAAAGTTTTCAGGCTTTTCTACCCTCCCGCCATTGGTATAATGATGGACCCCTGCAGTGCTTCACACATGCCTAGGCGGGCATGCGCAAGTCGGTGCACCTGGGTTTGGACAGGGGTGTATAAGGGTGGTGTCACAAGGACGCCAGCAGGAGCAGCAGTGGCAGTGGGGGGAACAGGACGCCAGAAGAACAAGAGAACAGCAGAAGCAGCAAAGCAGCCGAGAGAGAGAGTGAGATGCGCTGGGGGCTGGGAGGCCTGTCAGCCTCCTGGCCCACCCCCCCCACCCCCCGGCACCCCTGCCTGCCATGTACCTGGTCACCTCTGACAATAAAAACCGAAAAAGCCACCAAGGGCTCCAAGACTCCTTCCTTTATCACTGTCTGCTAGAATCATCTAGAACTTGCTCTGTGCCCCTTGCTGGCATGACACCTCCCCTGACCCGTACCTCTGGCCCGTACTCCAGTTTTTGCATGCATAAATTTTTTTTAAAAAAAGCAAAAACCCCTGTGGAGACACGCAGCACAGAACCCCATCATTGTCTGCTCCTTTCTTTTCCTGCATGTAGGGTAAATGGAAAAGTCATCAGGATTTTCTGCCCTCCCACCATTGGTGTAATGATGGACACCTGAGGTCCTACACACGTGCCTCAGTGGGCATGCACCAGTGGGAGCACCTGAGTTGAGACATGGGGCAGAATAAGGGTGGCTTCATGAGAATACCAGCAGCAGAAGAGAGAGGGGTGAGAGAGAGTGTAGATGTGCTAGGGGCTAGGAGAACTGCCAGCCTCCTGGCCGCCCGGCACCCCTGCTTGCCGTGGACCTGGTCGCCTCTGATATAATGGTGCAATAAAAGCCTGAAAAAACCACTGAAGGCTCTAGGACTCCTTCTTTACCGTCTGCTCAGAATCACTGAGAACCTGCCCTGTGCCCTCCTGCCACCATACTGTGCTTCTTCTGATCTGGAGCCAGGCTTTAATTAATAGCAAAGAAACTTTTAAGTGACATCTTTTTGGTTTTTATTTACTGGGAGAAGAGCAGTTCCATGGAGAGACTGACAGTCTACTAGCCACAGGGAACGGTGACCTCCAATAGAAGCTTCCGAGAGACGGCATGGTGACAAGCCCGGTACCGCATCAGCAGACCTGGGTTTCCAGCCTGGCTCCGCCCCTACCTGCTGCACCTGCCTGTGCAAGTCTCCTCTCAGAGCTTCATTTACCCATCAGTGAACCAGCCCTGAAGACTATGCCTGCCTCATGGGGTTGTTTTCAGGGTTGAAGCCCTTAGCACTAGGCCTGGTAGGTAAGAACTGTTAAAATTACTTTGGCCACTTTTTGAAAAGTGGATTCTTTTTCTCCCCAGTTGCAAAGAAGCTGGGGAAAGGCCATCACATGTGAAGAACAGAGAAACAAGTGTCAGACTGTGTGAGGAGAGGGCGGCCACTGACCACGTAACCACACTCCAGGAGGCATCTGGGAGAAGGAACCTAAAACAAGGGTTATTTTAGTTCTCTCAACAACATGGGAAGGAGGGGTGATGGGCAAAGAAAGGAGGGGGAGAGAGAAGCCCTGGGTATGTGGTGAGGTTGGGGTTGAGAACCCCAGGAGGGGAGGTGGCCATAAAAAGAAACCAGGTATTGTGGCCATTTCAGGTGTTGCTCACTAAGAGGTGTGCAATGTGACAGATGTTTCAGGGGATGGGTTTGAGGTTTGGAGCATCTGGAGAAGGGATGGTGTAAGGTAAATAGAAAAGTTGCAGGTTTTTTCACCCTCCCGCCACTGGTGTAATGATGGACACCTGAGGTCCTGCATGCATGCCTAGCTGGGCATGTGCAAGTGGGCGCACCTAGGCTTAGACACAGGTGTATAGACACGGGTATATAGGGTGTATGTCATGAGGACGCCAGCAGCAGAGCAGAAGACAAGCAGAGTAGAGACAGGCAGAGAGAAGAAGCAGCAGTAGTAGCAAAGACCAGAGACAGCAAAGCAGCCAAGAGAGTGAGATGCGCTGGGGGCTAGGAGGCCTGCCAGCCTCCCGGCCCCCCGGCCCCCCTGCCTGCCATGTACCTGGTCGCCTCTGATAATAAAAACCTAAAAAAGCCACCGAGGGCTTCAGGACTTTCTTGACACATCTGCCCAGAATCATCAAGAATTGCTCTGTGCCCTTCCTGGCATCACAGGTGGGTTTACCTGCAAACCACCAGGCTGCGGACTAGGCAGACCACAGGAACATCCAGAGCCCATCTGCTGGGCATTCAGCTCTCAAAGGCGGGGCAGCTAGCGGCAGGCATGTCAGTCCACACAGTCTGGTGGCTGTCCCACGTGGGGAGGGCCGCCTCTCTCCTAACCCCCGATCCTCCTGCTCCTTATTTCTCCCTCCATATTTGCAATATTTTCTCACAAGGGACACATATAGCAGCCTCGTATGTCTTTGTGAAGTGGTTTTTATCATCATTTTAGACACTGACCACCAACACCTGGTGTGGGAGCAGAGAACAGAAGAGGTAGGTCCATGTGGCTCTCAGGGTGAGGCTCAATCACATTTACAACTCAACTCTGCCCCCAATTTGATGAATGGTCCATTTTTTAGCCTGTTTATTATTATTATTATTATTGAGGTAACATTGGGTTACAGCACTATATGAGATTCAGGAGTACCATGCCTTCTTGGATGTATATCACCACGCCACACACACCAGCAGAGCACCCACACCCCTTTAACACACACCGTAGGGTTTCCTTCCCACTTTATTCTCCTCCCTCAACCTCCCCACACGATGGAACACTTCAGCTTTTAGAAAGATGAAGTCTTGCCATTTGCAACAACATGGATGGAATTGAAGGAGATTGTTATGTGAAAAAAGCCAGAGAGAGAAAGACAAGTACCAGATAATTTCACTCATATGTAGAATATAGAGAATCACAGCAAATAAACCAAACACTAAGCCAGAACAAAGCCTGAGAAATGATTGCTGAATTCAACTGACTTCCATTTGCAAAAATTGTATTGGTGCAGAATGAAAGGTCACCCAGGCCCCCAGGGTGAAGGTTCTGAGAAGGGGAGTGTGTTGAAAAGTAGTAGCTGGCAGTACTAAGATAAGCTGGCACTGACACAGATAGCCATAGCTATCTGATGGAAGGTGTGACCCAGAGCAAACAACGACCCCCTAATTGCAGGGCAACATGTGACTCCCCGGTATTTTTCCACTCAGGCCTGGCAGAGAGAGGGCATATAAAAGACCCCTAGCCTGTAAGCTGAGCGCTTCTTTCCCAAATCCCCTGCTTGGGATCTGTGAATTTCGCCCAGGAGCACAAATAAAACCTTTCTTTAATTTCTGTCTCTTTGCCTTATTCTATCTGCCACCGACTTTACATTTTGGTGCCAAAACTCGGGAGGTGCCGAAAGTCAGAGGCGAGACACTGTTTGGATGCTTCTTCCTGAGTTCCAACCCCCTCCGGACTCTCTTCTCTCCACGTGGATGGCAGATCCACAACTACTATTGGTAACTTTGTTCTCTGGCAGCTTCCTCTTCCTCTTCCTCTTCCTCTTCCTCTTCCTTCTGTGCCACCACGGACAAGCCGTGAAGTCCCGCGATTACTGACTGGAAAATTTTTCCCTTCTTACTTCTCTCTAATTATCCTCTCACCTCTCCTTCAATGCTGACTCCCTGTTACCAGCCTTAGACACATCTCCCACCACTGCCACTGCCCCAACTCTGAGGGTCATACCTCCTCACTGCTAAATTTTAATCTTTCTTTTGTCAGCCTTAGGGACAAGACTAGATCTGGACCATACTGGCTCGGCCACTTTTACTGGGGGACAAATCGTGAGCTCACGTCAGCCACAGCCGCACACTCGCTGTCGTTCAGGAGATGTCCTGTCCGAAGTGCAGTGTTCTTGGGACACAAGTAACCACTGTGGAGACGTCCCAGTGGTTAGTCTCATGCGGTGCCTGTTCAGACTTCAAGGGTAGACCTCGGACGCTGGCACTTTCCCTTTGGGCATCTCTGAGTATTCAGGAGTTCATAGGACGCTACTAGTTCCCTCATACCTCATTTTCCTGGTCCTAACTAAGCTCGTCCCAACAGCAGACCAATTTCACCAATGGGGGCAGCAAGCTCAAAATTAGATAGGTCAAGCCCTCTGGGGTGCCTCCTAGTATGCAGTGTTACAAGACCTAAATAATTTTTTACCACCTCAGTGGGAAGTGGGCAGAAATTCCTTATGTCTAGGCTTTCTTTCTGTTGCATTCCAGTCCTTCCCTTCTTAAATATCATCATACTTTCCTCTAGACTCTCTCTCTCTCTCTCTCTCTCTCTCTCTCTCTCTCTCTCTCTCGCTCTCTCTCTCTCTCTCAATCTCTCTCCATGACAGGGTCACTCTTAAAATCAAACTGAGCTTCTCTGATTTAAGACCTTGACTCACGATTGTAATTTAGCCTGACATCTTTGCACATTAACCCAAGACATACTGTAACAGGGTCGTCCCAAGAAAAGGGGAAGTTCCAAAATCCTGGTTCCACCCTAAGTGGGTGGAGCTGAGGAGGAAAAGGAGATTTCTGCAGGGAAGAAAGAAGGAAGAAAGGAAGATGGAGAACAGCAAGGAGACCTGGAGGAGGCACGTGGAGCAGAGGGACATGTGAAGAAACTGTGCTTGCTTCTTGGTCCTGGACTGGTTGGAACAGATGTGGGTGAG
>JAGFMF010011914.1:324357-359198 GCA_019455555.1 Galemys pyrenaicus | reverse complement strand
CTTAACTTAGTAACTATATTCTTTGTTCTTTCTTTATTGTACCCTAATTGTATTAAAGTTCCTTTCCATTAAAGGTTTTATGTGTTTGTCTTAATGCGGTAGATGGCAGAACCCATTCAGAGAGGGCAGGCTTGGGGGTTCTAGGGTGCTCCTCTCCCTGCCCTGTAACAATACCAGCATTCAACACCCTTTGCTTTGGTTGAGACCAAATGAAAATTACAGATTTAAGATTGAGTTACCAGTTGTAGTTTTAGTTTTTCTCAAGATTGGAATTCTAAATTCTAAGTTCTAAATTCTAAATTCTAAATTCAATGACAACTGGTCAAATATTTAATGTGTTTTGGTTGAGGAATAAATGCTAAAATAAAATGAAACCCGACACCCTGGCTGACATGTGGGGACTCCCCATTGTTCTCAGCAAGCAGCTGCCTGGACCTTTGCTCCAGTGCTGAGACCATTGGTATGTCTGCCACCATTTAGTCATGGAGGGCTCTTTTTCATCTCAATATCTTTTGGTTTGTTCCACAGAAAAATCTGGGTTTGCTGTGTCTTTCACATTTAATGTCCATTTGAATTGTGTAAAAAAAGGAGAAAAAGCAAACAGAAACTTATCAAGTTACCTTGATCTTACTAGCAGGCTATGTAGGGTACTTTACTGGTTAAAAAACAAAAGATCTTTATCTATTGCCTCTTTTGTCCTCATGGCCAGTAAATAGTGGGTTTTTTTGTTTGTTTTAAAGGGGACAGGTTCCCTACCTGGTTTGGAAAACAAACTTGGAAACAATCCTGGGTTTCCTTTGCTTATTTTTAAAATTGTTGTAGACCTCCGGTTTAGGTTTTCTGCAATGGTTAAAATAAGATATTATTCTATGTAAAACTTAAACCTCTATCTCATTAAAAACCTTGAGGTTTATAAAAAAGTTAAAAACTTAATGTAAATTCTCTGTTTACAACTTCCGTTTAGCCAGAGCCACTCTGAAAAATGCAAATGTAAGGTGCATTTCATCTAAACAAGTTGCTAAATAACTAAAATTTTAATCAGTAATGGGTTTCTCAGTGTCTTCACAAATATTGGTGAATAACTATTTCCTAAAATTAGTTCACTCACATGGCCAAAAATTTTAAATGAGAAATCAAGAGATCTCTGTCAGTTCTTGCTTTTTGCCTCCAGAGGATTAATTATAAATGGCATCTATAGAAAATCCTAAATTTTGAGATCCCAATCCGAAATTATGGTAAATGAAAACTAATTCACAAAACTGAATGGTTTAAAGCATGCATGCCTTAAGGTTTTAGTATTGGGTACTAATACTTTACTCTGTTTAAATGGGGTTACTTAAAAAAGGAAAGTTCATGCTATTTGAAAGGATTAACCCTTATGTTAATAAACTTCTTTGTAAGGTCCTTATCTCAACTTCTCTTGAAAAGGTCTCTTTTAAAAAAAAACTAGTTAGTTTTCTTCCAGCAAATGGCTTAAAGTGCTTGCCTAAGAAACACTAGGTATATGGAATGTTATAGTTACAACTGTACAATTAAGTTAAAATTCCAGTTATAAGAAAAACTGAAGCCGCAGTTGGTTTGGATGGTGACTAACTCTTGTAAAACTAAGGTTTTGCTAAGTTTAGTAATAAGAATTTGTTAATCATTTAAAGGTATGTAAAATTACTGAACTTTCAGGTTTACTTTTTCTCCTTGTAAGGAAACTATAATTTGATGTCATTAAAAGATGTACTCTTGTAAATGTTCTAGTCTAAAAGGATAATAGCATAACAGCTATTATGGCTTACAATCTAGAGATTAAAAACTGGGATGTAATAACTCCAAATACAAGTAAAGTGAGGGTATCTGTGTTTAAAAAGATGTGTGTTCTGGTGGGGAGGGGAGGGGGAGGGTTGAGGGAAGATGGGAGCACGAGGGATTGAGGTGATGGTGCACTGGTGATATGGTGATGGGGAATACATGGGGATTACAATTAATGGCAAGTATATGTAAATTTTAAAATATTTTAATAAAGAAAAAAAAATGTGTGTTTAAAAAGAATGTACTGAAAATAGATATCTTAAAGGTCCTGAAAATAATTTAAAGATGGTTAAAGAGTAGCATTTTTGTCTTAAAGGAACTTTTAAGATAACTAGTAAATTTGTTTTCATTGTAAAAAATCAAATTGAGTCAATGTGGGTGTATTGAGACCTCATAAAAAGTATTCTCAAAAATGTTAAATGTAAACTGATGAGTTTGTTCTACCTAGATATCTCGTAATCAAGTTCTTTTTCAGGAAAGGTTAAGTAATCTTTCTAAAGGCAACTTTTGTTTTTCCTTGGAAAATGCCTTAACTTTCTTCCCCTTGCTCCTCGCCAAAAATCCAGATGAAAAGTCAAGTGGATAAACTACTCAGTCATACTGAGTCACATGTATACAAAAATGGACTTAGTATTAAATCTCTCTGATTTTTCTTGCTTTTATTGATCTGTGTAATACTTGTTCGCTTATTTGCCAGCCTGAAAAACCTTGGTGTGTGTAATTGTTCCATTAACAAACCTGTAATTTAGAATTCCAGTCTTAAGAAAAACTAAAACTACAACTGGTAACTCAATCTTAAATCTGTAATTTTCATCATTTGCTAGAAAATGTGCTAAGTTTAATGACAACTGGTAAAATATTTAATGTGGTTTTTTTTTTTAACTGAAATAACTTTCAGGACTGCCTTTTGTCCTCACTGCAACAAAACTTAGCTTTCAGGTCTATTCCTGCTAGGGAGAAAGGCAGTTCTAAAGAGATTACACAAATAAGTTTATGGACTCCAACCCCCACTCCAGACCACCAATATTCCAATATTCCAGAACCACAAATCCTATAAGATGATTATCGCAGAGTGGATCTATGGGACCGGAGGGTGGAGTTTAGCAGCCAGGCTGGGTATAAAACCAAACAGGTGGGCCTTGGGAGCGCTCTTCGTTTGGAGCCAGCTCTCAACGCTCAGTTGGGTTCCAGTTCAGAGGATCTGGTAGGATATTTAGGGATTTGTATCCCTCTCTTTTCCCTGTGTTATTACAACTTTATATCCCCTTCTTCTGTAAAATAAAACCCTTTTATTAACCTTTGTCCGGTGTGCCTGCAGTTGGTGCTTACTATAAGTGCCTTTCGAGCGCATGTGTGAGGACCCAGTCAGGCAAACCCATTAGAGTTGCCCTGTAACATTCCTAATATTGTTGTGACCTCAGCAGAATTTACAATGCCACAACTGGGCATTGAAACAGACTATATGATTACCTGCCTCCTTCAAGGCATACAAAAGACAATCATTAAGTCAATCAATTAGAAAAGGCCTAAGAAAAGTTACTCAGAAACCTGAAAATCCTACATCACGTCAGACTACATTTGTTGGGCTATACGAAGGTATACTAATCTAGACCCAGAGACTCTAAAAGGATAAACATTTCAGCAGTCTCCTTCATTAGCCAGCCTTGCCCTGACATCAGGCACAGACTTCAGAGACTAAGTGTCTACACCTGGCCATGGTCTTCAAGGCCTATGACATAAAGGGGATTAGTTAGCCTGAGAAAAAGAAAGGGAGAAAGACAAGAGGAAGGCCCAGTAAATGGAGTTGCCATGGTCTGTACCCGGCTACTTCAGACTCACCCAAGACCCCATACATGCCAGGATATTCGGGATCTCTACCTCTCGGGCTGCCAGCTTGCTTCCCCTGCTAGCAACTGGACACCTCAGCTGCAAGTCCACAAGTGTCTAAAGAAGCTGTCCCCAGGGCCATGCCTTCAGTGCCATCTCACAGGGCACTGGCAAAGGGACTGTCCCACTCTCCAGAGAGGGAGGGACCAGTCCAAACCACAGGCCAGAATGGGAGGGCAGGCTTGACAGTCAACCACCTCTGACTATGAAGAACTCTGTGAAGAAGGCCTTCTCTGAAGAAGCCCAGAGGTGAGACAGGCTCCCCTGTTTACTATTTCTATGGATAAGGCTTGGGTGACCCTAAGAAAAGGCAGACAAAAAGATCACCTTCTTGGTGAATAAGGGGCAACTTACTCTGCCTTGCTCCAGTTCTTTGGACTGACCTACTGGTCAGTTGTCCCCCTCACTAGTACTGGCCAGCCTGAGCCAAGACACTTTACAGCCTTGCTACTGTTAGGGGGCAAGGTCCTCCTGAATGGATTACACAAGTAAGTTTATGGACTCCAACCCCCACTCCAGACCACCAATATTCCAGATAAAATGACTATCGAAGAGTGGATCACTGGGACCTGAGGGTGGAGTTAAGCAGCCAGGCTGGGTATAAAACCAGAGACGTGAGCCTTGGGAGCCATCTACCCTTGGTTCAGAAGCAGCTCTCAACACTCTGTTGGGTTCCAGCTCAGAAGATCTAGTAGCCTACCCTCTCTTTTTGTGTTATTGCTACTTTATTTCCCCTTCTTTTGTAAAATAAAACCCTTTAGTAACTTTTGTCAGTGTGCCTGCAGTTGGTGCTTGTTGTAAGTGCCTTTCCAGTGTGCGGGTGAGGACCCAGTCAGGGAAACCCATGTTATATTAGGGTTACCCTGTAATACCACTTTGCTCACTACAAGGCCACATGTTTATGTATTTTTAGTATCGTTTTCCTCTGTTAGGACAAGATATTGTAGCTAAATTCCAAACCTCAGATTTCTGATAGAGTTTAAAAACAAAGTGTAAAAGAAGAATCTACCTCTTCTGTTCTCCCGATACATGGTTCCAAAAAGAAGAGTGTCAATTTAAGTATGCGCATGTCTCATAGGGAACACTATCAACGATGTAAGTGCAAACAAATGTGTTCTCAGGTCTGCGAGACTTCCTAATGCCTAATATATTCTCGTACAATATCACTGGGCAAATGTGACTATTCTAAAATATGTATGTTATAGTATTAACATGCTTCTCTACTACTACTCAGAGTTTAAAATACCTTTTAAGTTTCTCTGCTAACTATTTTATACAAGTTTGCTTCTAACAGACTAGTCTCCTGCAGACTTCCCTTTACATAACTGGTACTTCTGAAAAATTGGAGTTGCCATCACTTGGAGCCCAAAAGGGTCTAATACCATCTTTCCTACTACCTGCTCTGCCTGAAAATTGGACAATATAAAACCTTGGATTCATCATACTCGGGTAAAATCTTAACATTTAAAAAAGTGGACTGTGGTCCCTCACCCTAGCCTAACTTTAAAGCTCACCCAACTTTCCCTGAGATCCTGACTAGCCTCACAGTAATGCTGTGTGTCATATGCTCATACCACATGCTTGGAACACTTTGTTCTGCACTGGACTTGCTACTGTACACAACAAGCCAAACTTCCCACTGAGCGAGTGGCTCTATGCCTTACTCCAGCACTTAGGGCTTCCCTGCTGGGCGCTGCCCTTACAAGGGACACATGTAATTTCATAGCTCCTCTGCTAGGAGCAAATATCCCATCAACATTTTTTTAGTCCAAAAACTTGCTATTTTACTGCTCATCTTGTTAGTGGACTAATCAAGGACCACCTCACAAAATTAACAACCAAACTTCGCAGATCTTGGGTAGGTTTATTGCCCCTTGCTTTAATGCGTATCTGGGTAACTCCTAGGGGCCCTCTGTTTCTCAGTCCATTTGAACTGATGTATGTAAGACCTTTTCCTCTAAATCACACCATGCCCACCTACCTTCACCACTGTCCTATATCTTTCTCTACTCAGGCAACTGCTCGAGAGCATGCAGACAGATATCTGCCTCGACCAGTTCCAGCACCTCCAGAGGAACAGAGCATTCATTCCTCTAAATCCAGGCAACCAGGCCTTACTAAAATAACTCTCCTAAGCCACTGTAGCCATGGTGGATGGGCCCTCACACAGTGATCCTCACCATACCCACAGCTGTCAAACTCCCAGGAGACCCATCAGGTTATCACATCTCGCAGACAATGATGCAAACAACTTTCAGCCAGTTCCTGCTACACCCCTATCACCCCCTACCCTCGGACTCACCCCTGTGACCCTTTTTTCCTACCAAAACCCCACAACGCCCCAAGCCAGCAGGAAGTAGCCAGAAAGAATTTGTCGCCCTTATTCCATCAAAAAGGTGGGAATGAAAGGTCACCCAGGCCCCTCACCCAGGCTCCCAGGGCTGCAGAAGGAGTGTGTGTGTAGAAAAGCAGTAGCCTGCAGTAATAAAATAAGCTGGTGCCAATAGCTGCTCCTGATGGAAGAGTGACCCCGAGCAAACAACGATCCCCTAATTGCAGGGCAACATGCGACTCCCCGGTATTTTTCCACTCAGGCCTGGCAGAGAGGGGGCATATAAAAGACCCCTAGCCTGTAAGTTGAGCGCATCTTTCCCAGACCCCCTGCTTGGGATCTGTGAATTTCGCCCAGGGGTACAAATAAAGCCTTTCTTTCCTTTCATTTCTGTCTCTTTGCCTTATTCTATCTGCCGCCACCGACCTTACACAGACCCCTTTGTGGAAGAAAGTGCTGGTGTGACTTCCTGGGGGAACTGAGCTTGGGGGCACCTGGCCTGGCATGGATGGGTGGATCCGGGTCACTTACCTCCCCCAGCAAGGCTGACAGCAGACTGCTCTTGCCACTTCCTGTGTTGCCACAGACTCCTAGCATCATCCCCTGCAAAACAAGGAGGACGGAGTTAGGACTGTACAACCCTCCCACTCATTCAGAGCTGGTCTAGCATCTAAACAGGAAACAAAATCACACAGCCCAATGTCCCTCAGACAAGCAAAGCACCAATGGAGTTCTGGGTTCGGCCTGCAGAGATGGGACGGGGCAGAGCTGGGATGGAGCAGAGCTGGGATGGAGCAATCTCGAAAGAGGGAAGCACAGGAAGAGATGGAGAGGAATTCGTAGGGATGTGGTATTTTACCCGCTGGGGCAAGAAACCCCCAACTCCAGTTGACTTCTATTCAGATCCTGGGCAACAAATCTGAGTCTCAGTTTGTTCATCTTTAAAATGATAAGGAAGCCAGTCTCATGGGATTCATGAATACATTCACTCAGGCATCTATCATCAGTCATTTGAGTTTTTTCTGTGTACCAATTAAAAGAGAAAAGAACTGACATTCTTAGCTAACATTCTAATTGGGGGATACAAACCAGGAAATAAGCAAATAATAGCAAATGGTGATAGAAGATGTAAGTAAAATGAAATTGGCTACTATAATAGAGAGTTGGGGGCTAAAGCAATTTTAGATGATTTGGCCAGGGAAGGCTTCTTAGCAGCTGTCCTTGCAGCTGAGATCTGAATGACAGTTAGTGAGGCCTCAGGCAAGTTAGAAATAATTAGGCAGCTTTAAGGGAAATGGGTAGGTGAGACTCTGAAATAGTTAAGTTTTGGAACACAAGGAAGGCACCAAAGGAAGGCATCAGGAGATGGAAAATGCAAACTTCTAACAGAGCTAGTTAACACTGGAACTAGGAATGAAAGGGCATTCAAAAGCAAAGAGGAGATAATGGATGTAAAATAAGGGAGATTCCAGGCACCCTAAGAAGATTCCAGGCACCCCAAAATTCCAAAGGTTCCAGATACAGTAGTAGGGTTAAGTGGGACCATCAAGAAATAACCAATCACAGAAAGACTAGTGACATTTTAGAATAATTAGGGAAAGAAGGCTTATATTCCCTGAGGCTCCACTCCACTTCGGCATTTTGCCCCTCCCAGGTACCATATACCTGGGAGTGTTTCCTCTTTACATTTTTTTCCTAAATAAACTTTTCTTTAATTTCCAAGACAAAGTTTGCTTCTCTTTGCTTACTTATCTCAAAAGTCTGTGAATTCCTTTCTTCAGCTTCATGAGACAATAACCTGTGGTGATTACCAGGGCTAGAGGCAGCAACAGCGGCAGCTGTGACCACAGTAACGTGGCACACCGGTATCATTAGGATCCAGACACAGGATCCAGACACGAGAAAATCTAGACCAACAGTGCTCCAGGCTGTGGGAACAGCCAGTGCAAAGGTCCTGAGGCAGGAGCAAAGTTGATCATCACAGAGGGAGGGGGGTCAGAGAGAGTGATTTCTGGCTTTGTTTCTTTTGAAAGGCTCAGTAGGTACTAGGGGCCTCCCTGATGGCACAGTGGGTTACGCAATGCACTATGAACAAACCGCAGCCACTGCCAGCCAGGGAGGGGACCCACATGGCACAGCAGACCTCTCCTGCCTCGCCCCCTGCTGCCCTCAGCAGTGTGTTTCAGTCAGTCTGCCTGTTCTGCTCCCCTCTCTGTCTCTGGTGAATCCTCTCACCTCCTGTGACTCTGGCCTATACCCTAGCTCTTGTATGCATAAATAAATAAATCTTAAAAAAAAAAAAGAGGGGGTATTAAAATCTTAAAAGGGGATTTCAAGATTAGAGAAAATAGCATCAAGATGGAATTAAAAGCCATGGGGCTGAAGTGATTTGAATGGGTTATGGATATTAGATATCATCATCTACTATTTATATTCACATCTATTTTATATCATTAGGTATAGGCCAATCTCTATGTTGTCACTAGATATTAATATCTTTTACTTTATATCATCAGAGAGCAGAAAGGAGTGAGGTAGAAGGAGCAAACAGGGAAGCAGCCCTTGCTACTTCCCTTGCTACTTGATATTAGGGTAGTTCACATAGGACCCAAATTAACGCAATCAGGAAGGTGCTTGGCACATAAAGGAACTTAATAAGTGTTGGTTTACTCTCCCTCCCCTTCCCCTGTCTGTCCTGAGTCCCTCCAAGGATCAGCACACAGTTTATGATCCTGGGTCTTGCTATTACGAAACAGTTTTAGAAAAGCAATCCATTAACAGTGAAGTATGAAAGACTTCCTGTATTTGCCCTCCAAGAAAAATTTGCATTTTTAAAGGGCAGTTTGGAGAAGGCAATTATTAGCTAAGGAAGTGATCATCCTGGGCCCAGCTCCTCGCCTCCAGCCCTGAAACCCTGGCAGCTAGCCTGTCTGCACGGCCTGGGACGGCTACCTTTGGTACTACCAGGTTGATTTTGTGCAACTCTGGGCCCAGGCTGCCCCTCTTGTCCTCTGCTTTGTGGGCTCCAGGCGGTGGCTGAACCCCACGCATCTGCTCAAGTGCATGTCCGTCCCCCTCAGGTTCCAAGCCGCCATTGACAATCCCGAGGCAGGTCTTTTGCCAGGACAAGGTGGCCTGTTCCACAACGATCACTTTGCTGGGGTCTTTCAACGTCTGGACATATGAGGCAGGGCTCTCCTGGAGGAAAAATCTCTGCACAGACAAAGAAAGGGAGGAGGGAGTCAGTTCTTGTGTCCAGTGGGAACATGTACCGTTTTACTAGGTCGCCCTTGGAAGCAGTGAATGTCTGAAGGGCCACCGCCAGTTAGGAGGCCAGTTTCTGTTGGAAAAATTCTAAAGGCAGGTTTTCCAAATTCCAGATCAGTGGGTCACTTTCACACCTGCACATTCCAGCATTAATAGCTATTTTGTTTTCTTTTATATGGAGCCGCAACCCACATCAGCCTCATCTTAAGTGGCGACAGCTACTGAACCTGTGCACAATTTTTCTAATTAAACTTTTAGAGGTGTTAAAAGTAAAAATGTCTGCCCAGATCCTACACTGAGGGAAATGCTGGTTAGGGTGATTCATTTTGAAATTGACCATTGACAGGTCACTCTCTCTACATCTCCCACCTCCCTACCAGTAAAACATGAGTTAATCTTCATGCATTCTGGCATTTAAAAAGGGATAAAAAGGATGATTTTATTGAAGTCAAATTACATTCTCATCCCCCTACCTGGAGATAAGCTTTGAAAGAGATCTAGAAAGACATTTATTGACATTTTGGAAGGCAGCTATGCTCACCACTCACCAACACACATATTAACATTTTGGATGATTTATCGGTACATAAAGTGCGCTGAGTAGTTTTTAATCTCTATGCTTTTCTGCATTTGAACTTTCTACAATGAGCACACACCATTATAGAAAAACAGAAGATATTTTCAAAAGAAAAAAAGAGGTGGTATATTTATTTTTTTAATTGGTTCTCTAGTATTGTCATGGAATTACTCTGGCCCATAACCCAGGCTATGGGAGGAAAAACCAGGCTGTACTCACGGATTTCTGGAGACTGGGCGCTTTATTTCACATTCATATGCATATGGACCCAAACAGGGACCTTTCTCTGGAAATCTGTGCCCCATCAAAGGGTGGGAGCTCCTTTTATACTTCACTATCTCTACATTGCTACATGGGTGAAAAAACATACAAACCCTATGTTTGAAGGCCAGTTCCCAGAGGAAAAGGGGAGTTTCACAGAGAGGTAATTTTCTGAGGACACAGCCCAGCCTGACCTGTCATCTGCAGCTCTGTTAGGAGTGCTGAGACCGGGCCAGGAATCTGACTGCTAACTGAGCCTGCGCTGGTATGTTCACTGCACTGAGGCTAACTCTGTGACTGGGGAGGCATCTCTGGTCCATTGTCCAGCAGTATTTCTCCCACAGGATAATGAGTTAATGATAATGTTTGGGTCAAGGCAAACAGTCATTGCTGGTCATTGCATGGCCCCCTTTGTTCTGTTTAGTTAGGGGGGCACTTACTTGTACAGTCATTTCTCGTTATTTAATGACTATCACTGAGCCTGCACTGAAGCACACAGCCCTCATTTCACCTGATTGGGGCTGCACAGCTCCACCCCTCCAGCCTGGAGCAAGCCTGGCCCAGGGCCTGGATCTCTGTGGACCTCCCTGCCTGCTCTTCATTTCCCACCATAACTGCATCTACCCCCTTCCGGCTCCCCAGGCATATATATGCTCCCTGATCTCAGAAGTGACTCTCCAAATTGTATCTTCCCCACTTCTGTCCCCTGAAGATGAAAACAGCACAGAGGGGAGCATGGGAGAACCCAGGCATCTGTGGACACAGGAGGGCAGCCGGGCCTGAGGGCAGTAACTCAGAAGTTCCAGAGCCCCTGGGGCTATTGACAGTGAAGGACTGTCTGGTATTACCCAAACCTGCCAAGGTTATCCCAGCCCTCTGGCTTTTGTGCTTATTCCCCTTCTGAGTCCTGTCACTCTGCTTAAGAGTCATTTCTGTTGATATATGTATGTATCACCAGCCTACCCACAGCAGCCCCAGCCTCCTCTGCTTGCTCACTACAACCTCACAGTTCCTGTGGTCATAGCTCTTCTTGTGATTCCAGTGTTATCTTACTTGATCACTCGCTTACTTATTAGTTACTGTTTCCAGCACCAGACTGGAACTCCCTGACAGCAGGGTTCCTGGTGGCGTGCTCACCATGGTATTCTCAGGGTCTGATGTAGGGGTTCAATGTTGTTTTGGAACAGGGTGGTCCTCAGGAAAAAGGGAAGTTCCAGAATCCCTGTCCCACCCCTAAGTGCAGTGGAGCTGAGCAGGGGTAAGAAGATACTAGAGAAAAAATTGGAGACAGAAGATAGGAGAAGACAGAAGGAAGGAAGGAAAAAGGAAGCAAGAGAGAAAGCAGCAAGGAGGCCTAGAAGAGGCACGTAGAGCAAAAGAACAGGTAAAGACACTGCGCTTGCTTCTTGGTCCTGGACTGGTTGGAACAGATGTGGGTGAGAGACCCATGGGGAGGTTAACAATGGCAGCTGTCATCTGGATTTTGATTTTGCTCTTTTCCTCCCAGATTTGTCTGACTCTTTCTGACCCTTTTCTGTGGGTCTCTACTGAAAGACGTGTGGCAGCTTTTGGGCCTTGCTTTGGGCCAATCCTATTTGGCTGGACTTTTATCCTCAAAGAAATGGGTAACTTTGAATGCTTAACTTAGTAACTGTATTCTTTGTCTTTTCTATATTGTTCCCTAATTGTATTAAAGCTCCTTTCTATTTAAAGCCTTATAGGTTTGTCTTGATGTGGCAAATGGCAGAACCTATTTAGAGCAGCAAGTTTAAGAGTTCTAGAGCGGCCCTCTCCCTGCCCTGTAACAAGATGACTATAAAAGGTAGTAAAATTGGGTTTTTACTGAGCTTAAACTGGTTTTAAAATTGGTTTTTAAACTCAGGTTCCTAGAGGAGAAAGAAGAGCTATGTAAATAAGTGGAACCCTGCTAAGATGAAAAATGGTGGGTGTTTGAGGTACTATAGGGCATGGTGGGAGGTGCAGCAAACTGCATGTGCATGCCCCCTTCAAACAGGCAGCTCGCACCTCAACTCCAGGTGCTCATGAGAGAATACAAATTGAGTGTTGCCAGGTCTCTGATTATTCAAGAGAATTCAAAAATCTGAGTTTTCATACAAAATCTCTCAATTTTTATATGCAAGCAATAGGTTTATGTTGTTCTTTTAATGAAACCATTAGGGTGCCCTCACACGCACTTGGAGAGGGTCAGCTCTACCAGAGATCTCGGGTCCTGCAAGCCAGACTGACCCTTCTGTCTGCCCAGCCTCACACCAGCCCTGGCACAGAGCTGACTGCGTTAGTCAATCCATCCACCGAGGCTGGACTCTGGTCAAGTTCCAAAAAGCAGCACGGGGCAAATGAGCACCAGGCTGGGGGCTGTACAGCCAGTTCTCTGGCCACTTACCTTGAATCTCTCCATTGCAGATTCTGCGTTGGTGAAGCCTTTGATTCCAAAGGGCACAAAGAACACTGCCAGCCGCAAGGAATTCAAGATGGCCATTGTGGTGAAGGCCTGGACAAGGAGGGGAGGAGGCGGTAAAGGTCGCACCTCTGTCCAGCTCCCTCCATACCCAGAGCCCCAGCCCTGAGCTTCAAACCACAGAGTCACACCCTGCAGCTTCCCACAAGAAGGTGCTTCACTTGGCAGGGGCCAAGCGGCATTTGGGGGAGATTGGAAAGAGTGAGGGAAAGGGTGCTTATCTTAAAGTTTAAGTCTGAAAGTCACTTTCCTGTTGTAGCTTAGCCCCTGAGTAATTCTAAGCAGGCCACCCTGTCACCACCACCACCACCAGCAGCTTCCCATTAGCATAGGAACAAAAACCATAAAGTTGGCACAGGAATAGAGAAACACTGAGGACACACACGTAAATGAACTTTGTAATATTATTATTGCTGTTAAGACCATAGTTATTCTTCTTTTCCTTAGATGTTCTTTTCTTATACTCAAATCCCCCTAGGGCCCACCCTGTGGTGCAGTGGGTTAAGCAACACACTATGAGGCAGGCCACAGCCACTGCAGCAGGAGTTCGATCCCCGCCGCTGGCCAGAGGGGTGACCCACATGGTGTGGCAGACCTCTCCTGCTGTGCCCACTGCTCCACTCAGCAGTGTGTTTCAATCGGATCTGCCTGCTCTGTTTCCCGCTCTGTCTGCTCTGTTCCCTGCTCTGTCTCTGGTGGATCCTCTAACCCCCCGCACTTCTGGCCTGTACCCCAGTTCTTGTATGAATAAAAAAATAAATCTTAAAAAAATATTTTTTTTAAATCCCCCTAAACTTCATGCTTAATCCTAGTGTCACTCTTTCTGGGAGATCTTCTGACTGTACAGTGAAGCTCTTCAGGCTCAGGATCCCAGAGGTGACCTCCCAGAGATATCTTGGGGGTCCTCCAGCCCACGACTCATCTCCACCCCTTCTTCCAGGTTAATCTGAAGCTGAACTCCAATGAAGCAGGAAAGCTTTGGCATTGTCCTGAATGATGCTAGCACAGCAAGACCCTAAAGTCCCATTAAAAGTTGGCCATACACAGCCCCCATTTCTACCCTCAAACTTCTTAGGGATGTTTTTCTCTGGTGTGTGCACCCCAAAACTGCAGACCCGCTCTTGACTGGAGTGCAGTCTCCTGTCTCCCTGGCTGAATCCCAACCTCTCCAGAGCAGTGCCCCCCTGCCCTGGTTCTCCCCAGAGGACTGGGATTCCTAACCCTAAACGCTACTGCTGCTTCTTGGGGCCACGTGGGCTTCAGAGAGAGAGAAGAGATGCTTAATCTCAGATCAAAGAAGATTCTTAAGGTAGGGTTCTCATCCTCAGGATATACCTCAGAATCACTAGGGATTTAACCACACATACACCTCCCCGCTCCCCCAGAAAACTCCGGTGCCTCTCCCTCCCTTAGCTGCTACCTAAAGATGTCAGTTTCTCAGCTGAGTTGATACAGAAGAAAGTTCATGTTTCCTAACATCTGGAAAATCTAAATCAGTGCATAATATCCATCTGAAAACCTCCAGACCTTTGGGGGGCATGGGCTGGGAAAAAATATACAGGCGAACACTCCCCATCACTACCAGGAGTCAGGGCAGACCAAACACTCACCACTGGCACACTAAGTTGCTGCTGCAAGCACGTGTGTACGAGGAACATCACCACTGTAGCCACCGTGGGGGCCGAGAACAGGGTGATGGTGGTCAGACTCTGGACAAACCCACATTTCTCTGATAGTTTCCTTTCCTTGCTTCGGAGCTCTGGGAGATGAAAAGGTAATGCGCTGAAATGAACTGCAAGCACAGAGCAAACCCTGGAGCATGCGAGAGACCCTCGGGCAGTGAAAGGCCTGGCCCATCCTGTACATGCAGGCTCTGAGCGGAAAGCCAGGTTTTCTGTACCTTTGATTACTTTTGCAAATGGTTTTTCCCAGGTGTACATTTTAATCAGCTTAATGCAGGTGAGCACTTCGCTGGTCACACGGATGCGCTGGTCGCTGACGGCAGAGGTGTGCTTCTGTATCTTCACGACGCTTCTGACCAGGAAAGCCTGGAGTGGGAAGCAGCAAGAGCTGTTGTTGTTTGTGTGTTTTCTTACATCACTTTTCATTTTTGTTCAGTATTTTTTGCTCAGGTGTAGTCCCCATGGTTCTCCCACCACCACATCACCTGTGACCCATCACCACAGGCCCTTGTGCTCTTCCCTCCCCCGTTTTGACAAAAATACTAATCTGAAAGGAAACTGCACTCCTACGTTTATTGCAGCACTATTTGTGATAGCCCGGACATGGAAACAACCTAAGGGCGCAAAACAGACGAATGGATCCAAAAGTTGTGGTCTGTGCACGCAATGGCATACTACTCGGTGATTAAAAAAGGATATACCCGTGCCATGTGTGGCAGCATGCATGGGGCTGGAAGGGGCGATGCTCACAGAAATAAGTCCAAAGGAAAGAGAAACAGTGGATGGTTTCACTTAATGTGCAATGTAGAGAAATCAATCAAAAGGTCAAAAATAAATAAATAAAGACAAGAAGAGCAAGAGCTTCTTCTGCCGACAGTGCGAGCTCAGCCTCACGAGCGTGACAAGTAGGAGTGTTTCCAAAGGTAAACTGCAGGTGCTGATGGAAGCCCCCGGCTCACCCCACACTCTGCACGCACTGAGACTCAGGTCCTTGCTGCAGGTTTGCCAGTAGCAGCCTGGGCAGGCTGTGCTGTCCTCGTGCACCCGGGGGCTTCCTCCCTGGGTCCCGGGAGAGGAGGGGCTCACTAACCCTGAACTACTCCTCTGCTTTGGGACCCTTCACTGCTAACAACTATAATCTAACCATTGGTTTGTGCAGCTACCCAGAAAGGAAAACTCGTTGTCAACAACTCAGAACCTGCGTGATCACTCCCTATTTTTTCTGATTTTATTTCCCCCAACTCTCTGGCAGCTAATTGGCTTCCCTTCCCCCATTATACTATGTTCAGTCAAATGCTTAATGTCATCTACACGATCACATCAGCACATTCTGGGTAGAAGAGGAGAAACAAAATCTTATCGGCAATATCCACTGAGGAAAGTCCATGAAGCAGAGGGTCCCTGACGAAAGTGGTGGGGCGCAGTCCCCTTTACCCCTTCACCTCTTACTAATTATGCCTACACTCTGGCCAGAGAGCAGCTGGAGATAGGACGTGGTGCAGCTGAATTTTAACTACAATAGCACAAACATCAACGGGAGCCAACATTCCATCGAGAGACTCCGGATTCCAGAGCCCTGGCATTTGGGGAACATCCAATTTCGGGGGCAGCAAAGAAGACGTTACCTCCAGTGGTAAAATCAGGAGATAGCAAACAGTGGAAATGAGCGCAGTGGGGCCAAGGATGAGGCAGGAGGTGACGGTGCAGGCAACCAGCAATAAACTGGTGATCGTGATGAGAGGTCCGTAGTACGCCGCTTCAAACAGGTAGCTTATGTCGCTGGCGAAGAAGCTGATGACCTGCAAGACAGCAAGCCTGTGGCACGGGGCCACCTCTCCAGGCACCCCAAGGCGCTTCCTGTGCAGTGGCAGGCGGCCCTGCCATGCCTTCTCCTGGCAGGAAGCCTCAGAGGCAGGGTGGGGGAGAAGAGAGACACTCCAAGTCCACCATGCTCCTCCCGTGAGTTGTGCAACCCTGCATGAGCTACTTCAAAATTAAATTTCAAACAAAATTTATGGAAGCAAATCTTGTTGAGAAACTACTTTCAAATGGGCCATCTTAGTTACTCTTCTAGGAAGTAGCTTGTGAAAATTGGGGTTTGCATATAGCAGGTGCTCAGCACAGAGGGGCAGAGAGACACAGCCAGGCCTTGGCAGACGGTCTCCGAAGCAGGCAGGTAAGTGCACTGGTTCTGAGCCGGCTCCATGTAGGCAGGCCCTGCTGCTCGCCAGTCATGTGACCTTAGACATGTTTCCTGCTCTCGGAGTCCTTCCATGACAGTGGGAACGTAAGAGGGCTGCCGGGTCTGACCAAGCTAACTAAGTAAAGGGCTTGGATGAATGTTTAGCTTAGAGGATGTTAGCGGTCACTCGGATGCCTTCCCTGACATATACCCGGAGAAAGACTGCCACAAGTCCTGTAACTGTCATCAGTGGAAGAGCACAGGACGGCCTCCATGTTCAAGGCTTAACAGAAACTAATAGAATTACTAGATAGATATATAAAAAATTTTAATTCACCAAAAATTAAGGGTTCACATGACCATATCATGGAGGAAGGAAGGCCTCTTCAACAAATGGTGTTGGGAAAATCAGATATATGCATTAAAAAAAAATTAATAATAGCAATGCAATTTAACACTTAAGAACCACTGCCCCCTTTCTACTGCTCTGCCTAATCCTACTAGGCTGCAAGCCTATGAGGTGCTTCTGTTATTATCTCACAACTTCAGAGGCTGAACAAGTTCCCTAAGACCACAGAACTAAGATGGCAAAGAGTGCAAACAGTGATGGTGATAATGATCAATATCGTATGTTTGTTCATTAATTCAAAAGGATACATGCATCATAGCACTATTTATAATACGTAAGACTTGGAATCAACCCAAATACCCAAAAATAGATGACTGGATCAAGAAAATGTAGTATATAGACACACGATGGAATATTATTTAGCAATCAAAGAAGATAAAACTAGGACTATCCTCAGATACATGGATGGAATTTGAAGAGATTATGCTCAGTGACATAAGTCAGAGGGAAAGGAAAAATACCAGATGGTCTCACTTTTAGGAGGAATAGAGGGGATCAAGAAAAAAAATAATAACATCAACAACAACAAAAAGCAAACAGAAAATTACAAATCATAGACATTCTGCAGGGAAGAGGGAGGGATTGGGATGAAGGCAGGGGCGGGAAGAGCACAGGGACTGTGGTGATGGTGCACGGGTGAACTGGTGGTGGGAATTCTATAGGACTACACCTAGGAGAGAAAGCAAACATTGTAAGAGAAAAATAAAAACTAAAAAGAAAACATATGATATGTTTGCTGGCACTTGAGTTTAGAAAAAGCTTCTTGCTGGCAATGGCTTAGTCAATGTTTGCACATCTGTCCTGCATACATAATTCAGGTGTTAGACTTTTTGAGGGACAGGGCTCGGGATCTGAAGTGGATTATAACGTGGCTAATAGCAGGGGAGCGCGGGTGGACTTTAGAGATGTCATCAGGGAGCTGGCACATGTCAACTGGGTCTTGAAGGGTGTGAAAGGTGGGGGGGGCGACATGAGCAGAGTCATCAGGGAGGAGGCGGGGAGGAGCCCCCGGGTGTCCCGTCACTGACCTCTCCTGTGGTGATGTGCGCCAGAGACTTAAACTGCATCAGCTTCTCAAAGGCCAGGGTGGAAGTGGCCGTGCGGGTCCTGATGCCAGTGCGCTGGCTGATGATCCAGCAGGAGCACAGGAAAATAGATTTCAGACACTCCGTGGCAAAGAGCGCAACGCACAGCCCAGCTCCGTAGACGACGCCCCCTGACTGCGCTTCAGAAAACTCCAGAATCTTTAGGATCAGCATCTGAAAGCACGTGGGAGGGAGGGTCACTGGCCCGCCCACTCCTCCTTTCAAGCAGCAGATAAACACCAGCCATGTGTGAGAGGTCCTCAGGTCCTGTCAGAGGCTGCCCCGACCATCAGAACTGACTCAGTACAACCCTGCCCTCCGGAAGGTCAGAGTCTAGTTGCAAGAGACTTGGTTCAGCTGAACCAGATCCGCACCCAAGTCTTCCCCTCACAGCTGGTCCTGACCGGAAACAGAAGACATATACAGGAAATCCCCTGGTGGCCAACGGGTTAAGCACTGCACTATGAGGCATCCGCAGCCACTACAGCAAGAGTTCGATCCCCAGCCAGGGAGGGACCCCACATGGCGCAGCAGACCTCTCCTGCCTCGCCCGCTGCTGCTGCCCTCGGCAGTGTATTGCAGTTGATCTGCCTGTTCTGCTCCACATTCTGTCTCGGATGAATCCTCTCACCCCCCCAACACCTCTGTCCTGCACCCCAGTTCTTGTATGCATAAATAAACAAATCTTAAAAAAGAAAAAGAATATTTAAAAAAGAGAAAGACACCTACAAACACGGCGATTCAGGAGTTCATGACAATGACTATTTATATGGATGTGGGCAAAATTTAAGAAAGACAAAGAGTAAAGACATTTTTACCTCCCTAGGCCTCAAGGGAGAGGGGAGGGGGAGCTCACTGGAACCCAGAAGTTGCTGTCATGACAGGAAGGGTCCCTAAGGGGAATGTGGTCACGGGTGACGAGGACTGAGATGGAGCGAAGAGCCTGACCTTTCTCCTTCCCTCCAGTGTCCAGGCTGTGTCTCCTCCATGGGTCAAGAGTGCCAGCGTGCAGGGTGACTCCTTTAATGTGAGTCATAAAGGCGGTGCACCAAGGGTCAGAGCAGAGTGGACCGTGGTGGCAAGTGGGGACTATCCAGCCCATTAACTGTTACCTAAGCCACTTATCGCTATTGCTTCTTGACCCTCTGTCCATTCTCCTCTCAGCTGGTAACAGCACCTCGGTTCTCCTCTGGGGAGACTCTCGCCTACTCCACTGCACAGTCTAGGCCAGACCTTCCCTCTGTGGGCTGCCACGTGAGCATGTGCCAGGGGCAATGACACTCACTCCCTGCAGCCAGAATCTTGGACTAAGGAGCTAGAGGACAGGAAATCGAGCTGACTCATGTCTACCATGGTATATGGGTGACACCATAATTTCCTGCCACCTCCTTTTCCAGCGCTGCTCAGGCTGTTCTCAAAGAAGCCAGGATAAGCTGAGTCAGGCCACGTTCTGGGTGCTTTTTGCAGGCAGCTAACATTATGTTCTCCACTTTACGTGAGGGTTTCCACAAGGTTACCCTTGAGGGCACATGGGGGTCCATTAGAAATCTAAGACTCAGGGCCTCCCTGGTGGTGCAGTAGGTTGAGCGCTGCACTGTGAAGCATCTGCGGCACAGCAGCACGAGTCTGATCACTGGCCAGGGAGGGACCCCACATGGCGCAGCAGACCTCTCCTGCCTCGCCCGCTGCTGCTGCTGCCCTCAGCAGTGTATTGCAGTTGATCTTCCTGTTCTGCTCCCCACTGTGTCTGATGAATCCTCTCACCTCCTGTGACTCTGGCCTGTACCCCAGCTTTTGTATGCATAAATAAATAAATCTTTAAAAAAAAAAGAAAGAAAACTAAAAATCAAAGAAGGTAAATAAATTACCCAAAGTCACTAGCAATTGAGTGACAGCACCAAGGTTTGAACCCAAGCAGTAGCCACAGAATTCACACTCCTAACTACTACTACTAATTCTAATGACCCCCAAGAGACAAACACATTCCTAATTCCTGGCATGGACTTGAACACATTAATCTCCAAAGCCTGAGTCCTGCAAACCTCCTCAGGTGATCACTTACTGGTCCCAATGCAGCAATGATGGAGAAGCAGCAGCTCATTAAAAAAATGAGAATAATCCTTGTCCTTTGAAACCTCAGCATCACTCGGAAAACTGACGCTCTTTCAATCCCATGTCTTGAGACTTCTTCTTCCCAAAGGCGGTGAAGTCTTGAAAAAAGGGAAATGAAACCAAATAAAATCTCTTTGCATGCATTACCCAAAAATCCTAAGTGTGGCTAACCCAGAAGCTTTGGGACAGAAATTTTCAGGCATAACAAAATAAAAGAGTATAAGGAATCTGCCATGTAACCATTCTCAACTTTAAGAATTCTCAACTCTCTGACATTTTAGTTTTATCTCTCCTCCTCTCCACTTTTTCCTTTTTCTTCCTTTTATTTATTTTTTGTAGAGGTTGGAGTATTGGATGCAAACCTCAGACTTCAAATCATTTCATCACACTTCAATCGCTTCCAGATAAAGTCGAATTTGAGTTTTTAACCATAATAACCACAGTTGTAATAATTCCTTCTTGGCATAGTACTGAGTCTGCATTCAAATTTCTCCAATACTTCGAAAATATTTTTACAGTTAGTTTGCCTGAATCAAGATCCAAACAAAGCCCACATATTGCACTTAAAAAAAAATTAATCTTATAGGACTCTTATATATCATCTTAATCTATAACAGTTTTCCCTCCTCTGCATTTTCTGTCATTTATTTGTGGAAGAAACTGAGTAATATGTCTGATAGAATGCCCCACATTCTGAATTTGACTGATGGCATCCCTGTGGTGTTGTCTAATGTAATTTTCTTTAGAAGGGTTAAGGAAGATGCACCCCAAAATTCTGTTAAATGGTGGACATATAGAAAGAAACCCCTATAAAAGAATAAAGGTGGGCCTCCCTGGTGGCGCAGTGGGTTAAGCAACGCACTATGAAGCAGACCACAGCTACTGCAGCACGAGTTCGATCCCTGCCTCTGGCCAGGGAGGGGACCCACATGGCGTGGCAGACCTCTCCTGCTGTGCCCGCTGCTCCCCTCAGCAGTGTACTTCTGTTGATCTGCCTGTTCTGCTCCCACTCTCTGTGGTGAATCCTCTCACCCCCCACGCCTCTGGCCTGTACCCCAGTGCTTGTATGCATAAATAAAATAAATCTTTAAAAAAAAAAAAAAAGAATAAAGGTACGATAACTATTTTTCAAATGAACATCCAAAAATGGAGGGTTTCAAAAGCATTGGCGCAGAGAAAGTGTGAACTGGAGAGCCAGTGAACTGGAAAAGAATGCTGGGCTTGGGCTATAGGTGATTTGGTGGTCAGTGGACTACAGTGGCAATACTTGGTGGGAGTATCCTAATACTACCCCAATTAAAAATAAATTTAAAAAACAAATAATAAAGACAGGAAGAGAAATATTCTGACCAATATCTGGCATTATCCAAAAGATATCTCCTCAATTTTTTTTTTTTTACCTATACTTCAGGTTTTCTCAGTACTTGTAATACACTTGCTTTGTAAATCTAAGATCTGATTATAGTATGTGACATTTCACAAACTCCTCTGACCACTGAATGTTCTGCCGGGAGGCTCACGAGGCATGGCCATTTCCTGGAACACTTGTGGAAATGTCCTACATACACCTGGAATCTCTCAAGAAGCAGCAACATGAGTCCAGAACATTTCAAATCACTCATTCATTTTCCCCTATTTGACCCTCACCTTGTGAGTGAGACACTACAGGCCATGTACTCACAACTGCATTAGCTCAGGAATTAGGAGACTGAACCAGTAACTCAAAATACAACGATCATGACACAGCTAAACACCTGATCCAGGAGAAAAGGCAAATGGGACCAAAAGCAGTCACTTCTAATTTCCTTGGAGTCCTGGGCCTATAGGCAAATCTAATAAAAGATGTGAATTCCTGCTCCATAAAAGATCTCTAGCCCATGTGTATAAATATGTATCCCACATCAGGAGATTCATGAACCCCAGGGTCAGGGCCTCCAGACTAGACAGAGGCCTCTTGCTACAGAGGAAGAACTGGTATTCACTGGGTGTCTGAGGATGGATTTCACTACTGCCTTGAAGCATCTTAGGTCAATGCCTCCCCAAGATGAGGCTTTTAACCTGGCAGTTTGCCCAACAAAACTTTACCTCTTGGCATTTTTGGCCGAGGCATCCTCTACCGACAGCTTGGGGGTGGTGCTCTCATCCAAGCGTTTCTGTAAACCGAGGACCATAAGTCGGTTGAGCCATGATACTGTGAGGTAGGAGAACAGGCCAGCATCATCCAGGGGGTGAGGGGAGGGAACCCTAGTAGAGAAGTCACAGGCATGTGGTCAGCATTATGATACAAGCTCTAGAGAGAAAATTAAGTCAAGGGCAAGGTATCCCGGGCTGAGTTAGAACTACATAAAAGCCTCAGCATGGTCTTCGGATATATGAAAACGTTTTTTTCAGGACTCCATAGTTTGTGGTAATTAAGAAATGAAACAACAAAAGACACCCATCCCTGGGGAAATGATTTAAAAAAAAAAAAAAAAAGAACAGTAGGGTCATGCTAAAATAAGCACAAGTCAAGTGTCTGAAAATAAGTGTAAGACATGGAAAGGGCTCCACACAGATTCAGCAAGACTGTGGCCAGGATATGGGCTTTCTTCTCAGTTCCTGGACATTGTGTTCCTTCACCTTCAAGCCAGGACTTTGAACATGCTCTTACCTCTGTCCAGATCATTCTTTTCTTCCCTTGCCTAGCAAAGTCTTGTTCATCCTCCAGATCTCAGCTTAAGTATCACTCACAACCCATCTGTATATCACTGTCCCATTAGCTCTCAACATGTCTCCAGCACTGACCTGGAACAACTTGTCATTATACATTTATTTATGAATTCCTTGCTTATTGTCTTTCTCCCCCATGTGGGGTCCATGCTGGGTAAGAGGTGTCCCTCTCAGTGCTCGTGCCCTAGCATCTGGCACAGAAGGTGCCACACCAGGTGCTCAGTGACTCCTCCTGAGTCACCGAGCAGATGAATGAATATGCTGACTGTGCCTCCCATGGCCTCCAGCTGCTCTGGAGGGGTTTGCTTTGGTGGTTTGCAACAATTGATAAGTGTGGCCGCAAATACTAGCTTTATCCTGGGATCTTCTGAAATGTATGTGAATAGCCGGGTGACTGTGTGGGGTTTGGTGATGTAACCTTGGGGAGGGTCTGGCCACACTCTTGTGGCTACAGTCCCTCTCTCCCCTCAGGACTCACGCGGGCTTGGGGCGGAAGGGAATCAAGCTTCTCCAGGGGCGTGCATCGGCCTTTCCCGTGGCCTCGGGCTTCTTGGCCTGCTGGCTCCAAGGGCCATCTTCAGTAGTGGGAGTTTTCTTGGGAAAGAAAAACCAAGAGAATCAGATTCAGAAGCTCATAAGTGGTAATTTATTCGATCAGGCACCCAAAAAAAAATGGATCTTTCCACATCTGCTTCCTAAACAGAGGCTACTGGAAGCAGAAAGACTAACCCTTAGATATGGAATTTTAAGTAAAAATGAGCTCATGGATACAGAGATCAGATTGGGGTTTTGAGAGATCACCAGTGAGGATGGGAAAATTGACAAAGGGTTCAAAAATAACAGTCTTCCAGTTATAAAATAAATGAACCCTGGGAGTGTGCTACACAGAACAGTGACTATAGTTAACAAAATACCATGTCACATATTTAAAAATTTAAGAGAGAAGATCTTAAAGGTTCTTATCATAAGAAAATAAATTTGTAACTATGTGTGGTGATGGGTGTTAATTAGAAATTGGGGTGATTATTTCACAATATAGAGACATGGGATCATTGTGTGGTACACCAGAAGCTAATAAAACATTATATGTCAAGTATATCTCAATTTAGAAGGGGGAGGAGAAGGAAGGAAGAAAGGAGGGAATAAGGGAGAAGAAGGAAAGAGATGGGATGCAGGGACAAGCTGAGTAGGAGGAAGGCTACAGGGCAAGGAGTAAGCCCTGCACTGGAAGTCAAGACTTTGTGGTCCCAGGCCCAGCACCTGCTAAGTACTCTGGGTAGGTCATTCCTCCTGCCTGGGGTTTTATCCGTTCAAAAACCATTGGAGAAAAGAATAAAGGCTAATGTAGTTAGTCACCCACAGAAGGTGAGACCAAGCCATCTTCTGAGGGTAAATGTAGAAAGAGAATAAATAGAAATAAGTAAGTAGACTCAGTAGAGATTTAAAAAAAAATCATCAGAGATTTCTATGAACATTTATATGCAAACAAGTTCAACAATCTAGAAGTGCTAAACAAATTCTTAGAATGATGTGATCATCCAAAGCTAGAAAGAAGAAATAGAACACTAAACAGACCAACTACAAACAGTAAAATTGAAACAGTATTCAAAACCCTCCTCAAAAACAAAAACCCAGGACCAGACAGCTTCATAAATGAATTCTACCAAATGTTCAGAAATGAAATATTACCTGTCCTACACAAACTCTTTCAAAAAATTGAGAAAGAAGAGACACTACCAAATATATTTTATGAAGTCAACATTACACTAATACCAAAACCAAACAAGAACAACTCAAAAAAAAGAAAACTACAGGCCAATCTCCCTAATGATCCTTGCCAACAGACTCCAACAATGCATCAAAAGGATAATATACCATGACTAAATGGGGTTTACTCCAGGGGCACAAGGATACAAGGATGGTTCAACATCCAAAAATCAATTAACACAATCTAACACATCAACAAAAAAGAAAAATAAAAACCATATGATCATATCAATAGATGCTGAGAAAGTATTGAACAAAGTTCAACATCCATTTATGATGAAGGCCCTCAAAATTCTCGGGATAGAAGGAACATAACTTAACATGAAAAAGCAATCTATGACAAACCTACAGCCAATATTATTCTCAATGGTGAAAAGCTGAAAGCCTTTTCTTTAAGATTAGGAATAAAACAAGGATGTTCGCGCTCATCACTGCTTTTCAATATAATACTGGAAATCCTAGCCAGAACAATAAATGAGAAAGACATACAAGGAATTCAAATAGGGAAAGAAAAAGTAAAACTATCACTATTTTCAGATGACATGATAATATACATAAAGAACCTTTAAAACCCCACAGAAAAACTAATTAAAATAATAAACCAGTTTAGTAAAGTAGCTGAATAAAAAAATCAACATACAAATTCAGTAGCCTTCTTTTTTTTTTTTAAAGATTTATTTATTTATGCACACAAGAACTGGGGTACAGGCCAGAGGTGTGGGGGGTGAGAGGATTCACCACAGACAGAGCAGGGAGAAGAACAGGCAGATCAACTGAAGTGCACTGCTGAGGGGAGCAGCAGGCACAGCAGGAGAGGTCTGCTGCGCCATGTGGGTCCCCTCCCTGGCCGGCAGCAGGGATCAAACTCATGCTGCAATGGCTGCGGTTTGCTTCATAGTGCGTTGCTTAACCCACTGCGCCACCAGGGAGGCCCCTCAGTAGCCTTCTTATATGCAAAAAATCAATCTGAAGAAGAAGAAATTAAGAAAACCATCCCATTTACAGTTGAAACCAAAAAAGTCAAATACCTGAGAATAAACTTTACCTAGGAGGTGAAGGACTTATACAAAGAAAATTATAAAACATTGTTAAAAGAAATAGAAGAAGACACAAAGAAATAGAAAGACATCTCCGTTCATGGATTAGAAGAGTTAACATTATTAAAATGGCCATCCTACCAAACACAATTTACAGATTCAAACAACCCCAATAAAAATCTCAATGACACTCTTCAAAGAAATACAATATTGATAAAATTCATATGGATCCACAAAAAAAAACAAAACTTCAAATAGCCAAAGCTCTCCTGCCTAAAATAAAGGAAAATGGAAGCATCACAACCCCAGACTTCAAATTATACTACAAAGCCATAAATATTAAAACAGTATGGTACTGGAACAAAATCAGGCACACAGGTCAATGGACTTGAATAGAAAACCCAGAGATAAAGCCACACACATATGGACAACTAATCTCTGACAAATGAGCAAATAATATGCAATGGAACAAGGACAGTTTGTTTAATAAACTGTGCTAGGAAAAGTGGACCACCACATGCAAAAGAATGAAACTAGTACCTCACACCATGCACACAAATCAACTCAAAATGGATGAAGGAATTGAACAGAAGACCTGAAACAATAAACTATATAGAAGAAAATATAGGTAAAACACTACATGACATATCCCTTAAAGCAAAGAAAGTGAAGGAAAAGATAAACAGCGGGAATTAGATCAAACTAAAAAGATTCTGTATAGCAAAGAGGCATTAACCAAAACAAAGAGACACCCTACTGATAGGAAGAACATTTTTGCACATAATACAACTGATAAGGGATTGATCACAAAGACTCAACTCAAAAAAACTCACGAGACTCAACAAAAACAAAGACACAATCCAATAAAAAAATGGGCAGAAGAGCGAAAAAGCACTTCTCCAAAGAGGAAATGCAAATTTCCCACAGGAACATGAAAAAATGTTCAATATCCTTTATCATCAGGGAAATGCAAATCAAAACCACAATGAGATATCAAATTTCACCAGTGAGAATGGTACATATTAAAAAAACTAGCAACAACAAATGTTGGTAAGGTTGTGGAGAAAAAGGAACTCTCCTACACTGCTGGTGAGAATGCATACTGGTCCACACCATGGAAAGCTGCATAGAGGTTCTTAAGATTACTAAAATTGGAGCTACCATATGACCCAGCAATTCCACTCCTAGGAATCTACCTAAAGGACAGAAAAACATTAACTCAAGAGGCTATCTGCACCCCTATGTTCATTGCAGCACTATTTATAATAGGGAAGATAAGGAAAGGACCCAAATGTCCAAAAATAGGTGACTAGATCAAGAAGGTATGGTATATATACACAATGGAATACTATTCACCAGTCAAAAAAGGTCAACTAATGCCATTCACAGCAACTTGGACAGAGCTAAAAGGGATTATGCTCAGTCACATAAGTTAGAAGGAAAAAGAAAAATATTGGATGCTTTCACTTATAGGAGGAATATAGGGGAGCCAAATAAGGGATAAGGAAAAAATAATAACAATAAATTTTAAAAATTAACAACTATAAATCAGCGTCATTGTGTAAGGGAGGAGGAGACAGAAGGATCAAAACAGGGGGGTGGAAAGAGCACAAGGGACTATGGTGATGGGACATGAGTGAATTGGTGGTGGGAATTCTATGGGTCTACACCTGAGAGGAGAAATCAAACATTACACAAAAATTAGCCATGATGTAAAATATGTGTAAACAACTAAAATAAAAAGATATATCCCTTCAGGACTTCACAGAGAACAAATACCACTACCTTAAAAGCATAGCAAGGGATAGGTGAGAAGACATTCCGGGCAGTGAGGACCTCAGAAGGGAGAGTTGGGAATGTTATAAGGGAGTCTGATAGCTGGAGGTGATTGTCAGGGTGCAAGCTGGTGTGGTGGTGAGGATTAACAGGTGCTCATTGTAACTTTATGGGAGGGGGATGGAAAGAGATCTGAGGCATGAAGGAGGTGGCATTTCGGGTGAGCCCTGAAAAAGGACCATGAGTCATCTAACTGTGGAAGCCTGAGTTCTTTTTAAATAAAATCAAGGTTGAATAAATATGTCCAAATGTATTTTCTAACAGATGACCATGGCGACTACCCGTCCACTCCGGTTCCTGGGCCTGGGGGGTGGGGTAGCTGTCTACTTACATAGCTCAGTCCCGAGACCATCTCATCGCCCACATCCAAGCCGACATTCACAAAGTCACCAGAAGAGTGGGGGACCCAGAATATGTTCTTCCTGGTCATTTTCAGTTGTTCCGCCAATTGTTTGGTCCCCAGAATCAGAGAATCTGAAAAGGCAGCAGGTTAGGGCAGCTTCAGTCCAACACACAGCAGCTAGAAGGGGTACACCCTCTGGGAAGGAAGCATTTTCAGGGGGCCCTGCAGATGGTTGGGCCCTCGTCAGTGTCTGCTCTTTTCTCTGCCTGTGATTGTTAACGGGAAGACTGAGGGGCACCCTAAGACCCCAAACCTGCCTTTCTAAATGGGTTGTGCCATCCACTGCATGAAGAAAACCATACTCACTATACAAAACCATCAATAGGAAAGAACTTCAAATACAACTAGAGTGCGATAGAGAGAAGAGAAAGAATATAGTTAGAATAGTTTCCAATTGAACACCCAAAGTTACCCATCCCCTCAACGGTACATGCCCAGCCAAACAGGGTTGGCCCAAGGCAGGACCACTGAGGCCCGAAAGCTGCCGCAAGTCTAAGGCACCTCCTGCTGGGGACCTGAGGAAAGGAGAGGAAGGGGCCAGGCAAGTGTGGAAGGAAAGGAGCAAAATCAAAATACCGGTCAAGATAAAGGCTGCCATCATCAGCCTCCATCAGCCTCCCCACAGGTCTCTCACCCACACCTCTGTCTCTTTCAAGTGTCTTCTTCCATGCCCCCAAGTCTCTGGTGCAAGTCCAAGGTCGAGAAGCAAACACAGCTTCTTCTCATATCCCTCTGCTCCACATGCCGCCTCCAGTCTCCCCCTAATCTTCCTTCCTCAGTCTTCCTTCAGTCTCCTCTTGGTCCTTTGAACTTCTCCTGGATGTTCAGCTCCATCTTCCCTTGGGTGGGACAGGGAACCTGGACCCTCCCCTTTTTACAGAGTGGCCTAGGGTCCCTTTATTTAGTTATTTATTTATTTATTTTACGTTTTGAAAACATTTTATTACTTGATAAATCTGACATGCTGTATTTTATGAATTTATGATGTATGGCATATCACTTTTATACATTTATATATTCTAATGTGATGCAATATTTACACATGATATAATTAGAGTACAATATTTTGTGTATAGTTACTAACCTCTGCATTAGATCTCTGTGGTTATTTATTACTCATTATTACAAGTTTATACCCTTTTTTAATTATTATTTTATATAATTTTTTTAATATTTACATATATTTGACATCAATTGTAATCCCCATTTATTCCCCATCACCGTAACACCAGTGCACCCTTTATTTTTAAACATCTACTCAGGCCTCTGCCCAAGAGCACTTAGGGAAAGCTGCTCTAACCATCCACTCCCAACCTGCAACCTCAGGCCAGGTCAACCTTCTGTGTTAAAGACCAAGGCCAGCTCCTGAAGCACGCTTCCTCTCGCATCCCAGTTTGTAACTGTGCATTTATGTGAATTGTTCAGAATGTGTTTCCTGCACTGGACAAGAGCCTCCTGCTTGCTAGGACACGTCAGTTCTGTTCACTATCACATCTCTGGCACCTGGAACAGTGCTGAGGAGATGACAGGTGCTTAATAAAGCAATGATGAGTGGGCAAATAAATGAATGAAAGAAATGTGATTGTGCCATTTTCTGTCTGGGTTTTCATGGACAGAGTGGATCTGGGCATAATTTAGTAATCTTAAATAATCAAAAAAGACATTTTTTTTTTAAAGTGAACTCACGTGCTTTTCATATTTGCCATTCTGAGAATGTGACCCACTTCCAGAACATCTATGTGTCGGGGAGAGGAGGTGGTTATCACAAATAGTTCTGAAGGGATAAAAGAGAAAGTGCACAACAAGGCCAGTGTTGCGGGGTACAACCTTGCTACATGGAGTTCCCAATTTGGAAGGGTCCTGGGCTTCATTTAATATTCTCCTGCCACTCATCTAAAATTCTTAGAAAATTCGAATCACAAAATCTTCATTTTCATTTTGCAACAGGTCCCACAAGTAAGGAAGCCAGTCCTGGGGTTCTGATACAACTTGATACACAAATATTAATTTAAGTAAATTAATTGCAGGCCAGCTATTGTGTTTGGAGAAGATTCTCAAAATAACTTTATCCCACTTTCTCCTACCCTACTTCCCTTTAACAAATTACTACAAAATTTGATGAACTCGGTTTCTGGAATTCTCCCATGCAGCACAGAAAATAAACTCCCTGGTCAAGGCATCAGGTCAAGGAGGCATACTTGCCATGCATTGGAAGAAGTGGACCTTTTGTGGATGGCAGAGAAGAAAAAAGAAAGGTAAAAGAGGGTGTCATACACTCCTTGATTAAGACTCCGGGAAGAGACCAGTGTTCTGGCTGCCAAGAACCAGACTAGGACAGAGACAGCTTAAAGTGAAATTGGCATCATTCACAAGCAGGAGGCCCCGAGGGTAAGATCAGTGTGTCCTGTTGCACAGTTTATTCACTAGATAGAGTGTCCAGTGGAGGGAGTAGTAAGGGTTGGGGATTGGTTAAGAGAGCAAATTCTAGATTGCAAGTCATGCACCTTGGCATCAGTGCTATGTGTTGACGAACGTCTCTAACTGTAACTGACCTAGAATGGCAATAGATGACTAATAGAGTCCCAACATGAACTCTGCTCCACATTTTGCTTTATGTCAATGAGAAGAGGACAATGGCCATCAGAATATATGCCAGCTGGATCCCCACTCATTTGTTAATGACCTGAGTGTCCTTGCCGAATAGTTTTCAAAGACTGAAAGAATATTTCTTCACTATTTTGTGCTCTTCATAGCGGAATGGCTACAGACCCCACACACTTGTATTTGTAATCTGTGTTTTTAACACTTTATGCATTTATTTCTTTTTTAACTGATTTATTTTTAATAAAGTACTAATGTTTTACAGTCCTGCATTTATACCTTACACAATGAAATCATAAAACAAGTCCTGACGTGGAGCCTTTGGTGATTTTTGTGGTATCAATATGCCTGATGATGGTATAAATATGTCCAACATGCCTGATTTGAAGCTACAAACAGCTTGAAATCTGTTTCCATACTGGATATGGAATTGGGAAGAGGACACTGTACACGATTTCTACCAAACATATACAATAGATTTAATAAACTCAAAAGTAGATACACTAGACAAAGGTAGTAAAGTAACTAAGAAGTCATAGCTTTTGAGTATGAACATTGTTTTGACATAAAGTATTTAGCTTTAAGTTTACATAGCTTTATTTTTAATAAAGTTTGCTTTTAACAACTGGACTCTCAAAATTTCCAACAATAACCATTTCATAGTTAATTTGACAATAGCCATGTCACGAACCAGTTTCTGGCAAGCACTGTTGCATACACGCAGTAAAAGTGCTAATTTTTGGTTGAATCCACCTCCCATCAGGGACATCTTTCTCCAATTCACTTCTTAAAAGCTCAAAGGACGAGGTTGGGCTGGGATTTAGGGTCCCCGACCCCCTCCAAGGACAGGAACAAGAAGCAGTGGCAAGTGTGCATGTGGGACTTGCCTTGTAGATTTTCTAGGTTCTAATAAACTAGACCCATGGGAGGGTCTTGGAGAGGAGGATGGTCCAGTAGCTGTAGGCGACCCTGGGAGGCCCACTGGACTGTGGCAAGCCCCAGAGCACCCTGCAGCCTGTCCAGACCCTCCAAGACAGTAACCCCGGCAGTAATCCCAGATCAGACACACGAAAGATGTGAGTTGAAGAGCTGAGAGGCAGAGCACACAGTTCCAGAACACCAGTTCCTCCTCTGCCAGGTGACAACAGTAAGATGGGGTCTTTGCTGAGCATTACTTAAGGGTATTATTTAAATGAATAGATTAAACAAAATATAAAGATGGTACATCTAAACAGTGACTTTTCCCCCTCCCTAACCAATTGAGACTAATGAGGAAGACAGATTCTAAGAGAGAAAGTAAAGAAATTAGATTTTTTTTCTCACCTTTCAGTTATAGGATGATTCACTGGCCTGCTTTATTTATTCCACTGCTAAGAGATGCAACAAGGTTTCAAAGCCTGACTCTTTTATACAGGACTTTATTTGGGAAACTAACAGGGAAAAGTGTATCAAATGCAAATGTGTGTGATAGATATGTTTGCAGAACAATAATTGTTCATCCACATTAACTTGGGCTGACATCCAATCCTACAAGGCCCATCTCTGGGTTCCTTAGCCAGCCAGGGAAATTCCCTCTGGAACTTTCTTTGGCAGTCCTTGAACTCTCAGCTTCCCATGGAACTCCCAACTTTGTTATAGGAAGAAGTCGAAGCTTAAGTTTATATGCTCTAATGAGTGACAGGATAATCACTGTGGTCAGAGTGGAGATCAGGACATGACTGGGAATGAAACAGAAAGGAAACAGATGTGTTCAGTCCAGCGTCCTCCCCACCCCTGGCAGCAACGGTCTTGAAAATAAATGTATAAAGTTGGTTTTTGTAGGAGCAGGAATACACAAGGCAGGTTCTCTGTGATTTGGGCAGATGGGTAAAAGATCCCTCACTGGCTTTTGCAGGGGTTTTATTGATCTTTCTACATCATTTATGACGTGGCAACAAGGTACACAGCAGGCAGGAGGCCAGGGGGCTAGGAGGTTGGCAGGGCTCCTTGGCCCTGGAAAATCTTCACTCTCTGGGCTCTCTGGTCTCTGCTGCTTCTACTTCTCCCTTCTTCTTACTGCTTACTCTACTGCTTATGCTGCTGGTGTCCCCATGACGCCACCCTAATATAGGCCCTGTCTCTCAGCCCAGGTGTGTCCACCTACTCACACATCCTACTTCAGGTGCTGCCATCAGGTACACGTGCAGGACTGCAGGTGTCTGTCACTGATGCTAATGATGGGAAGGTGGAAAAACCCGATAACTTTCATTTACCCTACATTTTGAATCTGGAAAAAATTTTGAATCTGGAAAAAATATGCGTCTGGAAAAACAACCTGTAAACAGGAGGAGTTCACTGGCAGCAAGGGCTTTCTAAAGAAGCTGCTTTATTTCCTCATTTTTACCAGCTGCCAAAGAGAGTCTAGTATCTAAGGTCAGAAGGTGCTTAAGGTGGTTTGGTCGGTGCCCAGGATAAGAGGGCAGAAGAACTTGCAAGACAGTCTTAAGAAATTTAGGCGACTCATCCCCTGTGCTCCTTCACGTTCCCTGCTCTTAGGTTTCTGTCCTACCTCCTTCAAGTACAATGCTTTCACCAGATTATCAAGCAATCAAGATGAATTCCCATGAAGGACACAACTCTTCTGTTATCTTCCTATCAAAACTGAATGAAGTTTATCTTGAGAAAACATAAGATAAACCCAGACTGAGTTTCATTTTACAAAATAAGGACCAATACTATAAAAGTACCAGGGGAAAAAAAATCAAAGCATAACTAAGTGAAAATCAAATCATGGCCTAGAAGAAAACGATATGTGTGAGGAAACTGGCAATTTTTCAGTAAAATCTATTTAGTAACAGCGATGTTAATCTGTTTTTTATAACTGAACCCTGATCATGTATGATAATTACAGGCATAGCTGGGTGAAAGGTAAATGCGAACTAGTTACCATATTTTGGCAACATTTTTGTATATCGAAATCAATTCTAATTAAAAACGTAAAACACTTCAGGTAGATGTAATTGAAACAGGATCGCCCTTCCAGACACACTAGAGGGGATAGATCTAAGAGGAAGCTGGACCAGAGCAGGGAAGACGCAGGAGGTGAAGGGGCAGCGGGCTTGTGCGCCTCTTTTAGCGTAAATACGACCCGCACCTTAGCCGCGGCGCCAGGAGGGGGCAGCGCGAAGCGGCGTCATTTGAGCCTGGACCCGGGCCGTAGCGGCGCCGGAAGTGGCAGCGGCAGCGCCGGGGGGGCGGGCCCCTGCGCGGGGCCGGGGGCCAGCGGAGGTGGCGGCCGCCTCGGAAGAGCGGAGCAGTCCCGGGAGCGCCTGTGGATACACCAGAGCGAACGGCCCCCGCCATGTCGTCCGTCAGCCCTATCCAGATCCCCGGCCGCCTCCCGCTGCTGCTCACCAACGAGGGCGTGCTGCTGCCCGGCTCCACCATGCGCACCAGCGTGGACTCGGCCCGCAACCTGCAGCTGGTGCGGAGCCGCCTGCTCAAGGGCACGTCGCTGCAGAGCACCATCCTGGGTGTCATCCCCAACACGCCCGACCCGGCCAGCGACGCGCAGGACTTGCCGCCGCTGCATAGGTAGGCCGGCCACTCGCTGCGGCGGCGGGCGACGCGGCCTCGACCCGCGGACCCTGGCCCGCTTGGCCGGCGCAGCTTGGTTCTGCCTCATCATGTTCCTCTCCTGCGAGGTCGGGGTGACACAGCTACCTCGGACCGTTAAATCGGCCACGAAGCAATAGAAACTCCACAGTCAGTAACTGCAGCTGTTAGCAGTTGATGCCTTGTCCTCCCCTCTCCCCAGGTCTTTAGACCCTAGGTTTCCAGGCCCTTCACTCGCTTTGTTTTCCTTCTTTCCCTTCCTCCCCATTTTTCCGTCCTCTAAGGTAAGACACCTGTTACTTCAGGGGTTTTCTCTCTTTCCGATCTCATCCTAAACTGCACTTGCCCGTGGATTAACTTTCGGTGCCTTCCACACCCGCAGCCTGTCCCATGGCCTCCCTTAGGTACTTATTTTTTTTCCCTTAATATCTGCTTTTGTTTATTATGCAAACAAGAACTGGGATTTAGGCGGGCGTGGGGGTGGGGTGTAAGAGGATTTGCCAGAGACAGAGTGGAGAGAACAGGCTCAAACTCCTGTGGCAGTGGCTGGCGATTGCTTGATAGCACTGAGACTTTAACTGCCCTGTGCCACCCACCAGGGGGGCGCTCTTTTTTATTTCTTTTTTAAAATTAGATTTATTTAATTATATTTGACATCATTTGTAGTCCCCAGGGCGTTCCCACCACCATTTCACCGTGCACCAGTCCGTTGTGCTCTCTCTGCCCTCATCCCAGTCTCTTCCCCACCCTACCCCCAAAGATCCCTTTGGTTTATCTTTTTTTTTTTTTTTTTAAGATTTATTTATTTATGCATACAAGCA